>VZSC01009407.1:0-76761 GCA_013398225.1 Steatornis caripensis
GTCTCCATCCTTGGAGATATTAAAAAGCTGTCTGGCCATTGGCCTAGGCAACCTGCTCTACGGGGCTGCTTGAGCGGGGGGTTGGAGCAGGCTTGGAGCTTGAGCAGGGACCTCCAGAGGTCCCTTCTAATCTCAGCCGTTCTGTGATTCTGTGACAGGAGGATGCGCACAGCATGGTACCTCAGCTCTGGGAAGAAAATATTTGGTCATCACACATGCACTGCTATTGATATAACTTCAATATTAAGTCACAGGAGATGATCCCTTTGTTGGCTGATTTTAAGATACAACAGTTAAAATTTCCATTAAAAAAGATGGGTTTGATGGGTGTTTTGAATTTAAAACTTTAACTCACATAAATCAGGCAGAACAACATGACCTTTCTTATCCAGGGTATGATGAACACAAATCAGAGAAGAAAAAGTCCTGCATTTATTTGAAGCGCTACATCCAAGCAATTTTTAGAGATTATTCAAGTAATCTCAGATACATTCTCAATACATCTAGGAAAGCAGGATCCATTCAGATTAGTGTATTTTGCTACTGTACCGTTTTTTTCATACACCGATAGCTATCATCCCCATAAATGCCTGAAAATAGTTTTTTTAAACCTATGCATATCCAGTTTCACCAAGCAGTTCAGCCCTCTAATAAACTTTATCCAAGCCGCATTCCCTAGCTATTAAAGGAAGATTGCAATATATCCATCTTTGGGGCGAAAAATAGCTTTTATTTTCTACACTGCACCATAAAGTGTCATCAGTAAATTTGTTCTGCTGATTGCAACTGCAGTAGTGATGGGTTTTTCCATTCTGTATCCAAAGCAGCTCGTACCTCCATGGTGGAACTGCTGTATTTGGGGAGATGGTGGGCTGCCAGGCAAATAACCTGCTTGCATACACGTTGTCTGTCTTCTCAGCCTCAGTTGACTCTGCAGTTCATGCTGCAGTTTTCCAGCAGCAGGCTTCGCTCTGGAGATCCCTGTTGGCTTTCCCTGCTCTATGTCCTGCTCTGTCGCCTACCTTTGAGCTCAGCTGATGCTCGTGCCACTGCGGAGCAGGCTGACGTACTGGGTGCCGAGAGCCTCCCTGAGCTGCTCCCCGACTCCGGCTTTACACTCTGAGCAGCCCCCAGGCAGCACCAAAGCCTCAGTAATGGCATCATTTCTTAAATAGCAGCCATTTATTTCTCACTTTTCTTACTGACTGATATTTTAAAAAGCAGCAATGAGGAGAGCTGTAGAGTTTTATAGCATTAAGTAAATTGAAAGACAGATTGATTTACGTTTCCTACAATACAAATCACAAATCTTTTCAAATCAGAAAGAATTTCCCTCTTAAAAACTGCTTTAGGGTGTCAAGCACGAGTACTGAGTACTGCCTTCTTCAGAAAATTTAGTTCTTGAAATGATATTCTCTTTGTACTATCTGGCATATATCATTAAGTTGTTTATGAATAGTAGAAACATAAGTAGACCTCATACCCAGAAGTCTTTGGATTGCCTTACAAAACATAACTGCAGAATATACCAGAAGCTAAAGAATGTTACAAACCAAAATGTGTGTACAGCTGGAAAACACTTCAGAAAATTCCAAGCATCCTCAGAACAGAAATCGCTAAACACACAAAATCGCACCTAGAGTTATGCCTTCTCAGGGAAGAGATGTTCACTGAGTTTCCATTTCATATAGAGTGGAGATGTAATTTTTATTTGATGGAAAAGAAAAAAAATTGCCAAACTACATAGAAAGTCAAGTTCTCAAAAAATTAGTTTCCCATCCCTGCGCCAGTAGTGGGCTCTGCGCAGCACAGAGTGAGTGGCTCGGTGCTGTGCCCAGAAGATGGTTTTGCCACTCCAGACCCCCCAGGAGATAACCACAGCCCTGGTGCAGGGGAGGGCCCAGCAGCAGACGCCTCCACGCGCTGGCACAGCATCTTGGGCAGCAGAGCGAGCTGGCGCCTGACACATCCCGGGCTGGGAGTATGCAAGGATATATTACACCTTCCCACATCTTTGTGTTCACCACCCCTCTTCCTGGTTTAACAAACCTGATGAGGAATTTTTCTTTATTTTGAGAGATTTCTAACATGATTTCATGGAAAGCAGAATTGCAAGCCTCCCTGACAAGAGCGGGGCAGAGCGGTGCCGGGGGTGTTCAGGGCGGCACGTCTTCCACAGGCGAAGGGCATTTAATTGGGGTGAAAAATATTCCAAACCCGAACGGTCTTGCTGAAGGATGCACGCCTTCTCACGGCAGTGCCGTCACTCAGATGCACGCATCAAACCTGACTGCAGAAAGCACTCCTTGGAGATTTGTCTGACTTACGCCTCCCGGTGAACCTGCTGGGTTTTGTTTGTTCCCAGTTTCTATAAATGAAACCATGGCTCTTGCAATCGAAGACATGCAAGTGTCAGACAGTATGTCTCGTCTCTGCAGGGGGAACAGACATACAAGAACAATCCTTAAGCGTTTGTGGAAATTATGTACGTACATCATCCATGCGCCAGTGGGAGAAAACACCTCACCTTCCTCCTTCCTGCAATCACTCACACTGATGCTTTCTGAGGCTGATGTTCACTGTAATTATTACTAAGGTGTCATCAACATAAGAAAAATTGAAAAGTGGATACGACCCTTCAAATAAAGACAGGTTTGAGATATAGCAGTACATTATGCAACTAATTTTCACAGAACTAACTGGAAAAAAAAAATCTAGGAGTTTTTTTTTTTTTGCTACGAGATCGGACAGTGGCACAACATAAATCTTTGCTTTTGATGAGTATCCTGGAGAAAAATAGCAGCTTGGACAAAACGTGGTTCTGCCCCATGTTTTGGTATATCACTGAGTTGTAATCACTTCGCCCAGGTTGTTAAGTCCAGCCCTGCAGACTGACAGATCTCAGGATAGAGATTAGATGACCATTATTAGGAGATAACTTTATTTTTCAGAATTAGATTCTACATGGGTGAACAGAGAATAGCAGGAGGGGAAGGCAGTCATTTTTACAGATGTCATTTTTGGAACACACCTGCTGACGCTTCAATAGAGGTTTGAGGCAGTGCAGGCTTAATTTAAAGAAACAGCAAGTTAAACTCCCCTTTGAGGCTGGAAGTGGATTTGTTCATTTCATTAAGCGGCAGAGCTTGTTTGACAAGTAAGTGAAGTCTGTCTGCAGTATCAACTAATCAGGATTATCGCATTCCTGGGGAGAAGATCCAGGTTGAGCTGAAAGCCATTTTCCTGGTGTTTGCGTCCGCGTGCGCTGAAAGACATATGTTAGGTAATAGGCTGGACCTGTGAGACAACCCCATGGATGACAATAATGTGAAGTACTTTATTGCTTTGCCACACATCAGACCCAGCGCAGGAATTACAATTTTCTGAATCATGGTAGTTACCCTGCAGAGCAAGGTATAACCGGAGTCACAGTACGCCGCTGTTAAACGCACTGGTGGCATACGGCAGGTCAGGGTTTAGCAGAGACAAAAGTTATGAGGACAACAGCTCTGCAACAGGAAGAGACCCTGCTTTTGAAGCAAGCCCAAAGGGTGGTGGATTAGGCACCGTAAGCCACCCTGCCTATGCTCCCACGATGCTCTGTAAGCAAGCCAGAGGGCAGCTGGCCAAGTACGGAAGGTTTTGCAATTCGTGCTTGTGGGTCCGATTCTCCTTTCTCAAAGAGGATGGCTAAACACGTGGTGGCTTCCTTGGCCTTCCTCTGGCACCGAGCAGCTAAGCCATGACCTTAAAGCCAAACACGAGCTCAGCATGGGCTGGTGGTGGATGTGAAGGAGGATGGTCGGCAAAGCCGTGTGAAACCTTTTCCTGTGCTGCACAGCACCACCGGCCACACTGGGTGTCAGCGACATGGACCGCTTCATGCTTGGGGTCGTCAGTGCGTACGTGGTCTAGCTCTTGCTGCCGTGGGGGACATCACCTCCTCTTCTGCACGGTTTGACAGCACTTTTAACTCACAGCAGCTGCCATTCTGCAGCACAGAGAGGATACTTTCTGAAGATGCTAAGCTACCGGTAAAGCACAATCTGGACTATCCAGGCTTTATTCCAGCCCTGTGACTTCCCGAGGGCTGCTGGCTCCAGCACTTTGCTCTTCCAGCTCAGGGCAGCCCTGCTCATTAGCTCTGACAAGATTATTTGTCAAGGATTTTTGCATCTATCTCTCCAAGCAACTGCAGTTCCAAAAGCAGCAACCGTTTAAATTTGTGTTAGCTTCGTGTTAGCTGCTGGGAGGTGAAAGCCCACTGGCAATCTGGTTCTACCCTGTCTTTCTTCATCGCTTCCACAAACTCAGTATGAGAGTAAATTTACATTAACATATATGGCATCGCACCACCCATGGATGCTGATTTCTCCCACCAACTTGCATGCTGTGTACATTTGAAATATATGGTGCGTTTGATGAGGGCTGGACCTTGCTCCTTGCTAGCAGCTCCAGACTCCTATGGACTGCTACAGGAAGCACACCAGCCCGGGGGTTATAGGTGCTGTGCCCGCCGATGGGGAGCTACACACCCGCCAAACAGCAACGACATCAGGGTTTCTGTGTGCATGTGTTAATGACAGCCACCAGCACGGTCCCTTGACAGAGTCCAGAAAACCAATCTTTACTGGGAAAACTGGGATGAACTGAGCTCCCTTGGACCCTGATGTGTTCATTCCTTGGTCTCATGGCAGTACTAAACACTGGAACTCAATCATAGAAGACTGAGGACTGTTAGAAACCTGGTAGCTAGGTTTAATTTAAAAAATATGCTAAGATAAAGAGAAAAGACAGGAATGTTTTTTTTCTCTGTATCTGCAAAAAGTGCATATGAAGGCCACCTCTCAAAACTGCAGGAAGAGAAGTGAAGTATTCAAATTAAAATGCACAGTCATTTTAGCAGAGCTAATTACAGGAGAGCTCCTGGCCATTCTGGGTTACACGAGGAGCCCTGTATGTAAAGCATCTGCTTTGCTAAACACGGCCTGAAGGTTTTGAAGGGAAATAGAAGAGACTTTGATGAAAGCTAAGGAGAAAAAAAAGGGGGGACTGAGAGTATAGAGTCCTCTTAACTACCTAGAGTTGAGAAGTTATGATGAATTACAGACTTATTCCGTTCTTGAATTAATCGTTATTATTTTCTGAGTGTCCATCTCAGTAGATCATGAGGCTTTTCTCCAATGCTAATTTTTCTATGTTAAAGATTAAGATGTAAGCAGCGTTGGAAAGAATACAAATTGCATATTAGACAAAATCTTCATATCAGAGCAGTTTCATCTTAGTTCTCACCTATAGATTCCCCTTTTCCACAACTTCTTAGTAAGGCAATATTCACGTTTCTTTAACTCCAACCTTTGACAAAATCCAAGGGGTCAAACCCTCACAGCCTTCTCAGAGGAGGATATTTCCTTCTGTTCTAAGTGTTTGAACATTTTAGATGTTTCTTTTAGGCAGTTGCGAGTTGTAAGTGATGCATTATTTTGGAGGAGTTGTTCACGGATGGCCATGATGCTGGTTCTGACCCATCCAGTGTAGACATCTGTTTGCGAAAACATTGCTGTCAACTGGTAGCTAATATCTAAGACTCAGTGAAATTTGGATTCATATGGGGATGTGGAACTGAAGTGTTGAGATGCTGTCAGAAAGTCTCGTCCTTCTAATGGATGGTGAAGGGACACCCTTTCCCACGCCCTGGGTCCTCCCCAGCGCTTGTCACTGTCAGCCACCACAGACCCCAGCAGCGGCAGGGCTGTGTGTGTGTGCAGAAGCATTACGTGCTGCACCGGAGACGTCTCTCACCGGAGAAAGATGGACAGAACGAATGTGACAGATAGATAGTCATCAGATTGCTTCATGCACTGTGGGAAGGCTTTTGAGTTTGACACTGCTGAGTAAGATAGAAGACCTGATACAGAACGAAACAGGCATTGAAAAGTGCTGTCTGTGAACACCCGCATCAGATTTAATAACCGGAGAGTTTACAGAAAGCACAAGGAAGTGGGAATTTTGCCAGAGTAAATTCACTCAAATATGACATAAAGAGTTTCCATGGGAAGAAAAAACACTTCAATATCTTCCATCTGTAGAAACGGCTGAATATTTATCACATGCAAATTAGCCAGCCCGAGTATCGAGGAACACCAGATCTTGCCAGAATCCAGCCTTATGCTGCACCAGTTAGGAAAAACAGTGGCGTTGCATTGCTGTTGCTTCATTGTCTGCAGCCTTCTGCCTATGACTGCTACACATCGAGCATGATTCTCATTAATGAGTTTCTTTTGGCGTTCAGAAGTATTCAGAAAAACACCAGGAGAAAGGCCTCCAGGTAAATTCCACACAGAAGCGGCTCATGTTGGGCCATTCCAATGTTTGTCTTCTCTTGTACAGGTTCTGGCAGTTTGTAAGCGAGTACGTCCCGTGCGTGACACTCGTGCAAACGGAAGAGTTGTAGGTGGGTCTCTTCTGTAACATACATTGAAGATGTGGCCTCTGTGAGTCTCTTCAGCTTAGAAGTTATGGTCCCATGCCAGTATTTTGCCCCTCTCCTTTCCAAAAAATTAAAATAATTTAAAAAAAAATCAAAGTTTATTTTTCTGCATTTGAAAGAATAAAAAAAAAAAAATTCTCCTTTTTCTCTTTAGACTCATCCTTACCTCCTACCTTAGAGGTCCTTGTGTCTCTTCTGTCCAGATGCTTTCCACAGCAGCCTGGTGCACTGCAGTCTGAAAAGTAAGCGTCAAAACAGAGACGAAAGGCTCATCTGCTTTAATCAGACCGTCTCCTGAAATTGCAGTCCCTGCTTACTTTCTCACAGAAGCAACTTGGATCATGATGTGGTCTGTAGCCAGCTCCCATTGTGTAGCACGTGGCTAATTTAAGGGACTGCTGAAGAAAGCTTCAGCCTTCCTCTGTGACCTGCTCCGTTCCAATGAAGAAGAGCTTGGGCGAAAGGCGGAAGGTTACTGCATTAACATAGATCGGTAGCTCTAAGTAAGTGAGCTGGAATTTGCAGGCAGTGTTTTAGATTTTGGGGTGTCAATCAGGAGCAAGATGGAAACCAGACACCAGGAAATGAATACTGAGGAGAGTAAAATTTTGCTGCCAAGATCAGAGGTGGAAATATCCTCAGGGGAAAGTACAGCAGGAAGAGGTAACGAAGCGATGTCTACCATGCTATTCATAAAAAGATACCATCTGTGGTTTTCATATATTTTTTTCCTCACATGCTTGTTCATATTTTTTAATCATGCTGTACTGAATGAGGGGAGAAGATGGACATGATACCAGCTGTGCTTACAGCATTTCAAAAATGCTGCTCACCTGAAGGAAAAAAATAGCTATCCTTCTTTTTGTGAGAAATTACAGAGCCCAGGTGATCCTGTGGCGGGTATATAAAAATGGTTTTGTTTTTGTTTAACACTATGGAGCCCAGATCCTGACTTAAGCTTCTGCATAATTTTGTTCTGATTATTACTTTATTACTACTATTGTGTTTGTCATCATTAATGTGTTCATCATCATTAATTAAATCAGTAATTATTAATAATTACACAGAATAATCCCACATTATTTTAATCCCAACAGCCATGAACCATCCTGAAGTTCATAGAGTTTTGGCGTGGCTCATTTTTAGCACAATTAGGTTGTTTTCCAAAGTTTCGATCTGGAACTACATTTATTTTTTTTCATACGGTTTCTCACATTAGGAATAGGCCCGTGAAGAAATTGGAATCGGTTATTGTTATCAATTCATGTCCATATTTTTTTCAAATAAAAAGTGTCATTTATTGATTCTTAGACAGAATTTTCTACCAAAGCATTATAAGTAGCACCATTTCGTAATGCAGAAAGAGCTCCTACCATGCAGTGACACTGAATGTTCTGAGTACCAACAGACAGCATCTTGTCTGTGACATCTGACTGTCATGCTGTCGTGAGAAATATTTGGATGGTACATTTATGCATGGTTTATTTTAAGAGCTAGGATGACAAACCCATGTTCCTCTTTTACACTCTAAAATGAGCAGTTCTCTGCTTTAAGAAGCGAGGGAAATATTTTAATACCCCATATAGTGTCGCTTCTGTTTTATAAGCAAAATGTGTTTATTTTTCTTTGCAGTTCTATGGACCCCAGGAAAATCTTTTAACCTGGTAGTTCTTTACAGCACTGCACATTAAAGCTGTCAGAAACCAAACTAATTAAACTGAAAAGCTGCTCCCTTCTCTTTCTGTATAAGGTAAGAAAAAAAAAGAGATACAATTACTGGTGAAATTAAGGCACTGAGCAGAATTTAGAACTATGTATAGCATAGAAACATTATGAATATGAAATCTGTGTTGTCCAAATTACATCTTGCACGCAGGCCTGGGCACCAACCTACCTAGGAAGATGATGACAAATTATAAAGAACTTTAAGAAGAATAAAATGACTAACATAAAGGCTACAGCGGATGATTCATGGAGGAAGACTGTAAGAGCTGAATATTTAAGACGCCCCACACAGTGTCCAGAACTGCTATAACTGTTAACATGTGCTTGAAAGGTACAAACAACGAGGCATTAGGGAGATTGTTTAGAGCACTTCTCAGGGGTATAATTGCATATAAAGGTAGGAAACTGAGCAAACAGAGATTTGAGTTGACTATTCAGCCAAAATTTTAACAAGGACATCTAATAGACTGTGAAATAGCTTCCCAAGAAAAGTGTTAGAAGTCACATCTCTGAAATGATTTAAAAGCAGACCAAACGCATCACGTGATAATGTAATGGACGGAGAATATAGACGTGGCTGGAAGTGTATTTGTAGCTTTCAGTTTACGTAATCCCTCCGGTTGCGCCTGCCTTGGCCACCTCCCTCACCGCTGCCATGCTGCAGGCGCAGGCCCCGCCGCCGGCCCTGTGCAACGCCCTGCGCCCCGGAGAGGAGGAGACGGCACGGTCAAACATTCACCGGCCAAAGACGATGACTCTGTTGCTTAGGTATTTGAGTGGAATATATGTAAGGGGAGCCTGTGCACCTCAGTCAAGGCTGCGTGGTGGCAGCGTAGTCCTTGTGGTGCCAAGAAGAGTGGTGCCTTTGGGGCACTGAGGATCTGCATGCCCCCAGGCTCACCAGTTACTCTGTGGGTGATAGACACCTGCCAGCTGTGAGCTGCTCTGCTGTGCCTTCTGGTGTCTTATGAATTCCCCTGCCTCTTAACATGTGGTTACATATGCACAAAACAAACAACAAATCTCAGGGAATCAGCAGGAAAATGTCAATTTAAGGTTTTCCATGAATACTCTGTGTTAGTACTTCTTATGCTCCATTCCTGCAAACAGTCTGCTACATAGAAGGGTTTTTTCAGGGAAATATGTGATGAAATATCACATGGAATGCACATTACAGAAATGAGTTTGTCCTTGCGAACGCCACAAGGATTTGGTTACACCTATTCTTACACAGCATTTTTTTTTCCCCAAAAGTCATTTGCATTGCCATGTACAGGGCAGAGGGGGAAAAAGTTTAGAGTTGGAACACCTTCCTCCATCAGTTAAGTAGACCAACTGCTGAAACAGTGGTATTAGGAGCAGTAATAGTACAAACACACCTTTGAAATAAATGGAAATGATGGATCTGTGGTTAAGACCCAGGGTAAGGAGACCAGGAGACAGACTCATGGTTTCTCCACAGGTTATTCAGTAAGGTTTTGGATTAATTTCCTGTTTCCCTCTGGTTTTGTGTCTTTCATCTGTAAAACGGAGGTAGTAATACACGTTTGCTATATTAAAGTGACACAAGTCTGCAGCAATTTCACAATCCTTTAAAACCCTCTGGCAATAAGGACCTCAGCAGTGAAGGCTGAAGAGCGGAGCCAGCACTGGTCGTTAGCACCGGTGTGATGCTGGACCTGGCAAATCATGCTGGGAAGGAAATTTTCATCCTTCAAAGCAGCAGGATACTCCTGGCAAGAGGTGTTTTTTTAGTGACAGAAATTTGATCTGGCTGAGCTAGCTGACATGCAGCTAAAAAAGAAATGAACAAAAAAAGGTATTAAGTACTTACTCTTAAAACGTTAGAATAATCTTTGTCATACAAAGTCGTTATCTTCTTTCAACCTAACTCTTTTTAGCTAGACACAATAAAAACGTGACATGCCAAATATGAAACAGAACAGCCAAATAAATCAGTGGCAGCAGTTGTGAAGAGCAGGTAGTATGACTGGTTTATGTTCGGAGTCTGCAACAACTAGGCCTGATGAGTTTTGTCTAAAAACAGGAATACAAACCCAACTTCCAATTCACTCATAGGAGTGAACTCCCCCTGACTCGGCCAGCAGGAAGATGTGAAGGAATGCTGAGACCTCCTCTACAGATGATCAATACTTGATTCCACTTGATAAATATGCCCAGACATTGGAAATAATTGCCTAAGCTCTATGGTGCTGTTGTATATTTGAAAAACTAGCTATAGGAAATGTAAACCAGTGGGAGAACAAATTAGGGAGCGCATTGTTATTAAAAGCAGTATGTTCACTAGACAAAGCGAAGGCACCAAGGGCTGGGCTGTATTTACATGTGCAAAAAGTCCAGAGAAATGACTGTTCAACATCACGTATTCACAGTCTACGTGTTTACTTATTTAATGTCATAACAACTTAGTAATCTCATTGCCCAAAGTTAAAAACCTGTATGCATTTAGCACTCAAAATAAAAGCTATAATAAAAAAAAAAAATCTCCTATTTCACCCTGACCATCACTGGGAATCTGCATCAGCCAACGGGTAAGAAATCCCATCTGTATCATTTTCCTCACCTCCACAGTGGAAGCATGTACTAACAGGGTAAACAAATAATCAATACCGTAATTGAGCTCTCTTGGGTGTGATTTGGGGCAAGGATTGTGTTGTCCAGTCTCCTAAAATCCTGACTCAGTGAACCCTTTCGACACTGCTGTGATCACTAATTAATAGTTACTCAACCCCCGCCTGACCGCTGAGGCTATTAGCAAAAATTAACAAAGTGGCTGGAGGAAGAAAGTGGGTGTCGTAGAAATCCAGCTCATTTTTTTTGCTGAGTGCCCTGCGACTGGTGTGCTGCCGAGTCAGAGCACAGCCACGGCCCCGGTTGTGCACCCTGCAAGGTCGGCGTCATGGAGAGAGAGAGACCTGGGGATGTCAGATGTGGGGAAGCAGGATTTCCTGCTCAGCTGCTTTAGAGCAATCTGCCCGTAATTGTCCTCTGTTTGAGTTTTGTATTTGCTGCCCCTCACAGTCCTTTGAGACTCAATCAACGGAGCTCACACGTAGACCTCTGACTGATGATACACAGCGGCGCATTTGGAGATGGGTGTTAAATTACAGTGATAGGTGAGATCTGAATTTATTATACATCTTTGACCACTTTATCTGCTTCTCAAACCCGATCACCTAGAATTTATTTCAACAGTCCCCAAACAGGAACATCTCCCTATAGCTAGTATTTCCTTTTTCATTTCAGACGTGGAGTTTCTCCTAAAACGACACCTATGTGAACTATTGGAAAGGTAAAAATCAGTGTTACTACAGTGACAAATTTTCTTTGTCTAGAAATGTCAGAGCTTTAATGCCCCATATATACTTTATTGAGTATGACTAGAAATTGAAACCTTTATGCCAACAGAAAGGAAAAATTCCCAGTCTCCCAGGCCTAGAAGGTTTTTGAGACATCTAAAGTATGAATTATTTTTAAGTATATAAAACCTATTTTTGAAAAGTTATAGCTACTCTGGCCTCAAAATATCTGGACTAGCAATCATGAAAGCTCTTGGCTCTTGGAAAGGTAAGGTATGAAAAATATACCTTCTAGACTACCAAAATCTCTCCAAAACTTTCTAAGTAGGTTGTTTTTAATTTTGCTTTCTCATCAGTTGTTTGTTTCTCTGTAACAAGCTCATGGACTGACTTATTTGTCACAACCACAGGAACAAAATTGAGGAGGAATCTCCTGATTTTTGCCGGCAGCACATAAATAAGAGAGGATGCACTAAGGTTGCTTCCCCAGACAGCACAAAATTGCTGAGCTGCTCTTCTAGACTTCCCAAATTATCATTCTGTATAAAGAGGAAAAAATAACAGCCCATAATGCTCTAAAATTCAGTTTCAATTTTTATGAGATGGTTTGGGGCAGGTTTATTAGTAAGAAGGAATGAAGACAAGGGAAGATTGCCTCTCCATCAGCATCAGCACGTGTGCCTCATCCCCAGTTAGATCACGGTGGATTTGTGTTCACACAAAGCTGGGGAATCTTGCTATGAAGATCTGCACACCTCAGTGCTTTCCAGTATTCATTAGTGAGCACTAGCAGTAGATAGCAGTTGGGACAAGTGGAAAATATTTCACAATGTTGTTAGAACCACAGACGAATCAATCAACAGGTGAGGCATTGTTGGCTTTTTCCCGATAATGTGGTATTTTAATTTGCCAGTTTCTTGCTACTAACATCCTTGTCAGTGTATGGCCATTTCTTGTTCTTATGATGGTGTTCCACGTCAGGAATATTTTCCCAGGATCTTTGAAATACGATGTGTTTCCTTTCCCCGACAGAACACCTTTATTGCTCTGCCGTCCCTCTTGCCCAGCAGCAAAAGTTAGGTCAGTTCCTTCTATACGTTGAAGGCAGACTAATGTGACATTAAACAAAAATTCCTACACCAAACAAAAATGGGAAAATATATCTGTACATGTTGACAAATTGTTATGCCATGATTTATCTGGAACAGAAACATCGAGACGGTCTACCTTGCGGAATCATAAGACAGCAGTCGTCAGATCATCCTGTCTGCCTCGGCTACTTAATCACGCATGAGTCTGCGAGACCACTTGGGCGGTTAAGGCGCAGAAGTGACTGTGTGAAGATCAGAGGGGCACATTAGCCCTAAAGAGCTTGGACAGGGATGCACCCTGGTACCTTTTTGGATGCAACCCTTCGACTGCCTTCGCTGCAGAACCATCACATCACCTTAGTGACAAGCATCTACCCCATGTAAATCCTCACTTCGGAAGGTAGTCTTCTGTGACGGAGAGAGGATGATTACGCTGGCAGTTCTGCTGCACGTTGCTACAATGTACATGTCTTGCCAGATATTTGTGATGTCCCAAATGACAGGTGCGTGTCTTAATAAGTTCTACCGGGGGCAGGAATTAGTAGATGAGGGAGCCCACAGCAATGGAAGCATCTGGTAAGAAGAGAAAACGCTGTCTTGTATTCTGTCAAGTGTAATTAGAGTTACCAGTTGTCATTGCCGCTAGCGTTTAGTTAAGTAAGTTTCTCTGATGAGAAACTATCTGACAGAAGTCAAAGCCGCATAAACTTATAAACAACATAATTAAAAAATATCTTTTATAGTCTTATTATTGAACAGCCATGTTGGAGTCCAATACTTTCTGACCAGCTTCTTTTGAATATGCTATGGGTAGAGGGTGTAATGCTTAATGTCGAAGTTACTTATTTGAAGATGTTACCCAGGATTTCTGATTTAGTAGAGTGATACAAAATATACTGAAAACATAGATCAAATGTAAGTTACGCTTAGCAAGATATAGCAATTGCAATGCACAGTTCACAATACCAATGTGATTCCCTTTGCCAGTCTTTACAATATGCTCAATGTCATGACAGAGGACGTTCCAAATGGCCAAGAAGAAATGTGTGGGTCGAAGCCAACTCAAGATCATTGCTTTCTTTGAAATACTTTTGCTAGTTGTCTACTTTTTATACTCTATGTGAGACTTCTTCCATTGCTGGGGTCTCAAGCCATCAGCCTTATGAAATAAGATGTCAGGATTTCAGCGAGTTGCACAAACATCACATTAAAAGTGCTCTCAGAATAATTTGTTTTCAACAGCAAGCATTGGGGGAGGTTGGCGATAAGTGTTCTACAGTCTAATTAAGAAGGATAAAGATTTGCTGCTTTTAATTGTGTCTGGCAATATATTTAATTTCCTCCTCCCAGAGCGCAGCGCAGAGGGGCCCTCGCAATCCCCACCCGGCACCCTCTGAAGGCCTCATGCAGGGAGTGGAGCAGCACACCACATCCAGATGCTGCAAGCAGCATCTCAGCTGCTGTTGTAGACGACTCATATATTCTAATCCTTCCTTTGTTACTTTTAATTAATGATAAACGTTTGTTGCTTTGTTATTATAATAGTGTGTCATTTTATAATTATTGCTTTGTTCCATGACCTGTCACTTGAAAGTATTTAGAAAGGACAAGAAAAGAAAAGGGAATGATGATGCACTTGCCTGGTTTTTTGACTAGTTTAAATGATGGTTCTTACAGAACAGAGCCCACAGCTGGACACCTATACATCCAGTGCAGCCTATGGCCAGTGAGGTGCTTGTCTTCATTTTGAGAACTGTCCTGAACAGCCACTGGGAGACAGAAAGGTTAAACAGAAACCTTTGAGCACAGGGTTTAAGAAAGAGGAACAAATTAAAAAGATGCTTTGAAAGCAATGGCTGTGGAGAAAAATGTGCATTAGCCAGATATGAACCGTTCTCAAGTAATAAACTCCCATAATAATCACACAAAACAGCAGCCCTCCACCCCGCCATGAATCTGCAGGGAGTAATACTGACATCTGGTTTGTGAGGTCAAAACACCCACATGAAATATTTTTTAAGAACAGGAACAAAGTAGTGAAAATTGATGAGCTGAAATGACATAATATGCCCTAAAACAAAGAGTAAAATCCTGACCCTCTTGCCCCAAGGCATCATAGACTGTGTAAGAAATAGAATTATTTACCCGATTTATAAGAACTCACAGAATCAATAAAAGCCTGTGTTGTTTGTAATATTTTTGAGAGAATGTGATTCTGCCGTGTTCCTCCTAAGGGCAGACCTTGGCTCCAGGCTAGGTACACGCCACACTGATGCTGGTACCTTCCTACGGCACGGCTGGGGCACGCAGCACTTCTGAGCCACACCGTTCGGACTCATGCTGCAATTTCAGCTATGGGTGAGCTTTCACAGCCATTTCATCAAGCCATATGGGTGGTGAAAAATTATCACAAACAATCTACTCTGTACATGAACTACTTTTTAAAGTAATACCAGAAAATTAATAATACAGTAAAGACTGTCCTGGAATAATAGACAAAGAAAAAAAACGGCTGAAATGTACTGAGAGGATTATTTATCGTATATGGACCCAGTGACGGGGTTTCATCTGTCCTAGTTTAGGCTCCCAAAGTAGAGTAAATTTCTCCCTCTGGGTATGAGCCTACATTTAGTTAGGATGCAATTGCCCCAGACCACAGATCTAATTCCCCTGGATTGCTAATAACACCTCAGATGTCTAGGCACTCATTTAAGCAGCTCAGCCCCATTTAGGCTCGTTTGATAGCTAGCACACTCATGCCTGAGAGGTGATTGCAAGACATGCAGTCCATCACCTGGCGCTCTCATCCCCTGCCTTTCTCTAGCTCGATGCACAGATCCACTCCTTCGTACCACAAGCACCCAGCAGGCAGTAAAGGTGCACAGCATGGACGGAAAGGGGCTGGCCACAGACGTGAAGGTCAAGCCGCAGTTATCCGTCTGCTGGCAACCCCAGTGAAGGATGGGACTGCCTGGCAAGCTGCCTTTCCCAGCCACAAGTGCTGCTCCAGCACCACTCTCCGGACAGGTGAGCAGTCCCCACAGCACACGTTCCAGCTTGGGTCACTGGGACCCCATGCTTCGTCCATGTTGTAATTTCCATCTTTTCAGGCTACCACTGGAAAGAGATGGGATCACGCCCAGACTGTGGGCTTTAACTCTCCTGGAGTAAGTCAGGAGTAAGTACGAAGTACATAAAGTACATAGTTCCCATGCTCATCTCCCCGCTCCTCACAGGTACTGCCCCCAAAAGAGCTCTGGGAGGCAGAAGTCCTCCTCAGCAGCATCCCTAGATGCGTCAGTCACACAAGGGCTTTTTACCCAAACCCAGTTGCACTTCTAGCATGCCATCCATGCCACATCATAAATACTCTGCCATCACAGACCACACTGAATCTTTTTTCCCTTTTCCTCCCATTNAAGTCCTCCTCAGCAGCATCCCTAGATGCGTCAGTCACACAAGGGCTTTTTACCCAAACCCAGTTGCACTTCTAGCATGCCATCCATGCCACATCATAAACACTCTGCCATCACAGACCACGCTGAATCTTTTTTCCCTTTTCCTCCCATTGATTTGGCTTCCCAGGCACACAAAAAATCCACCTGCACAGACTATGGATCCCTCCAGGCCAGGATTCATGGGAGACGGTCAGTGCGGCTTGCCCTGTGCTCAGACGCACACCCACACACAAGCCAGCCTGCCCACGTCCCCAGCAAGCAGTGAGTGCCCTACNTACTCTGCCATCACAGACCACACTGAATCTTTTTTCCCTTTTCCTCCCATTCATTTGGCTTCCCAGGCACACAAAAAATCCACCTGCACAGACTATGGATCCCTCCAGGCCAGGATTCATGGGAGACGGTCAGTTCGGCTTGCCCTGTGCTCAGACGCACACCCACACACAAGCCAGCCTGCCCACGTCCCCAGCAAGCAGTGAGTGCCCTACCAAATTGCTTGGAGGAGGTGAGGAGCTAAGGATGGAGAGGGTACGTGTGGAAGGAGCTAATGGAGGAGAAGAAAAGTTGTGGCCATCGCTCAGACTGACTTGGTGACAGCGGGCTGGGACTGACCGCCGCAGAAGAACAGGAATCATCAGCAGGAATTTGACGTAAGTGTGTGTGTGCTGTACGGCTGCTCACAGCAATGGGATGTTGCTGTCGTGGTGGCTAAAGACAGAAAGAGCACCACGGGGCTGCCTCACTGATCGTTTCCATCCCTCAGCTTTGGGTTAATGGGGGGAGAAGGAACTCATGGTCTGGTTTTGGCCTTGTATTAGAAGTTAAATGAAAAAATAAATTTCTTGATGTACTTGCCGAGCATGTTCCCAAATTTCCCTGCAGACCACGTGCTAACTGATACTAGTCTTCAGCCTGGGTATGCAAGAAAAGGCCCAGTGGCCNGCTCACTGATCGTTTCCATCCCTCAGCCTTGGGTTAATGGGGGGAGAAGCAACTCATGGTCTGGTTTTGGCGTTGTATTAGAAGTTAAATGAAAAAATTAATTTCTTGATGTACTTGCCGAGCATGTTCCCAAATTTCCCTGCAGACCACGTGCTAACTGATACTAGTCTTCAGCCTGGGTATGCAAGAAAAGGCCCAGTGGCCAGAATACTTATGGTAGGTTTCACAGACCTCTTGGGAGAGGTGGTGACAGTGATTCTGCTGACAGCCTGTCTAAAGGCCATTGCAAACACACTGCATAATGCACATGCCCTGCTTGGCCTGAGGTTTTTGATGCAGGTCTTGTCCATGAGACCTGAAAGATGGATTGCAGATGAAAATCAGAGGATTTAGAAACCAGGCAATGTCCTGCCAGGTCCAAGCCTGCTCCGTTAGATCCTCTGAGCAGTAACTAGTGATAAATGCAGCAGGCCAGGTATGGCAGCTTGCATTCAGGACCTGTGTTCTGTCTCCTGCTGTGTGTCCCCCCAGGTACAGCCTCCTCCTTCTGCTCCCCAGACTAGGTCACCACCATTCCATGGCCAGCTCCACATAAAGCATACACCGTCACCCTGCCCCACAGCCTTAGTGCTCTCCCCAGCACAACGAATTCTTGTCAGCACATGCAACCAGCTTATTTACACCAATCTAATGGATTTCGTTTGCTCAAAACATTTGTTGTTATTTTCTTCTCTAGTACTTTCTAATCCAAGTGATCTAAACAGACCAGGACAACGACGACTGAGATTTTAGCTGAGCAAAGGACTCAAACAAAGCAGATGCTGTTGCATGAGCTGTGGACTCCGGTGCTGCGGACTCCAGTGCTGCGGACTCCAGTGCTGCGGACTCCGCTTGGGTGAGACATCTGGGCCTGGGCAACTGGGCTCTGTAGCACTGGGAGGCTTGCACTGAAGGGCGATACTGCTGAAGGATGGAAGACATGGCAACAAATTGATTTGCAACAGAATGCAAGCCGTGAGTGCTGACTCTAGCTGGTGACCAGGTGTTTTGTCTGAATCTGTAATTACAAGTATAGTTGTTTTTTTGCTTTGTCGTTGTTTATCACTCTGGGTGTGGGGTTTAGTTTCGGGTTTTTTTAGATGTTGGAGTCAGAAGCTGGCAATAGTATGGTCTTATGCATTTAATACCATTTTGTGGATGATATGTTTCATGTACGTTATTTACTTCTAGCACAAAGAATATATTAATCATTCAGTGTGGCAAGAGTTGAGTGTCAAAATGCCTCTGGTAAGCATGAATTATAGATTGGTCTGGATATATGCATGTTTTGTTCTTACGAGCTGTACTTTAAGACTTTAGCTCAGTGGATTGTTCGTCAATACGATCCTGATTCGTGTCAGTAATCAACTGTCAGTGCAGGTGAACGCTCTGCTCTTAACAGGGCATCTTGCCTTCAGCTCTGTTGTCCTGGTCTCCTTGTTCCAACATCAGGGACTAGACCTATTCAGGAATATATGTGCTACCTATACGGTGGTCATGGCCACACACTACATGGTCACCGGAGGTCTCATTGCTTAACTCCTTGCTCTGGGCAGTGCAGTGCTAAAGCTCATGCTCTCTTGTGACTACTGGGAGGGGAGTTGGTGCCATTTCTCTCTGCTTAGAAGGTGCAGGTGTTCTCCCAGACATGCGAGAGTCCTGCCAGCACGGTGTTCCCCTAGCAGCCTACTCAAGTGCAGGGGAAGCTGGCTGTTAGAAATTTGGCAGAGGCAGGAGGTGGGAGGTGGTTCTTCTCAGAGAGACAAGCTGCTGAGAGTCAGTGGCATCTTAATCCTGTCAAGGTAGAAGGTCTTCAGTTCCTGCTGAATTTGTAATTTCTCCATCATCTGCTGCTCTACTGTGGGCTCTGTGACTATCCCCCCAGCGCTTGTCAGGCCACACCTGAAGTGCTGCATCCACTTCTGTTCCCCACGATTCAAGAAAGACATGGACAGACTAGAGAGGGTCCCAATGAGGGCCATGAAGACGATCAAAGTGCTGGAGAACCTGCCCTTTGAGGAACAACTGAAAGAGTCAGGTTTTTTCCTCCCCAAAGAGAAGGCTCAGGGTGGACCTCATGATGGCATTCCAGTACTTGGTCTGCTCAAGGAAGACAGAGGCTCTTCTCTCTCTTCACAAGGAGCCACATGGAGAAGACAAGGAGCAACAGGTACAAGTTGTACCAGGTGTGGTTTCATCTCAAAGTAAGAAAGAAATTTTTTACAGTGAGAACAATCATTCACGGCACCAACCTCTCCAGGGGTGTGGTAGAGTTCCCATCGTTGGAGGTTTTCAAGGTGCGATTGGACAGGATGCTAGGTAATATCGTCTAGGCTCCCTTTCCCACAAAAGGTTGGATCAGATGATCTTTTGAGGTCCCTTCGAACCCGGGCTGTTCTATGACTCTGTGCTTTACTGTCCTGTAGGAGAACAGCTTTTCCAGACAAAGTTCTGCTGCCTTAATGATGGCATCGTAATCACATACCTTCATCTCCTGCTTCGACTTTGAGTATAACCATCTCATGATTACGTATGTATTTTCTCACAAATGGAGTGTGGGACTGGTGAGAGCCACAGCGAAACTGGCTTAGGAGTCCTTAAGAGAAGGCATTTTTCAAACCCATGAAACCACACAGACTTTTAAACATCAGGCGCTTGATACAGCTGAAAGTAATTGCTCTGGTGCTGAAAAACAAAATTGTTCTCTAGGGATGATAGTGTTCTTTAGTTAAAATCACAGGAAAATAAATAACTTACTTTTCTAAAAGAAAGCCAAAAAATGTCATTTAGAGCTGAGCAATCATTCTTAAAAGGCAGCACTTGTCTGACACGGCTATAGAAGCAGCACTCTTCTCAGGAAGGAGCTTCTGTGCTTATTATTGTAACTCGTGCAGGTCCAGCTGCCTTGCCAGCAGAAGGCAGAGCAGCTTTAATCACAGCTTTAAATTAATGTGGCAGATATTTATGATAAGAACAGCGGTGTCAGCTGTGTCAGATGCTGTAAAAAAACCTCTAAACAATCAGCTGTCAGACGGATTAAAGAAAAAACAGTTTCTTCTGAAAGTGCTGAGGTAATTTAAGAAAAAAGTTACAAAGAGCAAAATTAAATTTAATCAAACTATTTCAATGATAAATTGCAGCCGGGGAAGTCTCCTGGGGTTGCAAAGAACATTTTATATTGTCAGATGTGTCAAAAGGAAGATTAGACGGAGACATTGTGATGGCAGGGGAGAAGCAGGGAAGATCCTTTCCCTCAGTTCTCTGCTGTTACAGCATCCCAGAAGTGCCACCGCCCGCTTGACGTGGCCAAGCAATGTCTCCTGGCTGTTTTCTGGTCCTCCTCAGACTTGCACTGATGAGAACACTTGATTCTGCAGAAAGAGGGAAAACAGTCAGAAACAGTAAGAAGTCACCTAATGATTTGCTTCTCTGAGCCTGCTCCTAAAACGACAGCTCTGGGTGTAATTATGGGACATCGTCCGGCACCGGCTGTCCTGCTTCGAGGCCACAGGACATGGGCAACACGTGGCTGTGCTTTGCTGTTGCATCACGCCTCCTTGCCTCCTTGCCTCAGTGCTGGTGGGCTCGGATCACTTTGCCCTCCTGGTGCTGGCAGGAACCGCTGGAGTCCAAGGGGCAGGATTACGGAAAGCGCACCTCCGCAGGGAAATACAGCCTGTTCGTCTGTGTTTGCTATGCAAAATATTAAGGCTGATTTGTGTTGGGTGAAGGTGGGGCTAACCAGTTTGGCTTATAAGATATATGCAGCTAAAGACTTTGCACATTAAAAGGGCCGGGTAGACAGAGGATCATACAGCCCTGCGCATTAATCTTAAGTTTAAAAGACCCCACAACTCATCTCCTTTGTTGTTTCTGTATCTCTAATGGCAAAATTACTATGAGGAAGCAGAAAAATGGAATAGGCTGATCACTTAGCGCCATGCATTGAATGTTATCATTCAAGAGTGTTGTACACAGAAGACAGCAAATATTGTAGATATGTCAGGGATGATTCAATGTAACGGAAATAACTTGAGAACATAAGCTCTCCTTCACCACTGACAGAACAGCTAGACGTGTTTGATTTAGTTCACGCTGCTGTGCTGTGTCGCTCTGCTTTGTAAGTCCGCACTTTTTCTGTTAACTCCTCAATTCAACCTTACAATTGGGAATTCAGATAACACAGCCCTTCACTTCTGATCTTAGTTGAATACCAATGCCATAATTTTATGCTTCCTTGCTTTCTCTGCTTCCTGACCTTTCATGTTTCTTGAGGGACATCTCATTTCCTCCAGCTTTCAAACACCTTAACACTTATTTCTTTATATTGGTGATACAATTAAGTACACATCCTTAATTGAGTTGCAAGCAAATACATAGAATAATAACAAGGTGTTTATCTTTGTCAACCCTAGACAGGTAATTAAACAGTCTCCTTCACAGTCTTCTAGGCAAACAAAACCCTTTAAGCTGATACGCCGCCTTTACATAATGTCAATAGACCAACTTATCCTCTCCTCGGTTTGGATGGGCTTGTGTGTTCAATAGAAAATGCAAATCTGCCTTACTTGAGACCCACCTGAAAATGAAACTAACAAACACTCCTATTAGTCTAGTTAGTCTGCTTCACAGTATGCTGAAGTAGAATAAAAAGCTACTTCTTTGCTAGAGCTGACAGAAAAAAATTCCAGAGGTCACACTACGGACGCAAAGCCTGTTCATAGTTTTGGTGTCGTAGCTTGGATCGAGCACGTATAGCAGCTAAGTGGAGCTGCGGATCTTCACCTGTGATAAACTGATGTGACTATTAAAAATCAAAGGAGCGGATTTCCATCAGCTGAGGATGTAGCCGACCTACCACCTATGTCTTATCCTTTTGCCCTTCAAAAGAGGAGGAAACCCCCTGGTCCTCAGCATGGTATTTACCGCCAAAAGCTCTGTTGGAGAGCAGCTGAATTAAAAACCCTTTATGTCAGGTTGCTGAAGAGGAATGGCGACATGCCAAAGGCTCCAAAGTGCAGTCAGTTTGGATTTTGTAATCGACGTGCCTCTGGCTGAGCCTTCAATATGGCCCGGGATACACAAACACGCAGAAGTCTTCACGCAAGGCTTCAGCTTGTGCTTTGCCACATATCATTCCCCTACTGCTCCCCCCAGGCCAGAGGCACTGGTCCTTCTCCTCCCACCTTTTGGATAGCGTTGTGTTCTCTCTCGTCGTTTTCCACCGCAGGCCCCAGGGATCTTAATACTCCTGAATTTAGACGACATTCACATGCAGCACAGACTACACAGCCCTTTTGGCTGTAGGAACAGCCATTTTCCTTTTTGCAGCTTATGGTTTCTGATTAAATCCAGTTACAAACATTAGGATGCACTTCAATCAAGTGTTGTGTGGATTATGGATCCCATTGTAAACAAGGCAGCTCATAGCAATAAATGCTAGGAACATTTGCACTGAAATCACTCTATCCTATTTTCTGCAAAATTGCTTTTACACATATATCACTGCTCCGCTATACAGGAGAAAATACGTAGAGCATAAATATTGACATTTATATTGTTCATACTTGTACATGCTAAAGAAATCATTATTTTTTTAAAGGCTTTCAATAAAGATGGCTGTTGGAAGGTTAAGAGAGAGAACAAACATCTTAGCAGCACCACACAGTACTTCGGTTTCCTTGGAGATTCCTTTTAATGTAGAAATAAGTAAGAAAAGCTCACTGTTCACAGCGACGTGCTTTTTTTAACCCAGTCTTTTAGACCGAAAAGAAGTATGAATATGGTGGCGCATTACCCCGACGGTGATGTTACGTAGCCTCATGTCAGTGATACTTGGCTTTTAAATGCTTCCTTGGAGAACGTGCACTTTTTGTAATTGAATTCCACGTAACAAATCATAGTTTCCTATTGCCGTTGTCATTCATTTATTATACATCAGTATTTCCCCTTGATAATAGGAGTTTTGAAGCATTTTCAAACACCCAGGCAGAAAAACACTCGCAAAGCCACAAACCCAAAGCTGATCAGTATGTCTTGGATACACCGTAACATAAATCACTTGGGTGCCCAAGGATGTGTCCAGATGTCAAACATCTCTTCTCGGAGATAGGTAAGTAAATCCCTTGCTTCACATGTAAATCTGCATCCCAAAATCAAGCAGAAAATTTCCAGAAGAGAAAATAGCCGGTGTGCTGGAGCAGCAGGCAGCCAGACTGGGCGAGTACCAAAGGTGGAGCAAAGGATATCAAAGGAACAGAGAGAAATATCATCAGGCCAGTGCCACAGATACCATACTTGAACTCCGGAAGGAGCCAGTAAAAGAAAGCAATGGGAGTAGTAAGAGGTCAGGATAGCAATGAGGAAGGGAGGAAGATGAAAACTGCCCGCGCTGAGGGCACGTTCCAGGGTATGCAGGGAAATGCTGGAGGAGGAGAAGAATGCCCAGAAACGCTGCAACAGCTGTAAAGGGAGCAAAGAGGGCTGTGCCCAAGAGCCAGGAGCTGGCAGGGAGAGGAAAAGCAGCACCAGATCTAGGCAGGTTTGCCCCAGCCTCCCATATGCCATGGCAGTGACTGAAAATGCTACATGATGTGGTCTGTCCTTGCAGGCTGTCAGCTTAACACATATGGAAGCTTATTTCCTTTATTTATGACATTCTCCCACTCTTGCTTAGGGCAGAGCACCTCGTTCACTGACAACTGGAACTACCTGAGAGGCGGTGGAAACAAATATTTAAGACGCCGTTACGTGTTTGCCCAACACACCTGCAGCACAGGCAAATTGTCCTGAGCTGAGAAAGTTGGTATGTGAACAAGGACCCAAGGCGCCAAAATTTATAATTATACTTTTCCCCTATTTGACCGATGTTTCCATCCTTTTTTAATGAAGACATTGTTCAAATCGTTCAGTTGTTTGGGACAAAAAGCAACTGTGCAGCCTCTATCACTGTTTGATCCCATTGAACCCCGTAAAGGAAATTAAAAGTAGAAATGATCAGTGTAAAGTAACACATCACTTGAACTGAAGGATGTTACTGCAGACGTCATCAGTAGGGAACCATAGAAAATGGATTTGCCAGACTACCTTAAAAATGAAAGCTATACTTGGAAATGTAGAGTTATTTTCAAGAGAAGTAATTTTCAGTAGAGGGAGCTGCAGGACCAAGTCAGACTTAAAACACTGACTAGCGGTTACTGCAGTAAGGTAGATAAAACATTATTTACGTTAACATGCAGAATTATTAAACAGTGTACCAGAGAGTTCATTATCATGAAATGATTTAAACTTTAGAACTCTCCACTGCAGCTTAGGGTGTGGAGAAAACAAGTGACATGTATATAACGGCAAGTAAAGCCATTGTTTGATGTTTTACTGAAAAATAATCTTCTCTTCCCTGGATTATAGGCACTGATTTGTGATACAAAGACTCCAAAACCAAAACAAAGCTGTATTTCTTTCCTTATTGAAAGTTAGTGGCAATATTTCCAATATGGTAACAGGCTGAGAAATTCAATCAACATGCACATCAGAGAGCAACAGGCAGAGTTATCTGTGCTGTCTCTATCCTGTCGTATTTGTATGCAAAATAATCTGCTTCAACCCAAAGGCGACTCTTGCGTGCGTGCAATTTTCTGTAGATGTATCATTTTCAAGTGTTATCCTTCACACTCAACGTGCACTGAGCCTTTTTTCTCTTGACACTGCTCTGCCACCCTAGGCCAGATAGCGACATTTGAAACACTGTGCCGTTCACAGATGCTTAGTATCCCTCAGTGTTAGAGAGCCTTCTCTGTGCTGACACCACTGTGTCAGCAGTGGCAGCCAAGGCTGAAAAACAAGACCTTGACAGGTGCCTGAACAGAGGAAAATGAGGTTACAACAAAATATCCGATGTTATTTACAGGTCTCAGACTATATCCAAGAACGTGCCTGAGATTCTTATTTAGAGTTGAGTGCATCCTCCAGTGAACCCTCATAAAGAGGCCTTGAAAATACACCTTTGTCACAATTATTCTGTCATGTCAAATTACTCCCAAATACTCACTGTCACAATTATGCTGCAACGCTGGGGCAGCACCGGTAGAGCTGCTCTTCGGTCGCCGCTGATGGCTGCTTCTCGGCGGTGGGCCTCTTTATGCCACATCCATGTCACCAGGCATGGAACACAAACCCAAAGGGCAAGACTCTGCTCCTCCATCTTAACTCTTCTGCACCACACAGACCCCACTGCCCTATATAAAAGGTCCTGATGTGGCAAGCTCTCAGCATCGATATTCATCCTGCTCANCACCAGTAGAGCTGCTCTTCGGTCGCCGCTGATGGCTGCTTCTCGGCGGTGGGCCTCTTTATGCCACATCCATGTCACCAGGCATGGAACACAAACCCAAAGGGCAAGACTCTGCTCCTCCATCTTAACTCTTCTGCACCACACAGACCCCACTGCCCTATATAAAAGGTCCTGATGTGGCAAGCTCTCAGCATCGATATTCATCCTGCTCACCAGTAGGTTGCAACAGGCTTGCACTCACGAGAGGACAGAAGGGCAAAAGAGCAAACAGGAGGTTGGTTGCAGACAGCTTTAGGTAGGACAGCCACCACACTAAATGCCCCAGTGCTTCTCAGCAGTCGTGCTGCCTCAGAGATTTTCTAAACAAGGGAGGATGGCTAAGTTGCTGGAGGCCACCACTCATTAGATCAGGCTTGTTGTTTTAGAGATCTGGGATGTCCATCAGAACCTTTCAACCTTCCTGGCTTAGCATAACTACCTACATGTGGTTAACTTTTAATCCTTTGGCGAATAGCTACCACAAAATCTGGAGTGATGGTGCACCTGCTTCTAGGCCCTCACCCTCAACTAAGTGAGTGGGCATTGCCTTCAGTGAGCTCATAGAATTATAGAATATCTCAAGTTGGAAGGGACCATAAGGATCATCGAGTCCAAATCCCTGCTCCTTGAAGGACTACGTGAAACTAAACCATATGACTAAAAGCATTGTCCAAATGCTCCTTGAACTCAGACAGGCTTGGTGCCGTGACTATTTCCCTGGCGAGTCTGTTCCTGTGAATGACCACCCTCCCAGTGAAGGACCTTTTCCTAATGTCCAATCTGAACTTCCCCAAATGCAGCTTCATTCCGTTCGCTCGTGTCCTGTCGCTGGTCACCAGAGAGAGGAGATGAGCACCTCCCCCTCCGCTGCCCACCTTGAGGAAGCTGTAGACTGCGATGAGGGCACCCCACAGCCTTCTCTTCCCCAAGGTGAACAAACCGAGCGACCTCAGCCGCTCCTCGTAAGTCTTGCCCTCAAGGCCTTTCACCGTGCTGATCACCCTCCTCTGGACACAGTCGAATGGTCTAATGTCCTTCTTACACCGAGTCTCCCAAAACTGCACGCAGCACTCGAAGTGGGGTTGCACCAGTGCAGCGTAGAGTGGGACCGTCACTGGCTGTGCTCAGTCCCTGCAACTCTGTTGCACAGCAGTTCACAGTCAGGAAGTCCATCGCAGACAACATTAAGACCATCTCTGTCATCTCCTCTATTTTGTATAACCTGTTTCATCTGCTCCCTGTTGGTTGTTGCTCACAGTGTCACTTCTGCATTCCAGAGGCAGAGTGTGACTTGTGCCAGAGACATTAATGAGACGCACGTTCTTCAGAACCCAAGGTCCTGTCAGGGTTTAAGGCTAGGCTGGCTATTAAATGGACAGATGCTCTCTATTAACCCTTTCCCTGCCCAGAAGGGAAAGGGAAAGAGACAAAGGGAAGAGGCTTATGGGTTGGAAAAAGTAACACAGTTTTAATGAAAGAATGACAAAAAGTATAATAATAATAATAGAAAAAATAATGTTCTATATCCAAATATATAGAAAACCAATATCAAGCTCCCCCAGATGATGATCACATCACCCACGCTGCAGTGCAGGCCCTGGGAAAGCCCCAGACTGGACTCAGTGGCAGACGGGAACTGTATTCAGGAACGCATAGATTGGGATTGAAGGCAGAAGAATTGGACAGAGTCCTCCTTGGATGCCAGCAATAGAAGAGAGCTTGACGCTCGTGATCCCTCAGCTTTACCCTGAGTATGACGCGTATGGGGTGGAATACTGCGCTGGTCGGGACTGGGTCACCTGTCCGGCCGCTCCTCCCCACTGGAGGGTCGCAGGTCTGACCCCTTTTCTGCCCCCTCATTTCCAGTGCATAAGAGGTTCAGCAGAACCAAGCATCAGCCTTGGTTTCCATAGGAATAACTATAAGCAAGAGCCTTTCTGCATACAGTTGGTACCCTTACTCCAGCACTAACCATAAACGTCGAGCCTTATCACTCCTAGAAGGAGACACTCTCCGAAAAACATCCGTTGATTTCAGAGAGTGCAGTCAGTTAGAAGAGGCTTAACTGAAAAGTAAAACTACTAAAAAGAAATTTGGTTCTGTCCTAGCTCAGGCTAGGACAGGCACACTCCACATCAGTGCTCCTGATGACTACAGGCCACTCCTGCATCAGTGTTGGCTGCACAACCATCGAGATACCCACATATTTCTCCTGGTACATTCCAGGGTTTCCCAACTCATATTTCAACACATATGAGAGACAACAACTGCACAATCATCAACATCTATTCTTCTGCTAACATGCCTATGGCCTTAGCTCAAAGATAATGGCAACCTTGTTTCCTGACAGATGTTTTCACAAGGCCCGCAGCCTGTTGGCACTACCTAAGACATCAGTCGACATCAGTGGAAAAGGCACTGCAGGGGTCATCATGATCTGATGTGTGCTTCCAGTCTTTATGAAGACAGCAGAGATGCATTCCCACCCAAGTGGCTTTAGGAGAAACACTGAAACCACAGTAGCTGTAGTTCCTTTCACCGCTGCCTTGCACTAAGAGCAGAGGGAGGCATTTGCCACTCCACAGGAAGCTCTGGCTGTCACCACGGACAGATGTATGCTGTGTCCTGGGACTGAAGGGAATTCAAATACAGATATTGGCGCCTTTGAAAGGGTATGGTGTCCATTTCCTTAGCCCCCACCCATGCCAAGTGGAGGAAGGTGATCTGGTATCTCAGTAGCCTTTGTTGGAAGGTAGAAATCAGAAACTCCGGTAGAAATAAGTGCAAGTAGCAGTAGCCTCCCTCTCCCCTTGCACGTGTAATGTAAGATGCATTGTGTCATGTTCTTTCAGTAAGGGAAAGGGTGAACCAACAACCCTTTCCTCACCTCCTTCTTCCTCTCTTTTAGCTCCAATGAAAAAACTGAACACAGTCTACTTTGCTAATAAATTCCTGCTGTGCTTTTTCACAGCAGTGTTACAGGACAGATTTATCCCTGACCAGTGGAATTTCCTCCAACAAATGAAGGCAAGGCAGACAGCAATGGCCTTCAGTCCCAAAACTCGTGCAATTTACAGAGATTTCGTTGACCGGGAGGCTGACTTTGGACTGCTGAGTCTGCACAGCCACAGATCTTTTGATATTCCTGCTCACCTCATCCCTCTTCCCCACTAGTCCGTCCAGAGGAAGCGTTACTGCCTGCTGTTCCCACCATAACAGCCTCGGGCTGGACTCCTCTGAGCACAGCTGGCAGCAGGCCTGTGCTTCCTCCCTGCCTCAGCTTCCTCCTTTATGAGTCAGTAAACCCTTTTATGTAGGAAAAAAATACAAATTCTGTTACTAGCTCAAAGCTTTGCCTACGCACAGAGGAGAACAAACAGCACAGTCCGCCATTCTGGTGAGAGAATACACCTATGTTTACTCTTTCCTGATCCTCCCGCCAATGTGTTGAGGGTTTTTCTGAAAGCTTTTACTAGAAAATTGCAACTACAGCAATGCCAGGGTGTTCAGGTTTTGCCTGCTTCCCTTAGAAAATTCCAGTGTTATGAGACAAAATAGAAACGGGAGGCTCCAACCACCTGAGAGCTATTTATTTCATTGGGTTGATTCCTCTTCGGCTAGGGCAGAATCTACCAGCATTGTAACCCTCAGAGTAGTCAGTTATCTGATAGGTATTGCTGAGGCGACTATCTCCTCTAAATGCATCCATCAGAGCTTTAGACAGCGTTCTGTGAAAACACGATATCTAGGAACGAGCAGTATGTGATTTGATCGAACACTTTAGGCAGATATGAATTTCTTTTTTGGAGCAACCCTGTCAATACCAGCTTGCTTTCTATCGAGTCCCTTCTTTGGTGGTAAACAGAAATAAGCTTCAAGCAGTTTTTCTTGATATCCTATGTGCTCAAATACTGGGGTTTTTTTCATTCTCTGTCTGACTATTAATACCCTTTAGGCAAAGAACAGAAGACTGAGAGGGAACACAGTAGCATAGGTGGGGAATTTTCCTGAAGGGAGTGAGCCGCTCTCTGTGCCCACCAAGGACAGAGCAAGCACGCTTAAATATAGCAAAAGAGATTCAGTGAAAAAAGTAACCAAAGCTTGCTAACTATAAAAATCTTTAAGCAATCTGTTCTGATGGCTAAACTGCTCTGCAGAATGTACATCACTGAAAGCTCAGAACAGCTTACACAAACGCCTACCAGGACCTGCAGAGCTATTTCTGTATGCGATCATTTCCTGGGGGAATTTTCCCTGATGTGACAAGGTCTGTGGGGCAGACCCTTAGCTGGTGTGAATTACTATCCCCCTACCTTAACCTCAGCAGCACTGAAGTACNTTCTGATGGCTGAACTGCTCTGCAGAATGTACATCACTGAAAGCTCAGAACAGCTTACACAAACGCCTACCAGGACCTGCAGAGCTATTTCTGTATGCGATCATTTCCTGGGGGAATTTTCCCTGATGTGACAAGGTCTGTGGGGCAGACCCTTAGCTGGTGTGAATTACTATCCCCCTACCTTAACCTCAGCAGCACTGAAGTACTAACCCTGCATTTCTTTTTGCTGCTCAGTCTCCCCTTGCCTAAAACACAGTAACTAAATAGTAACGTGAAAAGTAAATATTCAGCAGATTAAATTCAACAGCCATTGAAGTCGCTTTTACGAATCTCCTTTAAGACCTCTTCTAGCGATTTTGCTGAAGTTTGTCAGCGGAGATACAGAGTATGACCCAATATTTTTTTATAAATATGTCTTTGCAAGTGATAAAGCTTTCATTCTATGGCTTGTAAGTAGTCAAACTTCCAGCAATCTGCTCAAACCTTTAGTACCAGCTTTATCGTGCAGTTAAAGTACACGACTGGGTAATTTTTAAAACTCTGTATTTTGTTTTCCTGGTCCCTCTCTTTTTTTTCTCCTAAGATTTGTTTTGCACTTGTTCTCTTTCATCCTTTCCAGGATTTGGTCTCCATGGATTTTTCAATTTGCATCACTTCTGTTATTCTTCCGGTATTTTTCCTTTATGCATAATTACTTTCCCCTTCTCTATTTTTCCTGTTCTACACTATTGAAGTCTTCTCTACATGCAAAAGAAAAAGAGAGGAACATCAATTCATTTTATTTATTGCAGGAGGATTCTTATGAAACAGGGCACAAAACTGCTCTCTAGGTGAAATACCTTCCCACGAGTCACCCTTTCAGGCATGTGAAAGTCTTAAAGGAGGAAACGTCTTTTGAAGACAACCTCTTGTTGGCAATTTCAGTAGGTACATGTTAGGAATTATTTCTAAACAGTAGGAAATGGGATAAAAAATTGTTAATCCTCTCATTGCAGAGGATTTGAAAGGCATGACTGATTGCAGGATGAATGCCCCACCCCTTTCTAATTAACTAGTCACAGATTAATTAAGAACATGCATAAGCCTTTGCAAGATGTATGTCGTGTGCCTATCAGTGGGTAAGACAGAAGTCTGGGGAGACTGTTGTTTTATTAAAGACAGAATTCATTTACTGCAACTTAAACACCAGTTAGAATCTATCAAATGTACTTAACTATCCTGCTGAAAGTTTGAAGTAAGAGCAATGTAACTAATGAGAATAAAAATGATGATTTTCTGTTACTCGTTTACTTCATAGGGATTAAAGCAGGAGTTCTAGGGAAATAATACTTGAATTGCAAGACAGAGGTGTTCAGAGAAATTTGTGATTCTACGTACCACCTTCTCGTTCATGAATAACCATCGATTTCTTGTAAGAAGCCACCAGGTTCCCACCCATCCTCTCTGTCCCTCCTCCTCCTCAGCAAGACGGGGAGAAAATATGAGGAAAACCTCACGGATCAAGGTAAGGACAGGGAGATAACTCAGCAACTGGAGTCAGGGTCAACACAGACTCAACTTGGGGAAGATTAATTTATTGCAAATTAATAACAGAGTAGGGCAGACAGAAATAAAACCAAAACTAAACCCACCTCCTCCTCCTCTCCTTCCTCCTGCTCCTTCCCCCCAGGTCCAACTTCACTCCTGACTCTTCTACCTCCTCCCTCCACTTCAACTTGTGCAGAGGGATGGGAAATGGGGGTTGTGGTCAGTTTGTAACACTGTCTCTCCTACTCCCTCCTCCTTTATTAACTTCTCCCACTTCAGTCTCCCACGGGCCACAGTTCCTGCCAGAAAACCTGCTCCTGCATGCTCTCCTCTCCACCCCGGCAGCTCCTGCCAGGAAACTTGCTCCAGCACGGGGTCTTCACAGGCTGCAGCTTCCCTCAGGGCACATCCACCTGCTGTGATACGGGGTCCTCCATGGGCTGCAGGTGGGTATCAGCTCCACCGTGTACCTCCATGGGCTGCAGAGGGACAACTTGCTTCACCACGGTCTGTACCACGGGCTTCTCTGCTCAGGTGCCTGGAGCACCTCCCCCCACAACCTTGGTGTCTGCAGAGATGTTTCTCTCCTCCCTCCCCACCACTCCTCTCTCCCTAAGCGGCCGTGCAGCCATCAGACGTGCTACCAACATCACTGCTGGGCTCAGTTTTAGCCAGCAGCAGGTCCATCTTGGAGCCAGCTGGAACTCATGTTGTCCAACACAGGAGTAGCTTCTGCTGTCTTCCCACAGAAGCCACCCATGCAGCCCCCCCAGCTACCAAAACCTTGCCATTTAAACCCAATACGCTTCAAAGGCAGAAGTCTCCACAGTGCCGAAAAGCATGTAATCCTGCCGGGCCCACTGCTCATCTACAACGAACGTGTTTTATTTCTTATTAGAGTATGTACTGCACCTGTAGTAATTATTGCAATGAAATTCTAAAAACCTGTCTATTTACTATATACTATTTACGGTATATTATATATTTCATGCTTCTTAGAACATTAGCTTTGACTTTTTGTAGTTTAGATTTTTCCATAATCAGTAACTCTAAATACTTACACAATAACTAAGGTTCTTCTCCCCTCTTCAATCTTCAGTTTATCTTGGTAGAGTTGCTTTGTTTTAGTAGAAGTCCAGCTTCACTCGTTGCTTTTCTTTACTCTCAGTGTTTGCCCACACTCACACTTGCTAAAAGGCTGTGGTCAACCCAAATAGAAGCTTATGAATTACCTGATTTAATCTGCCCACGTTGGTTACACTGAGCACATGAGCTTTATTTGGTAGAAATCTGGCAATAGATACTTTTTCAAATCAAGTTGTGAAAAGAAGAAAACCACTGTATTGCTGTACAACATAGTTTTATTTTTTCAGTGAAATGCCCTAGCGTCATAAAACAGAATGCATCTTCTAATCTTGAAGCCAGCAAGATTGGGGAAAAAAAGAAAAATCGAACTTGGTTTTCCTATACATAATTTCCATACTGAGACTACATTCAGAGAAAAAAAACAAACTTAGAATTAAAATGTAAGCAGACATTACTTATGCAGGTCTCTTCTTAAAAATAAACTGGACATGTCATACAACTCACACATGGTAACTTTGGTAGTATAATATGCTACAAATAGAATTATTCAAATGCAACTATGCAGCTTTCCTATTACCTAAGACCTTTCCATTTTATTATCTTGCAACACCTGTTATTTACTTCACACTTCAATACCATACTACAGAACGATCTTTTCTCTTTTTCCAGTGGCTTGTTTCTCACCCAGAAAGGGAACCTTCGCTGTGGCTTTCTTTGGAAACACCAAGCGCTCCGTTTCAGTTATTAAAAATATTCAAAGCATGTCAATATACATTCACAATTAGATTAAGCCTCTATTTTTCAAGTAAGGGTCTCATGACTTACTAGTAAACTGATGGAAAGAGCTGGTTAGCATTTACTCCTGTTCTCATTTATGAGAACATGATCTGGATAGCTGTGATGGCTCATAAATGCCCTCATTTGTTGGTGAGCTCAGTGTGCACCATCACATCCTGCACAAGAATTACAGTAGTACAGAACTGAAGTCTGGGTTCTCTCACAATATTCATGGATGGACCGATATAACTGTATAATTTTTTAAACAAATGACACTTTCAAAAATTATTTGCATTTGTAGAACTGCATAATCTCATTTTCAGTGAGGTTCTTAGGTCAAAAGTACAATTTCACTTATTAAACATGGCTTTAAAAATACAGTTTACATAACACTTCGGTTACAAACATCTGAAAAACACTGGATCAATCAACATTACAAGTCATTGCATTAATAAGGAAAGTAAACAGCAGTACTTTTGCAAAAGTATTCAAGTATTTCCCTGAAATACTATATAACGAAAAACAGTTCCTAAACTTTGTACGACTGTACTTTAAGCAAGTATCATTTGCAAGTGCTTTTTGTCATATAAAGCAGTACGAATAATACTTCATAGCAAAGATATAGCACACCAGTTTGATATCACACAAAACTGGAATGTAAATAATTACAACAGGAAAAAACCCCAGCCATTTATAACAATTTTCAAGTGCTTCAGTAATAAACTGACCAATCGTCATGGCTTACGCAAAGTAAATACATGAGAGACATGAAAGTAATACAAGCTGAATGACAGAAGTGCCTACAAGTATACAGGAACAGAGAATCATTCACTGTTCAGGCACAAAAAAACCCTCAGATGCAATGAGTTTTAAAGAGAACTACACACTTAAGAAACGATAGAGAGAGCAGGGGCTAATTTCTGATTCTCAAACAGGAATAAATAAGCATGAGAAAAGCAAAATTTAGCCCTAGGCCTACACACAGAACACGTGTGTGTCACAATACACAAATCCATACACAACTTAAATAACCACACCATAGCTATACATGATAGTCTAATGGTTTTTGCTATAAAAACAAACCAGCACAGTGGATTTGTGATTTATCAGATGCCAGTTTCTTCCCTTGACTTCACAAAACAAATTATTTTGTTCCCTGTTCAGTTAAATAAACATTATTTAAAAAACTTTCAATCATCAAATCATATTTTTAAACTTAACATTCCAGCATCTTATTTTGCAAAGAGATTTTAACGTATGTAGTACAATCTCCAAAGACTTGTGTACTGAAGAAGAAAGCTTTTCAGATGTTAATTTTAGATATTTTAAAAAAATGAAAACTTGCTGGTGTTTCAGAAGAGGTTTGCATTTTCCTTTGCCTGTGCCTTCCTGGTATTATATAAGCATCCCTGCGAGTTGCTTGCAAGACATTTCAGTTGCGGTGTGTGGTATTTGGTATCATCCAAACAGTCATAAAACCCTTTATAATCCCAAAAAGCATCATGCAAGGAAGCCTTTATAAGTAGAATATATAGGATAAGGTATGAGCTGTATACAGATGTGCGTTTACTTTTCAAAGTATTTCTAAACTCTTATTGTTATTACTTAAAGCCAGGAATGTGTGTTTGAATTGCATTGATAAGTTGCAAGGTATAGTCAGAATTACAAAATGAAAGATTTTACTTAAAAAAAAAAAAATGCGAATGACAACACTGTTGTCCAGCCTTTAAGCCACGTGCAACTACGTAACACTCCCAGCAGAAAATGTCTTCTCAGACACTGAAAATATCTTGTCTTGATATCTTGGTTTGATGACAATGGAAAGTTCAATGTTTTAAAACATTTAGATATTATTGCAACACAACTGCTAAATTAGCTCTCTAGAAAAGCACAGAGAATTTACCAGTCATCGAGAATACGTATATATATATACATGCCAATCCTCTCTTTTCTAACATAACTTACATTGCTCCAAGATATATTTGAATGATTACAGTGTTTTTTTTAAAAAATGACACAATGCAATAAGATGTCTAAAATTATACTGAAGCCATAAAAAAAAAATTCTAAAATTTTAAAATACTTGTCAATTTGACTAAAATGCATATTTACTCAATTTCCTTGAGCTTCTATTTTTTCTTCTCCCCATTGGGGGAGCAATGTCTATAGTAACTGTTCAACACTACTCTGGCTGCAGGCAGCTTCATCTTTACAGGTTTCCTCGATTCCCCTTGCAAATAGTTTAATTAACTGGCAGTGAACCCTGAAAAATATGGAAATCAATTAATGAGAAATAAATGGGTACTACATATTTAATTCTAATAATCCATGAATTTCAAGCAGTTGGATAAAATTTCTTGCTCCAGACTACAGAAACTGTTCTCTCATTCTTGATACAATCCTCCCTTGCAAAGAAGGCTGGGTGCTTTCATGTATGCATCACTCTTCCTGTTACTCCTCCACACAAAAAGTTGTGTGGGGCACTTAGATGAGCTGATATACAATATTTATAAAAATCACTTTGGACTGCTAAGTGATGATGTTTTAATGGAACAAGCTTACATGTAAATATTGTGTATTGGTTTTGGTTCTCTCTGTTCTAAAAACAACAAACACAAACAAACAATCAATAAACCAAACAAAAAATAAAACAGCCCTTCAAATTTCACAAACTTCTTTTCCCTTCTAATTTGATTACTTGCACAACTGCAGACTTCTTTCTCCATATGCTAAGGCTGGAGACAAGCCTCTATGCTGTGTGTTGAAAAACACAAAGGTATGGGACATACTCAGTATTTCTGTAAGACAAAGGTGCCTGCTTAAGCTTAAGTTTAATAGGAAAAGCTAGTGCTCAGAGTAATGAGGTACTCTACTCATTTAAGAAGAATCCTCCCAACACCACCTTCACCTTCAGCACCTTCAAGCAAATAATACCAGTTCCTGAGAAGCAAGTAGGACTTCAAAGGTAGGGCCATCCATCTATCTCAGTCAGAGTGATCATTTACAATACACATGGTTGGAGCCTTCTCTGCGAAGGACTCAATTAGTAACAAAAAAAGAAGTTTATTATCAGAATACTCAAATTTGCTNTGAGAAGCAAGTAGGACTCCAAAGGTAGGGCCATCCATCTATCTCAGTCAGAGTGATCATTTACAATACACATGGTTGGAGCCTTCTCTGGGAAGGACTCAATTAGTAACAAAAAAAGAAGTTTATTATCAGAATACTCAAATTTGCTATGTGAGGGCACCTTTTTGGGATATATTTATGAGCATCTTTAAAATCAGTGAAAAGGTTTATTGTGTTTTCTGGTACACGGAGAGAAAAATCGATGCTTACCGCACTTCAATTGCTGAACTGTCCAGAGTTTCTCCATCACAATTCCAGGTGCTATTAGCAATATTACAGCAACAGGCTGGATGATCTCTGCAGAAATGGCCAAAACGTTTCTTTCCTATGTCTGTGACATTGCTTTCGTTATCGTCCGAAAGCTTTGCTGTAAATTGAAAACTCTTCACGCGATAAACATCTACAAATGAGAAGTTAAACTACAAAGAAAAAAATAAATCAAACCAGGCAATTACATTAGTTAAATACATTTGATGTGTAAAGCAACTCAGCATGCAGCGTTTTGTATTCAAGAAAGTCTGTCCATTCGAATTTTCTACAGAAGCCTACCTGAGGCATAGAGTGATTTTTGTTTTTAAAAAACTGTACAAGTCAGAAACAATAAAGCAAAAATGGAACCTTACTTTTCAGTGGTCCTCTTCAAGTAGCTGCAATACTGCCACCTTATATGCATACAGGTAACAGGTTCTGAGATTATGAGTAAATGGGGTATAAAAACTATTTTAAAATCCCCCATAAAAAAATTATAACATGGAATCAAAGTCAAAAAGGTTTGGATTGGATTTTTGTACCACCCTCAGGACCTGTTCAACTATAGTACTTAAGACACATAGGCTTTTCTGAAAGCCTTCTGCTTCTGCATTTGGAAGAATGCCCAGAAGGTGAGAATTCCATGGCAGTGTGATCACATTAGAGCTGGGCGTACACGAAAATAAGAATAGAGGGCAATATTATTACACTCCAACAAAATAAAAATAACTAACTAATTAATTTAGCTAGAAAAAGTAGGACAATTACAGGATTGCTCTTATCATCAGAGGTTGCAGATTTACACTACGATATTGGACAAAGGCTTTAAAACAGGCTTTGTAAATTAAAGGAAAACATTTAGCAACCTGTAATAAATACAGACATGTCATTCAGCAAAGGCAATGGAGTACGTCTGTGTGCATCTATGGGAAGGGGATGGTAAGGAAGCTAAGTCAACAAAGAACCAGTTCACCCATGAACCAGTCTGTATTAATGTACAGTCACCCCTTCCTTTTCACATCATCTTATATTTTCAAATAGGGTTTCCCACTATTACGGCAGACACTAATCTGAGGTGAGGACATATGTACAAATCTGCATTTAATCTACACTGCAAAATCAACAAATCCCAGAAAGAGTTGGGAAGCACAATCAAACTTTACAATCAAACTGCAGTTCTGGTAACTTTCTTCTAAATGACATTTTTATACAGTTTACAAAAAGTGATTTATTATTCTTCATTACATCATCAACCTCAGCTGCGTTATACTGCTGTGACCGGTTTGTAATGACAAATACATGGGGGCACTGCCGAGATAAAATCACTTTAAATATTGTCCAAACAGCAAATATATGGAAAATGTTATTAAACAGAATTCAATCAGCAAAAGTGGATTTTTTTTAATAATGCTATGTCCAAAGACTTGACTTAGCTAAAATAAAATGNGTGGTTTTTAATGACAAATACATGGGGACACTGCTGAGATAAAATCACTTTAAATATTGTCCAAACAGCAAATATATGGAAAATGTTATTAAACAGAATTCAATCAGCAAAAGTGGATTTTTTTTAATAATGCTATGTCCAAAGACTTGACTTAGCTAAAATAAAATGATTTTTTTTTAAATAGGCACACATGCTGAGATTATGTCACACAAAACGTATAATTTTTTTAAAAAAACACCCCAAAACCTGCTTTGTAGATGTTCTTTTTGTCAGATAAGAATATCAATTACTTGCAACTTTGACTGACTCTGGAGAATCACTGCCAAAGGGAATACATACCTGATCGTCTTGGTTTGTATGTCTGACAAGATACCGTAGAAAATCAAATCTGGAGCATTTACGAACTAGAATGAGGTCAGCTGAACCATCTGCCAAATGAGCTGCTGGTGAAAGACNTTGACTGACCCTGGAGAATCACTGCCAAAGGGAATACATACCTGATCGTCTTGGTTTGTATGTCTGACAAGATACCGTAGAAAATCAAATCTGGAGCATTTACGAACTAGAATGAGGTCAGCTGAACCATCTGCCAAATGAGCTGCTGGTGAAAGACCTTTTGGACTTCGTGGACAGGCACAGCTCATATTTACTGCATTGATGGCTAGAAATTTCCCTTTAATAACCTTCCATTCTTCTTCGTCTTCTGAAACACATCAATAAAGGCATGGAGGTAGGTTATTATTTGATGTACTTACAACAACGCTAAAAAGCAATCATTCTTGGCAACTTAGAAGTTTTTACTGGGCATATTCATGCACTGTCAATAAATATCTAAAATAAACTGTATTTTAAAAAAATCTATTTTTCATATACTAACAGAGAAATTTTCTTTCTCCCTTCACACACTGTGATTATGTACTAAAACTGCTCACCATTTCTGAAATATGCATGTCAAATTCGGGATCAGCGCTATTTGGGTAAACCCACAAAGCTTTAGGCAGGGAAGACAGAGGCAAGTTACAACTCTTGTAGTGTGAAAGTTCATGGGGATTTTTAACTTTTTTCTACATTTTATTCTTGCTCTTCAACATGTTAATCTTAAATAAACAATGATGCAGAGACAGTGGTTTAGTATTTGGTTTCTAAATCAATATTCCTCTTCTGTCTTAATGTCACAAATCATATTTTTAAAAAGTCAAAAAGGGAAGAGATGACTCAGGGTTCAGCAAGGACCAAGCAGGCAGCAGATCAGGAGTCTGTTTTCACCCCAACCCCAAATGTCTGAAGATGAATACTATTAACAGAGTTGAACTTTGCTGTGTGTAAATCTTCAGAGATTTCTGGAAAACACTGCAAAAGTCAACCTTCAACGTGAAACCAGTCTGTTAAGAGATTAGACCTAGACTGAACTTAAACGTGTGATGGCATCAATACTACCAAGAGGCAGAGGCATTTTTTGGAACAAAAAAAACACTGTCAGGCACTGCACAGAGTCGTCATCTAAACTGTATTTTCCTGAATATGGATAAAAATAGATTAAAAATATCTTTGTATTTTTAGATTACACATAATTGCCTTCCTCACTACAACAAGAAAAAGCCATAAAGCAACCATAACACTCCTTTTCTCCTCCCAATATAACTGGACTCAGATATTTCGAATGAACAACTCCACAAGCAACAACTGCCAAATTGTCTATGGAGACAGACGTGGTTCTAAGACTGGAGTTCAGGAGTGAAGTGCCATTGTTGATGAAGCGGCTAAAATGAAGGTATGAACAAAAAATGTTAAAGTTTGTTTATATGAGCTTGCTAAAGTTTGATCATCAAAGCACAGCAAGGTAGAGGTTTTGAGGCATATTAAATGGTATGGACTTAGAAATCTAACATTACTCAGTTCCCCACATTTGGGTTAACTTACAGTTATTTTCAAGGTGCTTCTTGATGGGACTACAGATGACATTTATGCTATATATTTATTACCCTGAAATTCTGATATTCTTTACCATCTTAGTTTTAGGAACGTCACATTTACTTTAGACAATCAATATTACAATTGTCAAGGTAATTTTGGACCCCAAATCTATGATGCATTCATTTTGAATAGACCTCTTCCAAGCTTTATATACCAGAAAAAGAAGAAAAAAGTAAGAAAAAAAATGTTCAGAAAGCATTCTGTAATAGTTCTTTGCTCTTCAAACTTTTCTTGCTTCCTTGATTTTTTATTCATTGGAATTTCTTACTATCCACACTTTAGTAACAGAACCATGAAAAAAAGACTTCCAGGAAAAATAGGATAGGATTATAATATGACAGAAGACTTGAAGGAAACTAAAAACTTTATTCGTTTTCCATCTAGACTACCCTCTCTACCTCCTGATAAACAAATCAGTAATACCAAGAAAAAAAATGCAACTTTTAAATTCAACATTTTTGCATCATTTGCAAAACAAATGAAAACCAGCAAAATGCAAACAATACCCTTTACCAATAAATCCTTTTGTTGTTTATCTGAGAAGCATTAACAGTTTCGTCTATAGTGTGTCTAGACTTTTCAAGTATGCTCACTGTAACAAGTAAGTTTCAAATTACTTATGGTAGAATGCTTACATATGTTACTGTAATAAATTGTTTTCACCTGGTGGAAAAGTGCCATTCAGTATAAATTTCTGCATGTTACTCAAAAAAAGCTTCACTGTTCAAGTAAGAACAAAGTCCGGCTATTTATCACATTTTAAATGACCAATTTTTTTCAGAACCATTTTGCAGTGTGCATCACTGTAATAGCAAAAATTTTTTGCCAAAAATATCTTTCATACAGTAGAGCAATCATAAGCAGGGAGAGCATAAAAGCACTCATTTCGACTGTCTATTGTATATATCTACTGCAAGTTGCTGAAATCAGCATAAAGTACTAACACTCACAGTGAGTGACAGCCAATGCAAGCATCCTTCTAAACTTATCTGTAATGGTACAGAAACCAAGCAGGCACAATAAAAGGTTCACCAATACACCTTGCTGAGTAAAAAGATTATCTGAGGTGGTGATTTAAAAACCTTTTTACTGCAAACCAAGAGTGGCTGATTGTTATTGTTTGCTTACCAGTACTGCATGGAGAATAGACTGGACTGCAAAGAAGCCAGCTACCTGAAGTAAAATTGATTTAAGTAAATGATATCCTACGTAATCAGCTGCTTACATGTCCTGTGCAATGATGGCTAAAGTAGTCTCGATTGCTCACTAACCTGTAGCTTTCTTCTGCCTTTGTTCCTTCGCTGGATCAAAGATAACAAAACAGCATATTTAACCCCCTCTCCACCAAACTCCCACCCAAACACAAAAAAAACCCAACAGAAAACCACCAAACAAAAAACCCCCACAAACAAAAGAAAAGAGGTGATTTCTAAATACAGTTATTTCTCAGAAAGACAGATCTTTTCTTACCAAAAAGCCTACTATCGGATTTAGCTCCTAAGAAAATATTATATAAAGCAATTTCTTTAGCTGAATTGGGGCATAAATGAAAACAACTCACGAAATACTCCAATCTGGCCATCTGTTGACTGTATCAAAGATCTGAAAGCAACAGCTGGGATGAAAGCACTATATATAAGAATGTGTAACAAGAGTTCAAGTTGGCATAGAAATGTAGATACAGTCTTTATGCTACCAATGAATCTCTACAGTGCGACAATACTCTTTTTGTTAATAAACATCTAGAATTTGTCACAGATACTGTGCAAAATAAGTAATAACAAGATAATCTAAGTCATAAGGACCAAAGTTAGTGTCAAGAAAATTATGGCTTTATGCACTGGACTCTATAAGAAAAAAAAAGAGTAAAAGCAGAAGTAAGCCCCCATGGGAAGGCTGCCTGCTGTTTAAGAGGGGTTTATGCAAGACGACAAACTGAGACCAGAGGTGAAACTTGGCCAACTGAATCTTATTCCACAGGAGCACAAGTGTATCAATGTCTGTGCTTCCCATTAGGCTGCAGTAGTCAGACATAAAGAGATACAACTAGGAGGATGACTGCACAGAATCCAGTATATTGTGTTTTTTAACAAAAGGAAGGAAAAGTTATGCCCCTTAAAAAAATCCATGGAAGTGTGCACAGGGGTTGGAATTGGGAGAAAAAAGAGAGTAAGGATAGCATAACTTGAGAAAGGGGAGAAAAATCTAATTTATCGTTTATACTGAGTATTGGTGGGGTATTGTACAGAAATACTTAAGGCTACTAGATCGGTTATTAGCTGTTCAAGATCACTGCCTCATATTTATTTAATAAACAGCTTTAGATAGGTTGACTTTTGTGCTAACCAACACAAATTTTTAATCCTGATGTATTCTAAAAGTTATCTTAATGAACTGCTTCCTTCTGTACTACCTCACAGTTTATCTGTTATGTCCTTCTCACAAAAAGAACAGAGTCCTAGTTCACAGAACAAACATATCTTTCCTAAAGAAAAGGAACTCAACACATTGAAATACACAAGTAATTAGTGTAATTTTATCAGAATTTTCTGAGATTTGGGTGGAGGAGACACTTTACATATTTTTCACATATCTACATATATTTTCCTTAAACTGAAAGCAACAATGAATTATCTAGTAACTCAAAAGGTTTAAGAAAACCCGAAACACACACACACTCCAACTGATATATTCTAAAAAATAATAATTTGTATAATACTGCACCGTCTTACTTTTTATGACAAATTACCTTTGTGTTTTAATCCACATTCCTTGTGCTGTTCTGCCAGCTGTTCCTCACTTCTCTTGCAAATATAACATCTAAAAACAAAAACACCATTCAGTTCCTGAAAACAAAAACATTATTCAGTTCAACTTTCTTGTTTTACCCAATCGCTACAAGACCTTCCCCCACCACAAGATGCAGCATGGCACCAACCACCCTGATATGGCACCAATCATGACAGTCTTGCAGGCAGTATAGGTGCTTAAGTGCAGTGCTGAAGATTACTGGATGTCAGAAGTAACAGCGTCACAGAAACTAAGATCACATAGGTTGGAAGGGACCTCTGATGTGGTCCAAAGCTCTGCTCAAAGCAGGTCTTTAGGATCAGGACGTTCAGTGTCTTGTTCAGCCAACTTTTGAATATCGGCAAGGGTAGAGTCCACAATACCTCTGGGCAATCTGTTCCAGTATTCGACTGCTGTAAGTGAAAGACATTGACACATTGGAGCCAGTGCATCTCACAAGTGATGAGTACAGGGGAAGAACCACTACTCCTGACCTGTTGGCTTCTCTTTTGCTTAGGAAGCCCAATATACAGTTGGGCCTTCCTTGCTGCAAGGACACACTGCTGACTTGGGTACAGCTGTTGTCCACCAGGATCCCAAGTTCTTTTCACAAGAGCTGCCTTCCAGCCAGTCAGTGCCCAGTCAGTACTGTTGCATGGGACTATTCCACCCCAGGTACATGACGTCTGTCTCTCCCGAACTTCAGGAGGTTCCTATCAGCCATTTCTTCAGCCCATCAAGGTCCCTCTGAATAGCAGCCCTGACTTTCAATGTGTAAACCACTTCTCACAATCTGGTATCATCCACAGAACTGCTGAGAGTGCACTCTCTGCCATCAACCCAGCCATTAATAAAGACGTTGCACTGTGTTAGCCTCAGTATTGACCCCCGAGGGACACGATTAGTAACTGTTTGCCAGTTGGACTTGGTACTCAAAACCTTTCTAGGTAGTCTAGCCAGTTTTCCACCCATTCACTTATCTAGTCCACACCTCATCAGTTTGGTTTTAAGAATACTACAGAAAACAGTACCAAAGACCTTGCTATAGTCAAGGTATGTAACCCCCTCATCCACAGGCTTGGGAACCTGTAAAGCCTGGAAGCAGACTACACCAGTGAAAACCAGGGCAAAGGAGGCATTTCCCAGTCCTTTATATATCTTTTACCACTAGCTCCACCATACCACTAAGCAGCAGGCCCACAGTTCCTTTAGCCTTTTGTTATGACTGGTACACTCAGGTAATCCCTTTACAAGTAAAATCCTTCACTTCCCTCACTGATTTCAACTCCACCTGAGCTTTGGCTTTCTCAGTTCCATTTCTGCATGTTTAGGTAATGTCTCTGTGTTGCTCTAAAGTAATCCATTCCACTTCCACCTCTTTTCTTGTCAGATCCTTGCTCATCCACATTGATTTTCTATCATGCTTACTCAAGTTTCTGCATACCAGAACAGACAGTTCTTGTGCTCTGAGGAGGTACCAACCAACTCTCCTGGGCCTCTTTGTCCTCCATAGGATCTTGTCAAGATTCTTGAATAAACCAAAATTTGCTCTCTTACAGTTCATGGTTACAATTCCACTTCTTGTCTTGCTCACTTCTCTCAGGATTTTAAACTCTACAATTTCACAGTCACAGCTACCAAGACTGCTGTGCTGGTTTTGGCTAGGACAGATTTAATTTTCTTCATAGTAGGTAGTATGGGGTTATGTTTTGGATTTGTGCTGAAAACAGTGTTGATCGCACAGGGATTTTTTCATTATTGCTGAGCAGAGCCAACGCCTTTTCTGCTCCTCACCCCACCCCACCTGCAAGGAAGCTGGTGGTGCACAAGGAGCTGGGAGGAGACAGAGCTGGGACAGCTGAGCCCAGGCATATCCCATAGATGTCATGTTCAGCATATAAAGCTGGAGGTAGAAGAAGGAAGTGGGGGATGTTCAGAGTGATACCGTTTGTCTTCCCAAGTATCCGTTATGCGTTATGGAGCCCTGCTTTCCTGGAGATGACTCAACACCTGCCTGCTGAGGGGAAGCAGTGAATGAATTCCCTGTTTTGCTTTGCTTGTGTGCGTGGCTTTTGCTTTACCTATTAAACAGCTGCTATGCTGTCTGCTGCTGTGACAACTACTATATCTTCGATAGCTTTATATATAAGAAGAATAATAAATACTAGTGGAGAACGCCAAGCAGGTGAAAGCAAAGAGAAAGGAAGGAACACTAGGAGATTAAGGTAGGCCGCCGGACTGGAGAAACAAGTGAAGAATATCACACAGAATTTATACAGCACAGTAACAGTCTATAAAAAATGACTAAATAGACTGGTTCCTGAAAGGACCTATCCTCAGGACAAGCCATGCCAGCTGTTGTCACGGCACTAAAACAATTGCTAAAATTGCTAGATCCAATTACAATGTGAACATTTGAGAATTTTGAATAATTATTTCCATTTGTAGAAGCTATGAGGCATCCGGACTTCTCATTTGTAAGCAGCATCTTGGAACTGTCTATGGTGCTGTTATACTTTCTTTCATTTAAAATCGCGGGAGGGGGGACACCAGCTAAAAAAAATTTTATTAGTTTTGTTTCCTGACCTGATAAAATGAGGTGTTCTCTTTAATGAGTCAATAAAATTTTTCCAAAGCTTGTCTATTTCAGATTAAGTGTTTTGATGTTAAAAACCACATTTCTGTGACTTCTGTTTACGTACAGGCCTTTTCAAATAGTTCATGACAAATATCCAGAGATAAACATTTGCCTACCCTGTTCTGCAGCTATCTTTATCTCGTGGAGATCCCAGTGTGTGTTTTGCTGGTTGAAAAGCAATTGTTCCTTCATAGTAATGATGAGAAAGAAAAGTCTTGAAGCCTACATGAAAGAAGTATTAAGCAGCATTAAGTCATTATAAAACCACATTGCAAACATCTCAGCATACATCCCTTGATTGTTCCTCTCTTTCCTTCTTTAAGGAGAGCGAAAATAATAGCTGCCCTCCTCAAACTCACAGCTATTTATGTTATGATGTTTTAGACTGTAAAGGACAAGAAAATAATTCCCTCAACTTCTTAACATTTGCAAATAGTGCCATTACTTTGCTTCACACCTTTAAGAGCCAACTAAAAATTTTCGCTGTACATCACTGCTGAATCTTAAAATTAGCATGCACTACTACTTAAATTCTGCTTTTGCATCTTCTTTCTCTAACGCAAAACAATTAAAGGAGGCAAAAAATACCTTCCAGTAGCGTAGCATTTGTCCAAATATTAGCTAACTAGGCTAATCCACTCAGCTCTCTCTATAACCAGTGCTGGAAAGACAAAATTAACAGTTCATTCCATCAGCCGAATGTCCAAGACAGGAGTGCCTATCTCTCTCTAACTGATTGAAAAGAAAGTAAAAACGATTAGCACAGAAAAGATACTACTTTTTAGGCAGCTATCACTAGGGTGACATATAGCAACACATTTCCATTTAGAACACAGAACAGCGCTAATGATTTTTTATTAATAAAAAAGTTTATTAAACAAATTTGAATTAGAGTTGCTTCCAGCATCATTTATAACTGTTCAATATAAACTTTTTGGTTCTTTATAAATCTCATAAAATACTTAAAATATTAACTATCAGTTAATGTATTAACTGTGCTACATAGTCAAATTCAACACAACTTTAATGAGCACACTGTTAATGTTATTCCCCAAGTTATGGAGCTTTACATAACATGATCTAATGTACTTGGTACCAAAAGGAGTTTAAAATCAGGTACAGTCTACCTCTTATGTTTAAAAGCTTCAGAGAAGTCTGGTTTGGAGAGAGCACATCAAATGCTGCAGTAGGTTTACATGCTGACAAAAGAATGTAATAATTACACAAGTTACCTGAGTAGTCATATCTCATCGGACCCATCCATCGCTTCTTTTCACTATCTTTTAATATATCTCCATAAAAACCATAACCCAGCAATGATACATAGTACTTCAAAAACGTGTTGTTATCATGCACAGAGGAGACATCCAGAGGTTGACAGTCACCTATGAAGATTAGAAGTGCAAGGTTCTATTAAGGTTTATTTTGTTTGCAGCTGCAAACATGACAGTAACTTTAAAGTTACAGATTTTTTAAAAATAAAATTGTAATATTTATGTCATAACATATATATGTCACATATCCATATATAGTCCTTATACCTGCATAAAGGGAAAAATAATTTTTAATGCTAATTTCATTTAATATTCAAAAAGCATTAAGCACTAAGCGAGAAGAAAGATCAGTATGCTAAAAATATAGAAACACATTTACCATGTAGCAGCAGGAGGAGATATTACAGAAAAGATCCATGCAGTATCTGTACACCTACTGGATACTATTTAATCCTATATGTCACACTATCAGAGGATAATTCAAGCTGGAAGAGGCCTTAGGAGGTTTCTCATCAAACCTCTCGCCCAAAGTAGGCTCAGCTATGAGGTCACATCAGGTTACTCAGGGCACGTCCTGAAAATCCCTAAGAAGAGAGAGTACACCACCTCTCTGTTGATGTCATAGCATCAGCTTTGGAGTGGCGGTGGGTTTTGGGGTAGGGAGGGGTGTTGTTTCTTTGCTTGTTTGGTTTTTTTGTTTGGTTTGGGTTTTTTTCTTTTTTCATCTGTTTCACTTTATGCCTATTGTCTCTCACCCTTCCACCACAGACTACTGTGAAGAACCCTTTACATAAGGGAGAAACACTCTTAAAACTCAAAATACATGTGTACATATGCACATTTAATAATCCAGCTAAAATACCATGGTATACTAAATCCACATATCTCTCTAATCCTAGTCCAATGGCCTACACTCTACATATGCTGAACAGATTTAACCATAGGTTAGTAACAGAGAAGCACAAGCGAGAGCCTTTGCAACACCAGCTCCTAAAACTGCAACTGTTAAGCACTCCGTAACAAGACGTAATGAAACAATTGTCACCTGGTAATTCCATCTTCTGTGCTTATGCAACATCATCATAACTGAAGACTATCTTGAGCAATTTGTCAAACTCGGTATTAAGAACGGGGTGACTATCATTCTTTAGTATGTGGCAGATAGATGGACATCACAAATCACAACGCACTGAATATGCCAAGCTGTCTCCTTCAGCCCCCGTGCAGTTCAGGGATTCCATTACTAGAGGACTTTGAGAAGCGGCAATGTCAGCATCCCTACTGATGGCAACGTAGCAAAAAGCATTTACTGAAGAGTAGTTGTCTTCCTCCCTAGTTCCTCCTCAAATACATGACTTACAGATGGTAAAAATGGGGAATGATCAGCTAATTCCAGTCAAGCAGAAGCCATACTTCTAACTTGGCATGAAAGCATAGAATTGCACAGAACAATTGGGCAACTAGTACAAAATACTACTCTTCAAGTGTACATGCACTTGTCATAGCTTTCTCAGAGAGAGAGTGCCAACTTAACACTGCTCGTTGTATTTTACTGCTATTTTCAAAAGCATGCCAGAATGCGTGAAAACTTGTGCACCAGATACAAAATTTCAAAATGTTACGATCCCTTGAAAACAATTAATTACAGTAGAGAAAGCAATTAATTCTTAACATCCTGTATTTCAAATAAGAGACTTACATCTCAGACACAAACTTTGTGTTTCAACTCAGCCATTATGTTCAAATTATATTTCACAAACATACAGAAAGACCTAAATGGACTTACTATTTTTGGCTATTTTAATCATTTTCATAACAAAACAGCGATCTGTGACCACCCACCTACAATAATATGAAGAGCTGATGTTACTGGATCAGAAATGCCAACAGTTGAATAGCATATGCAATCTGTTGACCCTGAAAAAATAAAACAACTATAGATTAATTCATGTATTTTCAAAACAAGTATTATTGGCATGGTCCTCCAAATAAAAGCATTATGTTCCTTTGGCCTGCCCCTTTCTATCTCATGGAACAAAGTAAATCTAAGGATACAAATATGATTTAAATTGTAACATTTCCCCCCCTGCCCGCCATGAGTAGAATTTATTTATCTCCATACAAAGCACAAATATTTTCACTATATAAGCAATAAATATATAGCAGCTAGTAAAGGAAAATAAGTTAATTCACATGAAAAATTTACAGCTTTTATATCAGTTAAGGACGGAGGGGAAGGAAGGCATATGCTGATTTTCCTTTGCTTAAGATTTCTTACTCATTGAGATCTCACGAAAAGAAGTTGACCAGTCTCCTGCTTCTTTGGGGGAGTGATCTAAATTCCAGACTGTCAAACATCCCCTCCTCCTCCAGCTGCATCTTAAACCAGAAACTCCTGCTTAGTTTTATTATTCGAAAATTAGTAAATACTTGTTTTCAGGAATTAGTTTATAGATAGGAGAGCAAAGCAAAGACATGTGCCTTTACAGTCTTGAGAATACCTACGAGAAGAAAGGGGGGAAGCTTTAGGTTTCGCATGTGCTCTGCCTTTGTTACTACCTACCTTCGGGCCACTCCTCACTCAGTATGTCCACTCAGTATTTTAGGTGCTGTTTAGAAATAGGCAATTCTCCCTGTTTCCTATAAAAAACAATCTATGAGCCTAATGTAGGGTTCTGAATCCTACTCTGCAGCAGGGACTTGAAAGTTAGGGCCAGACGTAGCAAAGCATTGTTGCTGCAGCATCTAACTCTGAATTTATCTTGTAGTTTCTCCCATCCCTTCCCTGAAATTGAATTCCTTTAAAGTCAAGGCTGGAGATCTGAAAGCAAAAACTTACTTTGTCCACATTTATATTCTCACATTTGCTACTGATACACTAGATGTAGAGCAGCTCAGATACAGAGTACCGGATTTCTGAGGCCTGATCAAATTGAAAGAGAAAACTAAAAATGGAGGAACGAGAGAGCAATCACTATTTAAAATCCACTTTTTGCTCTTTCTCACTTTGAAAACAGTCAGGGCATATACAGTTATCAACAGGAGCAAAGAAAATCCTTTCCCCTCCAGCGCACTTCTCAGGAAACGGACACCACTTGCTCTACCAGTGAAGGGCAAGAGAGAAGCTTCTATCAAGCAGACTCTATGCAGAAGCCTGCCACAGTGAACGAGAAGCAGCTCCAGCAGTCAAAGAGAATGTAACATAACTGCAGAACAAAACAAATAGTGTGACTAGAGATCTCTCTTTACAAGGTTGACATTCAAGATCATAGAATCATAGAATGGTAGGGGTTGGAAGGGCCCTCTGGAGATCATCTAGTCCAACCCCCCTGCTAAAGCAGGTTAGCCTAGAGCAGGTTGCACAGGAATGCATCCAGGCGGGTTTTGAATATCTCCAGAGAAGGAGACTCCACAACCTCTCTGGGCAGCCTGTGCCAGGGCTCTGTCACCCTCACAGTAAAGAAGTTCCTCCTCATGTTCAGGTGGAACTTCCTGTGTTCCAGTTTGTGCCCATTGCCCCTTGTCCTGTCGCTGGACACCACTGAGAAGAGTCTGACCCCGTCCTCTTGACATCCACCCTTTAGATATTTGTGAGCATTGATCAGATCTCCTCTCAGCCTTCTCTTTTCGAGGCTGAACAGACCCAGCTCTTTCAGCCTTTCCTCATACAAGAGATGCTCCACTCCCTTAATCAACTTCGTGGCCCTCCGCTGGACTCTCTCCAGTAGCTGATGGTGCAAGTGTATCAGTACAAGTACGTGCCATTGCACAGGAAACAGGCTCCAATTTCTGTCAGTATCGTAACAGACGAGGTACCCAGATGATGTTATCATGCCGCATCTGGAGTTTTAGAGCAGAAAATATTAAGTTTTTTCAGTTTCATTTTGCCTCCTACACTCGTGAAACTCAGGCAGAAAATTCTCACTACTTTTGAAAAGAAAAACAAACAAATGGCCACTAAAAATAGTCACTAAAAGATCTAACCTGAACTTTTACTGCTGAATGTACAAGCCTAACATTTCATCCAACCTTTCTCATTTCTTCAAGATGTGTCTGCATTCTGCTGCTAGAACTACCTTAGTCACGTTTGCCTTGATGTAAACAGAGCTTCTAAGCAGCCTTACACTATGGATGGGAGGAAAAGGGGAATTCAAGCAAGCTACATTTTAACATCGGAGACTTATCTCCCTACACTCTTCAGTAGTCAATTAAAAGCTGATTTATCTGTTGGCCAATTTTACTGAACTTATTTTCATTTCTATTTGTTAACTAGCAAGGGAGGGCTAAAATTAGATCTGAAGTCTGAAATTAATTCTGAGATTCTAAAATGGGAGGCTGGGGAAGACACCAACAGTGTTTACCAACTGTCAAATCATCCCTCTCTCAGACATGCCAGTGGAGTACCAACTACAAACAGTAAAGTATCACTGTTTTTTTCCTCTCTCAGAGTTGCTACTATGGAACAAAGAACCTGGAATCATTCCTTACATACATTCCAAGAGAATATAACTGGTCATAACACCACATCAAGCATGAACCTAGTGGTACTAGTTTGAAGGTCACAAAAACATTCATGGTGACTACGGATTTGAATCTCTCTGAAAACTTCACAACCAAACAGGAATTCTAGACCATTAAGTGGGTCTTGAACAGATTTGAAATATGCTACTGCTGAAACAGCGCTTTGAGCTAGATGCACATGCAAACCCCACCAAAATCTGGCTTATTTCATCAGTATAAATCTGATAGGGAAAGCAGGATTAGAATGTAAGCATTGCTTGACTAATACCCCTTGATTAACAGCTTAGGATTGCCAGAGCACTCAATTTAGGCAAGAAGCTTTCACAAAGCATAATTCTCAACTAGCATTAAGCAGTGGATGTTGTTTGTTCTGGTTAAACCAACAGAAAAATTATATACATAGTCTGTCAGATTTTCTTTGGGGATTTTTAACGGCAACAGCCTAAGTGAAGGAAAATAAAAGATACTTTTATGGGTTGCAGAGAACCACGTGCAAATGTGAAGAAAGTAGATGGACTGCTGGTTAACCTAGCCTTAATTCATTAAAAAAAGAAATATCTCTAGTGTGGAAAATAAGTTTTGCATTAGTGTCCTAGAAGAGAAGAAAATCAGCATGCATGGGAATGATGAAGTTCCAGGCTAAGACATCCAGAAGTAGCTAAATGCGTACATAGAACACTGCAGAGTATGTCAAAACTTCCATTCTGGTCAAGATCTTGTCAGGAATGCCGACGGCAGCTTGAGCTTGACTCAAGGTACTCATACACAGGCCCCATTTGAAGGGCCTTAGGATACAAGACATCTGCACAGGACAGGCAGATGTAACACAAGACGTAGAGGCCCAACTGACCATATTGACCAGATGCTCCCCAGTTGTAACATGAGTTTAGATGCCTATCTCACCTGCAGACACCTAAATATAAGCGTGAAAATTTGATTATCAATTTCAAATTGAAAGTCACCCTAAGGAGAGTAACTCTGCTACCTAAAGCGACACCAACCACCAGTGTTCCAAGCACTGCAGATTACTCTGCTTGGCTTCCAACTGCTGCAACGGTTTTCTTGCAGAGGGTTAGTACATTTCAGTGATGGTTGCACCATACCACCACATGTAGATAGCTGAATTCCAAACTACATGTCTGAAATCTCCCAGATAAAGCAAGCTCTCATCCCAGATATTCTGATATTAAGAGCCTACTGAAAACATGAATTGTGTAGAGGGCACATCAACTAGTCTTTGTTAAAATAGATATAATTACTTTGAATCTTTACCACACATTATGTCCACTAGAGCCTTGTTTCATTATTCATTTTCCCCAAAGTCTGTTATTAGGAGGTATCATAGAGCCACATGGTTGTTACATAGGTAAGTTCTTCTATATTCTTTCCCTCCCCAAATTTAAACACTGTAATTTTTAAAATATTTGTTAAATCATTAGATTTATTTATCAATAAAATCCTTCCTTTTAATCAATCACAAGGATAAATTATCAAGATATGTATGTACTTGTAATATTAAACAGTAGGTACTTCCCATTAATCTTACTTTAGCAAAAATGTTTTAAGAAACCAAAGTGATGGACTGCAGTGCATAAAACACAGTACAGCGAACTCACCCTTTGCATGCGAACATTGCTGGATATCTGTGAGTAGACAAGTCATGCAGACAGGTGCTCAGACAACATCTCAGAAGCTTTAGATTGGTCACAGAACCACCAAAGGGACAAGCAAAACTGGATGCTTTACTGGTTGTGGGGAAGAGTTCATGCCATTGATTTTGCGGACCAAAACAAAAAATCTGATTGGTAGAACTAATCATCTGAAAATTGATTAGGCTACTAAACTTTCTTAAACCAGAACACACTTATGCTGTGGGCTATAAGCATTAATTTTTGTGCTTTTGTTGATGGAAAACTAAACAAATTCCAAAGAACTGGAAGTACTAAACTAAGCAGGTGACAGAAGAAAGTTAGCTACATGTTGATCCTATAGAAAAGGGTGAATTTAATAAAGAAACAGAAATACTCAGTGCTCATGAGCACTGCTCCATGTGAGACACCCTGGACAGGGGCAGGTGCTCCCACAGCACACACAGAACCTTCGGAGATAAATTAGTATAGCAACAGGATTCTGTACTGCAAACAGGTAGATAACAACCTCAGTGTGGGTCCCATTCATTTGTAGTATTTTTGTGAAGTCACAATCCATGCAGTTACCTCATAGATGAAATATCAGGTGAGTAATGCTAATGACAGAGTAACTGAATGCTCTTCATCAAGCAGCAGTTACTATCTCGAAAAATCTACATGGTAACTTTTCTGGGAAGGGATTTTCAAATGACAAAGATCTGACACATTCAAAACAAAGGGGAGAAACTACTGTTACAAGGAGAGATTAATGACCTGGGCATACAGTCATGTTCCTATTCAAAGTTTTATACACCTTCCTTTCTACAGCCAGAAACCAAGAAATCAAGTTTATCATCTGCAGAATGACAAACTGGCTTAAAAAGGAACAATTCAGAAGGACCTTGGTCTGGGGTTTTTTTTTTTTTACATAATCACTTCAGCAAAAGTTCAGTACCACAGTACAACAAAAATGGATTAATATAATAATGGCAAATTTATGAGACGAAATTAACATCACAGGGAAACATAATCTTGACTTAGTTGTCTTCAAAGCAGTCCCACCATATTAAATTGAGTACTTAGCTCTAAGACTGTTATTTCCAGAACCATAACGGATTTAAAATGCCAAAGGAGGAACACAAAACATTACACTTCAGATTTCAAACTGGACATACTGAACCTTGAAATGAGAGGCTAACTAAACTGTAAAAATCATTAAGTATTACCAATGCTGTAACAGAGAAGGTTGTGGACACATCACTTGGAGTCATTTAAAAAAAAGAATTATATAGCTTTTTATGCTATAACACATTTTCAAAGAGAAATTTTACAGCCTAGATGACTGTAGTATAAGAGTNATCATTAAGTATTACAAATGCTGTAACAGAGAAGGTTGTGGACACATCACTTGGAGTCATTTAAAAAAAAGAATTATATAGCTTTTTATGCTATAACACATTTTCAAAGAGAAATTTTACAGCCTAGATGACTGTAGTATAAGAGTGCAGTCATGCTTAATGATTTTACGTGCACCTGGTTTCTAAATTTGTGAATGAATCCTCCACCATTTTTCTATACTACCTTCACAAAAGAAGCCTGTGCTGTCTTTAGCATTCTTAACTTCTATACCTACACACGAACATGCTGATTATAAACATACTGGATGCTTCAATCCCAGACATTACAGAATTCATACTTTGATTACAACAAAAGCGAGAGGGATCTGGAAACACTAGAAGCCTAACTCACTACAGCAATTAACACTTTTTATCTACCCTTTACTCAATCTTCCTTAGTGCTTAGAAGCTTTTTCCCCTATCCCCAGGGTAGGCTAGCAGACTTAGTTTTTGGAAGAACGAATGCATTAATATTATGCCGTAGCACAGAATGAAGTAGGATTTGGGGTTTTTTTCCTGCTGAGATAGTAAGAGTATTTCACCTAATCCGTTCTCTTTTACTAAAGAGTCCTCTGACAGCAGCTGACAGGTTTGTCCTCCTGTTCTATGCCAGGTTTAGTAAGAAGAACTAATAACTTTGGCTTACTCCAGAGGGTCTAATTTTAATACTAAAACATGTGAATGAAACCTCAGTGCCATGTGTCATAAGAGAAATTATTCTCTGGTTTTAAGTTCTATGGAAACATACTAACTACCACTCTGAATGCAGTGAAAAACCAGGGCTGAATGTGCTTTTAAGGCTAGATGGCAACAGGAGAAGTGATAACTAAACAGAAGTTTTCATAGGTGCGCTGACTTGTAGTTACTACATTGCAGTGCAAAACTTTGTCAGGTTGCTACAACCTTTAAGTACTCTTAACAGCAACTCTGTAACAGCAATCAATCAATTTATACTGGCAGATTTGAAGAATGGCTGCAACTAAGAGAAACTCAGAAGTTCAAACCGCCATTTGAGTAAAAGTCTTATTTATGTCAATAAAAACACAAGTTATTTCATAAGAATGCACCATAAAGCATAAGAATAAATGGTATTTTTTAACCAGAAGACACACTAAGGAAAGAGACTGTCTTGAAACAAACACTTATGTTAAAAAAAAAAAAAAGAGGGGTCAAGCAGGGGCTTGCTTCAGAAAGTTAGAAACATGATTTACAAGTAGCATTCAACATTAAAAGAGACCCTGTACAACGGCATTCCACCTGTGAAATAAAGATAATTACTCACAGTCATATAGAGTGTTTTAGTATTAAATATCTTTCATTCGTAGTTTCAAACCTTTGTACAATTAAATTGACAGTTTCTGAGCAAAGATTAAGTCTGGTGAATTGAGTGTTAGTGTGAATACAGACACCGTTTAACCACAACCACAAACCACAATCTGCCATGTTTCCATTAACACGGCTTGACGTTAGGAACTAAACAATAAAAAAGGCAAAAACACTGATTCAGTGTCATCTTACCCCAGGCTCCTGTCCTCACTGAGTAAACTTATCAGAAGACACACAGAGCTTTAGAACTTAATCTCTGCACTATGGGCAGTGTTTGCTTTCAGTATCTATTAAGTTCTTCGGATCTTAAGAAAAAGGTTTGTTATAAAGAACTAAAAAAAGCATCACAGATGAAGTTTTCCTAGATGTATTATTTATATTTCATTATTCCTTTTGACTTGCTGTATTTTAGGACTGTACGTTTACTTTTAAAAGTCTTTTTAAGGATCTCACTTATTTTGGAACAGACTTCTTGCACCAGTGTGGGAAACTAGGGGATCTGTTGCAGTCAATACATGGTCAGAGCTCCATTACATCAACAAAGATGAACAGAGAATATCTTCAGCACGGGCTGAAATAAATTTAAAAAAACCAAACCAAAAACTCTTGCTGCCTTCCTCATCACCCTGTAATGCGTGGGTTTGGCTATTTCGTACACAATTTATGGTCCCTGTGATGACTAGATGTGTTAAGAAAGCGTTAAGATTTGTCCAATGATTTGACTCCCTTTTTCAGTACATAAGCACTTTCCCATATTTTCAGTGATGGGTCATTTTAAATATTGTACAATATACAAACAGATCAAGATATGTATTATCCTCTAATTCCAAAAACTTTATTATTAGAACTTGAAGCCAGTTTTGTTATACATCATTATAAATAATTTTTGAGGGATCTGAATAATGACTTGGGAGAAAATATTTGAATGTTAGCCCTGATTACAAAGCTGCACCTCATGTGAGTTCAAGGAATAGAGCACGCAGTATACATTCAAATAGCAAACAGCTACCACTGACAAAATACAACAAACAAAACACCAAAGTATATAAGAGAAGAAAGTCACTTGACACATGTCAGCAATATTAAAATATCAGTGAAGATCATACTTTTTGGTTGCAATTGGAAAAAATGCATTAAGAAATTGTTGAAAAAGCAAGGTTAATCTTTCAATTTTAGCATGCTTATAGTTAATTTCCTAAGGACAAAGAAATAGGTCTTAATATTGACGTTCTGTTTTTTATATTGTATCTTCTTACGGTCGCTAACATCACCAGTAGGCAAAATCTTCTGAAACCAACCATGTAAGCAAAAACTTTTAGTCCAAGAAATTTGCCCTAATAAGGGAAATAAAGGGTAGAGCACTTCAAATTCTATTCTTGTTATGTTTATTATACAAGCTGATTTTAATACAAGCTTTAACAAATAAAATCACAATATACTTAAATATAGTAATACTGTTATACAGAACATTTAATGTGCTAACTAACAAAGAAAATGAAAAACCATAAGCGGATATCCACATTGCAACTTTTAGGTATCTGACTTACTGCACTGCAAGCAGAAAGGGTTAAGCTTCTTCCAAGCAACAATTCAGACCATTTGGGTTCGGATACATTCTTCACAATGTGACAACAAAGATATGACAAGTATAAAACTAGTCACCTAAAGCCTGAGGATGCAAATATACTATTTCGCTTGGTATTTTTGTAATCTGTGCTAAATTTTCTCATAGTATCTTTGTTTCAGTTCTATGCAGAAGCTTATAATGTTTATACTATACCCCAGTTCTTTAATTCAAATCTCAAGCATCTAACAAGAAAAAGAAAACTGCATAGAAAGGACACAGAACTGTTCATCTGTCTTTCTACAGAGTCCTCAAAATTGCAGATGCTATTGAAGAGTTGCAACACTGAATCCAGACCTGGAAGACAGAGGCATCTTCTAAGTCCACTTTTGAAGGAATCTTGAAGACCAACCGGGCACGGTGAGGTAATACCTGGGACACTAGATTTAACAGCAAGATTGATCCAAAGAGTATCTATGGTCAATAAAAAAGTAAATTTATCACCCAAGATCTGAATTCCAAGAATGAGTTCTCTCAAATGCCTCTCAGTGACAGTAGTCAGGATTGCCTGAAAAAGTGGCTGACAATGGGCAGAAACTGCAACTTGGTCTGGAACCTGAGGACTGTTCCTCAGCTGTAGTTGCCTTATACTTTCTGTGACGGCAACTGGAGGGGGGAAAAAAGCCCAAAACAAAATATGAACAAGTTTTAGCATTGCTTGGAGTTTGCCAGACCAGTGGGAGGTTGTCATTACAATTCTAACTGAATCTGTGGAGCATTTGGAACTGGAAAAATATTTATCAGGTAAGCCTCTGTTCAGTAAATTTCACTCATTAATGTGCTCAGGTGGGCAAAGGTATTACTGTCAACATCTTATCTTGTGTTAACACACAATAAATCACAAAAAAAAATATATTCAGAAGTTGCACAGTAAGATTTTATTTCCTTTACAAAGTACCTTCCCAAATAAAATTGCATGTGATCAAAAACTATACAGGGATACAAACAGCTTTAGCTAGTTGTCTTTATGGAATATCACTGCTCATATCTTACACTTCAGCCTAAATTCAAGAAGATATGAATAAGAATTTTCAAAAATAAATGAATAAAGTAAACTGAAAGTTAACCCTTTCTTACCAGCAGGAATTATGCCAATCCTTATATTGCACTGGACTAACGGTGCTTTGGGATTATTTTGGTCTATGCCAGAGTCCTTCTGCATTCTTCCAATGAGACCATGCATCACTTCACTGAACATGCCGTCCCCACCAACACAAACAACACTGCCAGGAAACACAAATTAGAATGCACACTAACAGTCAATAAACAGCACGGCAAGTGTTCTACTCAGCACATGCACTGGGCACATCAAAAATAGTTGTTCTATTCTCCTCCTCCATTATTACAGAATATAACAGCCTGCAGTCAACTTGGCAATTAACAACAAGCAGAAAAAAAAAGAAAAATCAAGCTACACAACTGCAAATACACCTAGACATGTTAGAAAAAAATGTTGGAAAGCAACATAAAATAAAAAATCCTTTATTGCTGTGTGCAGACAAATATCAGTGGAAATCTACTATACAAGGAAAACACTGAACAGGACTGTACATACAGCTTTCTAAGTAAACAAAACGGAAATAGGGTATCTTTACTATAAACGGAAAAATTAATATTTGTGGCTTCAAGCAGAAGTATATTTTACACTATTAATTTAATAGGAATATACATTATATGAAAGTCAAAAAAACCAGAAAAGTGAATGCTCGCATGCTCTTCTGAACATGCCGAGAGCCCATCAAACAGACAGAAGTCAGGTACATCTACATAACCATTCATAATGAAACAGTTACCAGATGCAAAACTTTGTTTTGCAAACTTAATTCCGGTCAGAGCTGGTGCAGCAGCTACACAGATCCTCAGTATGTTAAAGCTCAGCAGAGACTCCACAGCCAAGCAAATACTAGGCAGTAAAGGACTATTTTGCAGCAGTATACATTTCATGCACAATCATCAAATGCACACCCTGAACTCTAGAAGCGTAAGCATTCTTTAACTGAAAAGCTAACTCAAATACACTTTAAAGGAACACGTAACAAATCCAAAGTCATGCATGTAGTCCCCAGCACACATGTTTGGGAATGTTTACTGTTATCTATAGCTATCATTTCCAATGCATAAACTAATATGTACTCTTCCACATAGTCAGCAACAGATATTGCAGAATAAGCACTTATATCATAGGACAAGTTAGTTTATTTAAATTTTAAGTAATGATGACTTAAATTTACTTATTTTTGTATTTTCAGCAGAATGAAAGCTTAAAAAAAAACAGTCATTTTTGCATGAATGGAGAGAACAGTCTTAAAACTATATACTATCCAACTCTAAGTCAAGGCCTAAGAGACTGGAAGGGAAGGGAGAAAAGGATGATCTTTTTTTGTTTTTATAATTAATTTCTCTTCTCATAGCTTAACTACATTATTCCTCAACTTTAACTCGTCTCATCTTGCTCTGCAGACTCTAAGAAAGAAGTCAAGTGGACAAAAATTTCCACATCAGTTCAAGGTCAATGTTGTCTCAGTAGTGTTCTATTTATACAAATACTATCGAGACGACAATGATACAAATGTCTGTACTTATCAAGGGTAAATACTGACACATAAACTACATATGCTAAAGAACTTCAGGAGAAGGAAGTCCACAAGACAAATGAGTTTCAGAACTATTTTAGAACTAATCTCAACCATTCTGTGAACTAATTCAAAAACTAGGAAAAGAACTAACCTGAAACAGTTTTACAAAGGCTTGTGCAACAGACATATGGATAAGGAAGCATAGTGATTCATACATGTCAGACTTTAGACTAAACATGGTCATTACCTGAACAATATTACAGCATGCTCTAGTGCTTCTGCACAATAATGTACAAAAATCTGCTATATTGAAACTGAATTAATATTTTAAGTAACTGTCTCTAAAGAGAAGTTGTTCTATCACTGAGCTATACTCACCATAAGAAATTCTTGTAAGGGGAAATGGGAAGAACAAACAGGAAACACAGACAAGAGTGTTAAATAAGCTGTCTCAAGTAAATACACTCGAAAAGCAGTGAAGCAGTTACCATCAAGAATCCTATATCTAGTTCCAAAAATTACAGGCAAGGCTTTCCCAAATAGAGAATCTGGAGATTAAATGAAGAATCTCATCACTGAATGAAGGGAAAGCCACTTATCACTACCAATCTAAGAGGACAGGTGAACAACAATTAGATGTAGGAACCCAAAGAAGCTTTTCCCGTATGTGAGAAGTCAATCAAACTTGAAAAAACACACGCATTTATGCGGTACAACCATTTTTGAAATCTTCCATATAACCACGTGATCTGTTATTTTAAAAGTAGAATACAAGAACTCCTTCCTAACATCACTATTCACCACAGAAACAGACTTGTACCTGATGGACAAAAAACAGACTTGGAAAGACAAGTCATAGTTCACAAGCTAACTGCCATTAAGGCCCGGTCTGCGAACAGAATAAGCATGAGATTCTAAAAAGATGCAATTCTCTGGCCAAGTGTCTAGCTCAGTCACGTTAGAGAGAGAAAACAAAAACAAAAAAACCCTCCACCAAAGGAAAAGAAAAAAATCTACAATAAGACACTGTTTGAATCTGCCAGAAACACTTCAGGTACCACTACAATTGGTCACTGTCACTTGTAAAAACCAATTTGCCAGGAGTGGACATGGGCTCACTTTCTTCCCTTCTCTGCTCTGTACTGGAATTTCACCAACCATCAATATTACCTATTTCAAATCACTTAAGTCAAATGACAAGGAAAAATCTTAACTAGGTTTTTCTAGGATCCCAGTTTCCCTTCCTTGCACTTCTGCAAAACTAAGAAAAATCCCAGTATAGTCAAAGCTGCTTATTTAAAGTCAACTCATTTCAAAGCAAGTGAAGTCTAGGAACTCAACCTGTGAATGTAGTTTCTTACTACCACTATTTGTCAACATCATGCCCTTGCTCCATTTATACAATGCACATAGATCTGCTCCCCAAGCAAAAGCACTCTGAAAAGATATGAAGTGTTTTAATTTTATAACTTACCAGTTTAAATGTACCTGTAACAGGCACAATGTTTTTAAAAACTGTAGTTATGAAAGTTTATCTGCATAGGTTCGGCACACATTTTCATGATTTTCCAGTCACGTAACTTGTTTTATGCCATGAATTGGAAACTAGAATGACCAGCTTATTTATTAAAATATTCTGCTTCTACAGCAGATTTCATAATGGAATGCAAATTCACTGTTCAGTTAGGTCTTCTTTCAAAACAGTAATTCCACATCAGGACAAACACAAATAAAGCCAAATAATGTAGCCATTATTTGAACAGACCTACATAGGAAGAGGAACTATCTGAAATGTTTCTAAACAGTTCACAGTTTTTACACACAGGCTGAATGTTACTGATGCAGTGTTCTGGACTTATGTGTATGTCACGATCACCTATACCACAAAACATTCCAGGGTAGCTTTCGACCTATCACAGAACACTCAACTTCTGGATGAGCAGAATTAATTTGATGATGATGAATTACATTCATCTTTCGAACACAAATCTCATGCCAACATTGTTATACTACATTTGAATATATTGTGTGTTGAACAGGGTTTACTGAAACAGTTTGGTTTTTCTTTGATACTCCTAAATGTGGATCTCCTATGGAAAGGAATACGCCCCAGAACTTTGAGCTGCTGCAATAAACATATCAGCAATGAAGGCTACTGTTTGAGAGACAAGAACAGACAGACAACAGAATATATCAGCTAGAAAAGAAAAAAAAAGGCAAGTGAGGTTACTTACCCATCATATTTATTAATATTAACTTCAAATAAATTGTCCTTAGCATGGTTAGCATGTTCAGTTACTACGAAGAAATAAACATTAAAAATCACTGTTATAAAAATACTACTATAAAATGTTATATAATATATAATTATAAAAATGTTGTTATTAATTCATTAATAACCATGATTCTGTTACCAGTGTGACCATAAAACCGCTTGCCTATAAAATGTGTTTCAAAACGTTTTGAGCCAAGGAAAAAAATAGAGAGACATATGCACTGCAGTATATACAGAAAAATGTTACATGTACAATTGGTTTTAACAGTAAAACTGAAAAAGAAAAGAAAGATGAAGTATCTTATAAATGAAGGGCTCAGATACCTCAGAAGTACCAGAAGTTTTAGTTCAGTAAGCAGAAAATTGATACAAGATCATCATTTATGTGGCTGCCTACACTTTAATTAAAAAACATTCCCTCTCTACCACTTTGTTTCATTTCCTTAGCAAGAAAAGGCCAGTAACAGAAAGAACTCAAGCAACTCACAGATGTTTTAAAGAGTTCATGTTGTCTTTATTAAGAAATTAAAATATCCATTACTCACTAACAACATCAGTGGAGATAGAAGCCAGACTGAAGAGTGGAGCAACTTTCTGTTCATAAATCCTCTTCCCTTGTCGTTTTCCTCCATACGGATTAATATACACAAGCAGCTGCTTTGGTCTAGACTCTGCAGTAAGGAAAAATATTATAGTACACTACTTTTGTACACAAAACAAAAATTCAACAAGCTATACAAAGACAAATCTGCAAACATCAAAGTGAATGCAGCATACAAGCCTTTTATAACTCTATTAACTCTCATAACTCTGTAACTCTTCATCAAAGAGCTGTAAAAATCTACTTCATCTATCCTCTATTACATTGAAGATGCTGACAGTACTAAACAAAGTGCTAATAAGACAGCAGATGAAATTCAGAATAATTTCATCTGACTCCATGTCTCTCATTCTTATGCATATTATTCTTGCAGTACCTTGCCACTAAAGGACATTAGTATCACAGGCATACAAGACAAAAGACAAACCAAGGGCAGCAATAGGAAAGGCACTTGTGAGTGAAGCGTACATAGAAATACTTTTACGTTAATTTATTTAAGCAATATTCTTGCTTTGGTAACGTAGTTAAAATGCATTTCCTTTCTGTGATAAAGACACAATAAGAAAACCTCACATAACCACATGCTGCACAGCAAGTGCTTGCCCTATAGTGTAACCCCTTGCCCCTAGAAAACACCTTTGATATTATTATCTCAAGGCTGTTCAAACAGTTATGGATTTACATTGGTGGTGGCAATGAAAACAATTATTATTACACCTCTGTACTAACAGATACACAAAACAGTAATGCTTGCTACACCTAGAGAGCTCTCCTTTTTTCTGTACAGCATTGCAACATTTGCACTTCCTCAGATGGCATTGTAAAAAGAAAGAATAAACATAGTTATTAGATCAGCACACTTGCACAATAAATCCACCCAAGCCAGATTGTTTGAATGGTTTAAAGTTGCCACACACCCAAAGCACCACTCACCCTCTCTGACAACCTGTTACCTTTTCTGAAATAGTTTGTTACCAACAGAATGAAGACCTGCACTGAAACAGAGATGAACGCTCATGCCGCATCTCTCACAGGTGTACTGAATGGTTGCGCAAGCTCCATTTTTTAAAATATTATTAGAAGCCAGATAACTCATGTAACATATACAAAACAAAAACATTAGTAAGATGCAGGCTTCCAATGCCTATTCAGAACGTTTTTTGTCAAATACCCATTTTTACTCTGTGAGCCTTAAGTATTTGCTCGAGTCACACCATAGGTGTACTTGTATCCAGGCCCTTCTCCAGTTCTGTGTCTCAGACGGACCTCAGACCTACGCTGTAGGTAGCTCATGTCCAGTCCTGCCTCCATCTCCATCTCCTGCTGCTCCTGTCTGGCCTCCCTGGATGGTCTGGATTACTTTATCTCATCTGGGCTGTAAATGGGACTTGCTGCTATCCCCATCCCTGCTCTGCCACCCTGCTCAGATACAGTGCGACTGCACCCTGGTTGGCGAGGGCACTGCCTGTGCTATGGTCATTCTTGACCTCCCTTCTGTCATGGAGTTGTTCTGCTCCTGCTGCTCCCTGACATCTATCAAGGTACCTCTTTCAGGAGTAACTTCTGCAAAAATTACTTTTAACCTTCCAAGAAGTAGACACCCAAGAGTCCCAGAAATGATTAACAGGAACTCTTACTACATAAGGCACATTGCTGATAAGAGACTGAAAAGATGAGACAGACACACAAAAAGCCATCCATAAATCTTACAATTGCTACAATCCTTGTCCTCCGATCTCTGAAGTACCTCAAATCTCTGAGCTTAATCTGCCCTTTTCTTTCTCCGAAGCTAGTCTTTTAAAGCCTCTGCTAAGCTTCCAACGTGCCCCTATTTTGTGAAAATAATTTACAACTGGGCAAAATTATAAGACATCTATAGTCCTGACTGATTAGAGCAAAACACTCAGTACAACTTGGTGAATATGCAAGGTACAAAAGTAGTGATAAGAAGGAGACACTTAAACTCTCAGATCTGTGAATGTTTGAGAATAAGCTGCTCTTAAGAGTTTAAAAAAGTAAATATATCAAAATAATATTAACTGACATAAAAGCCTGCAAAATCACGCTGCAAATGTTAGTAGTTTAGTCAAACTTACTCTGCATTTCAAGTAATTCTTTCAGTGCCTGTATCCACTGATTACACAAGCGCTCATCAACACACCAAAATGTCACATCACTGCACCGCCAGCGGTGATTTCGGCCTTTCTTCACGTAATACACTATTCAATTTTTTTTTAAACAGGGGAAAAAAAAAAAGGCACAATGTGAAATGACAAATACATTTCAGAGAGATTTCCAAGATATCTACCTTTGGAACAAAGCAGTAATTAAACCACACTAGGCATTTCTGCAAATGACAGCACTCACAGTGTGAACAGGACATTTGTAAAAAGTCAAAACGAAAACAATTGCTCTAGGTCATTACCTTATAGCAAATACCCAAACATAAACTTCTTTTTAAACCAAATAAAGTCAATTTTCCATAAACTGATTACAGACATACAAAAGTTCACTGAGCTTATGTATTATTTCATCCATATTAAAGTCTGTAATGTCTACAGAATATAAAATGCCATAAGCTTAAGAAGAGAAGCCAAATACATCAGCTCCCATGTAACAAACAGGGTGAATTTAATTTCATAAAGTTGAAATTTGAGAAAAAAGATTTAGAGTTTTCTTGTGATTAGGAACCAGGCTGGTGAGACACGAAGTACCCTTGCCTTTGTATCTAAAGTATCATCAATCATTGTACATTGTAGGGGGTTGGACTAGATGATCTCTAGAGGTCCCTTCCAACCCCTACCATTCTATGATTGTTACTGAAAGACTAAATGTGAGGAAAGCAGTCCACAACATAAAATGGGAGCAATCGCATCTGCCCCAGCTTTGTAACACAGAAGTCACTGCTCTTTCCCCAAAACATACAGAATTTTATTTCTGGCACTTTGTTTTAAGAATGCAGTCAATAAGACAACGAACTTTTACATACACACATTCTGATGGTTAGGGATAACTTTAAGAACCCAAACATTTGGGACTCATTTTTCCAGTCTCTCTCTTGATTTTCTAGTCAAGAAGTAGAAAGCAAGTGTCCTGCTGCAGAGTCATTCAGCAGCAGAAATGTAAGACATTAGTTAAGACTTCATTAAACTGAACACAGCATATATTCTTAAAGGAAGGGTTTTATTTTCCAAAACAAGGACCTTTAAATGTAAACTGGCAGATTTTTGGTGGGGGTTTTCTTGTTTGTTTATTGTGCGGTTTTTTGGTTGGGTTTTTTTGGTTCGCTTTTGAGGTTGGGGGCGTGTTTTGGTTTTTTTAAATGCATCATTTCCATTTATGTTTAAAAAAATTCCGAAGATTCCTTTAGAGTTTGCCCTAAAGTACTTCCAATGAAGTAATTGGCACAAGCACCCTGACAGTGTATTTGCCTTACCTGTGAAAGCATGTGGCTTTGCCATTTTTTGCCATTTGCCAATATTACGCTGTTTCTTGTTAAATTCAGTTTCTTCTACAGCAATGATCTCAGAGGTTGGTACAAAACAATTTTCTGTACGAACACAAGATTTTACACATTAACATCTCAAAACAGCTCCAGAATGGTTATTTCTACACATAATATGATATAGACATACAATTAGAATAGCTGCTCAATAACCAAAAGCATAAGTAGAAATTTGCTGAATATTTCCAATTTCCTTTTGCCTTTAGTCAAAGCACATAATCCATAACCCTCTATGAACTACCCCAAATATTTTAAATGTCTACGATTTCTCAGGGAAGTAGGTATTCTGAGTATAAAAACATTTTTGCAAGAAGCCAAAATCCAGCAACATTGATTTCAGAGTAATGAAATTGCCCCTTCAATGACTCCTAGTCCAGATATTTGACAGTGTGTAGCACAAGCTACTTCAAAGAATGTGCAACTAAATCTAGTGCAGAGACTACAGAGGCCATTTGTTATTCTCAAGTAAGTAGCTGGCTTATGAAAGAAGGGCATTCATATCAATTCTTAAGACTTTAAATCGCACTAAGCTTTTAAACTTCAGGACTCCCTAAGAAGTAAATTCTAGATGTTATGTTTATGTACTGTTGCATATATTTCCCTTGTATCAACTTCAAAACTATTGTTTTTGCAGAATTAAAGGCCTCTTGCTCTTACACTATGAAATAATTTCCTCCACCCTCACTCTTTTTTCTCCTATAGTCCCTCAATACCTTCTCAGTCATCTGAACTCATGTCAATTTAGAATTTTGTTTCATTTTCATTATCGATTCCAAAAATTCTCTGCTTTTACCTCATTTCAAAAAACACAGAACTGAAAATACATGCTTTGTATTTATGTACAAGCAAGTGCCCTGTATATATACACACAAATACAAAACATTTAATTACATAAGATTATATTTTACTTGTTAATATATAAGAGATATTACTATACTTGCTTCTCACATACAGATAGAGATACAAACAGGTATTAACCACAAAATACAAACACTAATTCTCTTGTTACTGGGTTTTTGCCTACATTTCATCTTCCTCAGTATTTTGCAAAGTACCATGGTGATGGTAAGGAACGTAAAATAAGCAAAAAATTCCCCTGAGCTCTTCACAGTGGTGACTACAACTCATTTGCCAGTATTTTTTTTTTTACCTCGCTCTATTTAGGTTTTAGTCAGAGTTGTCACTTACTGTCATGTCTATTGACATGTCATGGACTACACACACAAGGGTTTTTTTTATTTTACAGATGTTTTAATAATTTACTTGATTTGTATTCCTTCAGGGATTTTACCTTCTCAGAGGTTTTTAACTTGATTCCAAGGGAATGTAGCCCCCAAATTTCACACTGAGGTCTTTTAGGAATCTGGCTGTATTTGAATGTTTTAACTACTTGCAAAACAAATTTCAGCTTGTAACAATTGTATTTGCTCTATTTAAGGAATGATGGGGAAACGCAGCATCACAGAATGATCTTATAAAGATCCAACAGCAGAGATGAAGTCACTAAAACCACTTTACTTCTAGATATCGTACATATACACATGTAAGACTATATCAAGTATTTAACATTGGATAGTAACAGTTAATTGGTCTTCCTACATCCAATTAAAAGATATGCTATGGGATCTTGATACAATTACCCACCCATCCACTTATCCAAGGGAAAAAAAGAACAGAGACGGAACAATAAACTGAGGGAACGGAGCGTGTTCTTTAACTGTTCTTTCCCAGAACTGCTTTTAGTTCTCATTTTTCTACTGGCTAGGCCACCCATCCATACGTCAGAATATGAAAGAAAGCTTGTTGTATTTGTAAAGACTGAACTTAAGTGGTGACTCATTTAGTTGTTGCTCACAGGTATGCTACAAAACTGACAAACTACATTTAGTTCAAAATTTAAATGACTGCTCTAACAAACACTTTGGAAAATAGTTCTACATATTGGATATTTACTAGCATGTACGCTAGGAGCAGCAACAGAAGTCATTGTTTTATTCGGTAATTTCTATATAACAGAGAAAGCTGTCCAACTGTACAGATAGTAAATAGATTAAAACACACTTCCCAATCTGCATCACTGAAAGCATTTCTTTGGAGTACATATTTTAGCACGTATTACACAGCTTATATTAACAACTCTAGACCTTGGAACCACTTCTGCTAAGCTCTCCTGATTCTTCAGATGTGTTCTCCCTCTGACAGTTGCATGACTAAGTTCTGCTTTCCAGCAAATTTCTTCACAGATGTGGCAAAAAAAGCAACGAGTAAATGTTTTAGTTAGTTTTAGTTTTCTTTTTATCTTAAGTCACAGGAAAAGTCACAAGAAAAAAAAACCAACTCAAAAAAAGGAACAAAAAAGCAAAGAACAGAATGATCCCACCTTGCCTCTGTAAATCTTTGGGTTTAGTAAAAATCTGAGAAGTTGCTGTTCTATGAGTATCAGCTATCCCAATTGTGGCCCTCAGTACTACCTGGCACTGTACAAGTATCACGCAACTTCACTGCCCTGATAAGTATATTCCAATCTTAAGGCAGTCAAAACCACACACTACCTAATACAGTCATTGCAGAGGGTGAGAAAGATGCAAAGCTGTCTCAAATCCAAACATGTTTTTCAGAACATTCCCTACTGCTTATAAAAGCAAATCTGAAAGCAGTAGCATCTGTGTCTGAATAGACCTCAAGAATTTATATCAGTCCAAATATGACTCTATCACCATTTGACTTAAGTGTTATACAGTATATTGTCTAATCAGAAAGCAAATCAACTACTTAGTCCCACCCTCTTTCCTCTTCTCCAGAAGGGAGAAGTTGTTTCCATTGTGAAGAAATCAAATAGAGAGCTTCAATGCAAGCAGCACAATCCTGCTCCTATAAACACAATGCCCTCATCTGCCATTTAATTACCAAAACTCACCATGTAAAAATAAGTAGGTCTACCCTACCCTCTTTTGAGAGGTCAACAAAGTCCACATATGTACTAATTATAGTCCTTTCCCACATGTACTTTTGTAGCAAACCCTATTAGGGAGTAGCACGAGCCATTTCTTTCACTGATCTACTATAAAGGTGTTCACTCATAAAGGCCTTTGCCTTTACAAGTTTATCCCAAAACACAGAAGATCTTATTGCCACATTAACAGAATTGGTACTTATACCAGCACTACTAGATCAACATTAATAAAAAAAGCTGAACTATGGGCTCAGACAATACTAAACAAGGAATTTCACTTGGCTCAGTACAATATACTCAACCAAGCAGCACACAACAGTTCCTACACAAAATTCCAGGCAAAATACTGTGACTTTTTCAACATACACATCTAGACTCAAGAGACTGAATTTCGACTTCAGAAATACTAAAGTACATATCAATTTCCTTAAGCTTACTCACTAAGATCTTTACACATTTATGTTTCAATGTTTCACCTTGTTCAACGTCTAGCATACACAACACACTAAAGACAATGAGCTGTTCATCCAGAGCAGCTGGAGGAAGGGGCATGGCCAAAAAAAAAAAAAAAATAAAACCCCAAATAAAACACACAATGGACAGGTGACAGTCTTCCCAGCACACTGGCTGTGCTAGTCATCACTCATTCTGGGACACAGTGCTCTCACAGTCTTTACAGACACTCTTCTTGAACTGCAAACTGAAAAATCAGCAAAACATCGTGTTAGATGTATAGTACTTGGCCCCACATCAAGCAAGCAGGAGGAAAATAAACAAACAAGCCAGGCAAGCACACTAACAGTGGGCTTTCTTTGTAAAAAATGTAGCCTGCAGTTGTGAAGTGTGTTTTTCTGTGTTAAGAAAGGCTTTTTGGTGTGTCATCGCTGTCTGCCACTCTCAGAGAACACTTCCTGAGTTCATAAGCAAACTCACTCAGTACCACAGTCAAGATTTCTTCATTCATCACTGCTAGCTATGTATCTTACAGGCCAAATTCCACCCTCAGAAATGTGTTAGCTCAAAGCAACACAGACACATGCAAAAGCATAAAAACATTGCTGGATCACAGCATTTGGTTTATTCTTAAAAATTCAGCTCAGGCCCACGGATGCAGTGGCATTCAGAATTATTTTAAATTATCAGTGTACTCTTCTGACTTAAATATATTAACAAATAAAAAGCTAGGATGCGGATTTAAAGAAAAAGTATTTTTGCAGTCACTTTGAAAACTAATTTACTGTTACAGACCACATGAACAGCAAGTTATCTTGCCCTAAGTTTAAGCTTTGCCTTCACCTAAAACAAGAACGTTTCCTATCAGAAGGGACATTACATCATATTGATCATGCACACTACAGAAAGCAGTGTCTAATAAAGACCAGAATAAGAGAAGATGGTGGACAGGGATACAGAGCAGAATTACAGAGAATTCACATCCTGGACGAGGGGGAATTAAAAAGATGTCATGACTAAATGACTGAGTTCAAAATCGTGGAAGAGTTGCAGAAACATCTGAAGGCCATGATCTGACAATACACACCCATGTATAGGGAAACTGGCTTTTTTTTTTTTTCAAGTGAATCTTCACAAGTATTTTGTAACCCAACAGGCAACAGATCAGTCCCTACTATGACCAGACACCAGTTGCTAATTCACATCNACAATGCCCTCATCTGCCATTTAATTACCAAAACTCACCATGTAAAAATAAGTAGGTCTACCCTACCCTCTTTTGAGAGGTCAACAAGGTCCACATATGTACTAATTATAGTCCTTTCCCACATGTACTTTTGTAGCAAACCCTATTAGTGAGTAGCACGAGCCATTTCTTTCACTGATCTACCATAAAGGTGTTCACTCATAAAGGCCTTTGCCTTTACAAGTTTATCCCAAAACACAGAAGATCTTATTGCCACATTAACAGAATTGGTACTTATACCAGCACTACTAGATCAACATTAATAAAAAAAGCTGAACTATGGGCTCAGACAATACTAAACAAGGAATTTCACTTGGCTCAGTACAATATACTCAACCAAGCAGCACACAACAGTTCCTACACAAAATTCCAGGCAAAATACTGTGACTTTTTCAACATACACATCTAGACTCAAGAGACTGAATTTCGACTTCAGAAATACTAAAGTACATATCAATTTCCTTAAGCTTACTCACTAAGATCTTTACACATTTATGTTTCAATGTTTCACCTTGTTCAACGTCTAGCATACACAACACACTAAAGACAATGAGCTGTTCATCCAGAGCAGCTGGAGGAAGGGGCATGGCCAAAAAAAAAAAAAAAATAAAACCCCAAATAAAACACACAATGGACAGGTGACAGTCTTCCCAGCACACTGGCTGTGCTAGTCATCACTCATTCTGGGACACAGTGCTCTCACAGTCTTTACAGACACTCTTCTTGAACTGCAAACTGAAAAATCAGCAAAACATCGTGTTAGATGTATAGTACTTGGCCCCACATCAAGCAAGCAGGAGGAAAATAAACAAACAAGCCAGGCAAGCACACTAACAGTGGGCTTTCTTTGTAAAAAATGTAGCCTGCAGTTGTGAAGTGTGTTTTTCTGTGTTAGGAAAGGCTTTTTGGTGTGTCATCGCTGTCTGCCACTCTCAGAGAACACTTCCTGAGTTCATAAGCAAACTCACTCAGTACCACAGTCAAGATTTCTTCATTCATCACTGCTAGCTATGTATCTTACAGGCCAAATTCCACCCTCAGAAATGTGTTAGCTCAAAGCAACACAGACACATGCAAAAGCATAAAAACATTGCTGGATCACAGCATTTGGTTTATTCTTAAAAATTCAGCTCAGGCCCACGGATGCAGTGGCATTCAGAATTATTTTAAATTATCAGTGTACTCTTCTGACTTAAATATATTAACAAATAAAAAGCTAGGATGCGGATTTAAAGAAAAAGTATTTTTGCAGTCACTTTGAAAACTAATTTACTGTTACAGACCACATGGACAGCAAGTTATCTTGCCCTAAGTTTAAGCTTTGCCTTCACCTAAAACAAGAACGTTTCCTATCAGAAGGGACATTACATCATATTGATCATGCACACTACAGAAAGCAGTGTCTAATAAAGACCAGAATAAGAGAAGATGGTGGACAGGGATACAGAGCAGAATTACAGAGAATTCACATCCTGGACGAGGGGGAATTAAAAAGATGTCATGACTAAATGACTGAGTTCAAAATCGTGGAAGAGTTGCAGAAACATCTGAAGGCCATGATCTGACAATACACACCCATGTATAGGGAAACTGGCTTTTTTTTTTTTTCAAGTGAATCTTCACAAGTATTTTGTAACCCAACAGGCAACAGATCAGTCCCTACTATGACCAGACACCAGTTGCTAATTCACATCACATATCTGAATTTGAATCAAATCACGGCAATTTGAACTTGGATCAATTTGCATATTTAAATCGTACATTGAATGTTTTCCCATTGTTTTTTTTAATTTCCAAATTCTTTTCAACTCAACTATGAGTATTTCAATGGAAAAGCAAGAAATAAGATGCACTTTTTCACCTTTCACCAGGGTGTATGCTGAAGACGTACTTTTCAATGTAGTGTGCATCCATATTTCAATAACGTATCTTCCAGAAGAAGACATATTCCAAAGAAACAATGCTTTCTAGAGCTACTATTCCCTACATCCTACTGGTTCAATGCAGGCGGTGGAACTGCCTAGAGAAAAACATGGTTCGGATTTCTACACGTGCCCACTGCCAACTGGAACAAGTGATGAAAAACAACCTTCGTTAAGGATCTGCCAACACACTACAGGCGCTAGACAGACCTTGTTTCCAAGCAGGCCCACCTCTGCTGTCTCAGTACTGTGTTTATCAAACTGAGCATTCTTTAGAATCCACAACATCAGAATGGCATCAGTCTTGTGAACACTAGCACTGAGGCTTCCTCAAGTGGTTGTTTTGGGAGGAGAGCTGGAAAAGACAGGCCAACAGAGAATTCTGAAGTGAGAAATACAAGGGCTAACAAAGTGCACACAGTCCAGTGCCTAGTTTGATCACTCCCTTCATACCTGTACTTTAGAACTGAAAAAGCAGAAAAACTTCAAAAGAATCTCATTCTGTGTTTGCAATCCTTTAGTACTAGGCATGATACAAGCCTAGCCAACACTTCTAAAATACGTCTAAGTACATATGTACAATACATAATCTGCTATGAAATTTGGTACACAAAGTTTTATCACGTTACCTGAGAAAAAACTGATTGTGCCATCAACATCAGAAAATAATAAAACAATTGATCTGCCCAGCTTTGCAGATCAACTAAATGTCATGGTGAAGTGTTACAAGTTTGAAAAATAATGTTCTCCAGCATAGTTGAAGATGAAGGCATGCCTAAGAAAAAAGGGTGCATAGCTAAAAGTAATAGAGAAACACATGAAAGTTTCAGATAAAACTGTGCCACATAGGTTCAAACAAGTCTAACCAAGCAAAGAACAGGAAATGGAAACCTCATTACACTGAAGACAGAAGTTGAAAATAAGATGCCGTTGAACAAGGTTAACAGTAGAAACGAAACTGAATGGTATTTAGGATTCAAGGTTTTAAGAACATACCATGACTTGACCAAACATTTTATGCTTTTGTTATTGTTGGTATCTTCTCATTGACAGCATTAAAAATAATTCTTCTGAATTAATACTTCTTTATTCATAAAATTCATTCTGACAGAACGTGCTTTTAAAAAAATTATTTATTTTAATGTCATTGTACAGAGATGAGAAAGCACAAGAATCTCCTCATATTCTGTAAAACTATATTTTCCTGGAAAACAGGACAAAGTCTCTGTTGTTTCTTATCTGCTCCTGAGTTTGGATGCAACAGGGAGAGGCAGATACTTCAACGTTTCTACAGTATACCTAACTATAGCTGTAGTTCCTTATCTGTCAAAGTCTGAAAACCTTGACAAAATATACACCAAAACATTTTTACTTATGTAGCTAAATCCAAGACAGTAATAAATACTCAGAAAATAAGCAGCCCTGAGTTTCTTCAGTTTCGAGACAACTGTTTCACTGTAATAACTACCTATTAAACAAAAAATATAGCACTTTTATACTGCATAATCAAGTCTGTATTTAGGTATACTGCACAGTAGTCATGTAGTCAAAGGCTCAATGGCAGAAAGATAACAATCTTGGTCAAGCAACTCCTCTGAAATTATATGCTTCTAACTAACCATCTTCCATACTATAAAGTTTATTTATATACCATCATGTATGCTGCTCGTATTTCCAAAACAATTGTAGAGAACAGGATGAGCCATTCCACGTCTTAAAAGAGCTTAAAAACAACAGGGCAGCAATAATACAAAACTGTGATTATATTACAGCACAAGTGCAGCAACACATGAATTAATTTGGGTGTTAAAAAGAGGAGGTACATCATCTATTGTATTGCTCTCTACAGAAATTATACCTGTGCCTCCAGAGCACTTAGGCATTTATTTTTCTTCTCTCATTCTCCCTTTTCTCTTTTGATTCCATGTTATGTTTTCCAAAAATGTTGTACATAGCTATGTTACAGGACGGCAGCCACGCTCAGTAACCAGACTTGCTTCCTAAGGAACATCCAACAGGGTACTGCTTCAGAAATCACCTCAAAAAGAGTCTAGTTTACTGCATCCTGCTCGCTGGCCACCATTCCCAGTGTTCTGACATGCGCTCTGGAACAGGCTTCAGGACAGGTTAGTACTTGGTTTGCCCCACCAGGAGTAAGTCCAGGAAACTTACAACTTCAAAAGTTGTATAAACCTACAACTGTAAGCATCTGTAAACTTCAGAGTGCTAATAAGAGAGCCAGCATGATTTTGTGGCACTCTTGCATTGCCTAAACTTGCTCTAGCTTACAGATCAGTCAACTGGTAGCTTTGCAAAGGCATTTGTAGAAGGATTTTACACAATTCAACAAAATTCTCTCCATAGCAGGAGCTACTTTAGCTAGTGTGAGCAATTGTCTAAGAGGCTTTGAAATTCTGTATTTTAAATTTAAGATCCAGATACCTTTCTCTAAATTCTTTTTATTCTGTTTTGAAAAGTACACAACTTATTTTTCACACCAATATATTAAGCGTAGAAGAATTAAAGAACTAATTTGTCTTCCAAGTCCTAAGTTTGTTTAGCTGCACATCTGAAGTAAGCCCAGGAATTTTCAAATACTATTTTCAGCAGTGCTGCTGACTGATAAAAACTAGATTACGTCAAACTGCATTCACACAATGGCAGAGGAAGGAAAACAAATTCTGGTTTAATTTCATCAGGAATAAGAAGAGATGTACTTAAAACATGACCAATTCTCAGTAATGTAAACTACAAAATCAAATTCTTACAACTCTTTTTAAGTCCTACTTCTTCGTTTTCCCCACACCTTTTTTCAAAAAGCCTCTGGCAAATAAGATATTACGATAACATCAGGAAAATATTAAGAAAGGTACACGGTAAGAAGGGAAGAACTATTTAACTATTTAAGTTTGGAAACTTCCCTGGGACTGGAGACATCTATATTCAAACCTCTCTCAGACCAACTTCTAGTCAATCTTTCTATTATTAGTTTCTCTCTGTCTCAGTTCCTCCAGCCTCTAAAGCGAGGATGACAGCAGTTTTCGACTCTACAGCAGGTGACGTGAAAAGAAGGGCATTACACATTTTCAAATGTTCACATACCATGCTAACTGCGCTATACTAATAATAGTAATAATTACTATTGAAAAGCCCAAAGGTCAAAGAATCTGTTAAAATACCACCTAAAATGCAGTAGAAAGCTTGAAATACTGTACGTAAGATATTTTCAGAAGTTACCCTGAAATTTTGTCACATATACTCAGCAGCAAGCTCTCCCCACCTGCAGTTTTGTAAGTCAGCACTAATCTAATTGCACAAAAGGGAAACTATAAACAGCTTTGTTACCCTCTTACAAACTATTAGCCCGCATTAAACATTTCCAAAACAGCAACTCGCAAGAGTTAAACCTTCTTTGGAAATTTCCATGGAGCCCTTTAGAAAGCAAAGAGCTTTAAAAAAACTGATTTGAAAAAAGAAAATAATTGCCTGAAGCACCGCCTCAGCACGAAAGTGTTTTTTAGCCACAACTGTCACGTAACCAAAATTTTAAAGAGTTGCTTTTAAAGTTCTGTAAGTCTATCCCGTCCTGCTACGATTAATTTGCATACATTACAAACCACACGCTGCCACCTACTCACAGAGCCCAGCAACAGCGGGGTTCAGCCGCACAAATCCCTGCTTTCCTCATCCAGCTGCAGGGGCAGCTTTCCTGCCTTTGTTATCAGGGGCACGCTCTCAAAACTGACGCTTAAATCGCCTTCTCCCTGGAGCTGGGAGCTCGCTGCGCTCGCACGCAGCGCCGGCCGCTCGCCGTGAGCAGCCTTCAGCTTTGTCTCGGAAGGCGTAAGGCGATTAACCGCCGGCCGAGAGAGCGGGTTCGGCGCAGCCGGCTGCCCGCCCGTCCCGCTCCCGGCCCCGGCTGCTTTTCCGCCGCTCCCGCGCCGCCCGGGCCCGCGTGTGACCGAGCCACGCTCCGTCTTTCACCGCCGGACTCTGAACCCCAGAGGCGACCAGCGGCGGGGACACCGCTGCCGCCGTGCCTCTGCAGGGCGAAAAGGCGCCCAAGTGCAGGAAACAGCGCCCGCAGAACGCTGTGAACGCTCAGCGTCC
>VZSC01009407.1:77404-103839 GCA_013398225.1 Steatornis caripensis
CCCGCCTGCCGACCCCCCGACCCGCTTGAGTCTCCGCGCCCCGCGGCGGAGGCTCCCCCGGCCTGAGCCCCCGGGAACGGCCAGCGCCGGGGACATACCGGCGGCCCGGGCACGGCACGGCGCAGGGAGCCTGGCGTTTACACCACAACGAACGCGGGGGCTTTTCGCGGTTCGCGGGAGGGTCGAGAACCCATCCCAGTGGCCACGAACTCCTCCCTTACCAAGACAGCGAAAATGTAATGAATACATCTACCACAACCATTTAGTACCACAAACCTCTCAAACTAACCTTGCCTTCTTTTCCATAAAAAGCATTGTAGGTTTGCCTTAAAGACGCTGACAATAATTCACTATGATTAAACTCTTAATTCTTTGCCGCCTTTCAGGTCCTCCACGGTGTTCCTGAACCTCATCACTATCAGCATCCTACCCGAAATACAGGCCAGCATGAGCAGCAGTTGCTCCACTGTGGGAACTTACTTCAAACCTACTGGTTCTGAATGTCTCCTGTAGAGGTTAGACAAAAATGTGACTGGGCTGTTCTTACGCGGGTGGAGCCCAGAGCCGATTCTCTGCTTCAGGAGGACACTCCAGACTCAGACACTCCAGCTGGCTTTGCTCCTAGCCAGTGCAGGGCTAAAATGCTTCTACACTTGAGCTCTGCTCTGAACCTTGCCATGAACTCACATTTCATTTTTTGAAAACTAATGAGCTAAGCACTGTCATCCAAGTTATGCGTTCAAGATAGTCTTCCTGCGCCATGAGTACTTGTCATCTTCTATCTTCTATCTATCTATCTCGATTATTGCAAGATCCTTTTCACTAGCCTTGAAAAACATGATATTGCCACCTTTATTTTTGAAATTACCTAAGTATGCCACACTTTAAGAATTTCAAGGAACACTTTGTTTCTGTCAGTTGTATTGCCCTTTGTGTTTTGGAATCCTTCCCTCCACAAACACCTGTAAAGCTCTTTATATTGAGGCTTAAAGTAAAGTCTGTTGCAAAAGTCTGTTGTGAACGTTAGTCTGCCAAACACACTGCTGAGCAGTCATTAGTGTCTCACAGATTCTTTGCATTTCGCCAGCTACATCACCTGCTATCATCCCTCTTACACTTGGATGGTAGGATCCCTGAGGCTGGAACGCCTTTTTTGTTTCAGGTTGTACCATACCTAGCACATGTCGTTTCCATTATTTGTAACTGCTTCTGCAAGCCAGAACAGCTGCGGGGAAACCACAGCCTAATGCAGATACTCACAATGCAACAGAGACTCTTTTGGTGTTGATCCCCTCAGACATGCTCCAGGAGCTAACATACCTAATATAAACCTGTATTCTTAAAAATATTACACGGGGGTACTTACTTGTTATTTCTCCACCAGGCAAATTAGGTCTAATCTTTTATAGTCTATGGTTACCTGAATCAATATTCTTATGCTGTGATCCATGCTAGTTGAAGAAGTAAAATGTTCATTCTTTTTACCACTCTTGCCTATGATTATTTCTTTTTACTCTTGTTAATTTGACAACTCTTTCTGGCTGTCCTGGTTTGGGCCAGGACAGAACCGATTTCCTTTTAGTAACTTTGCTTTTTAGTTAAGTCTCTTCTGAGAAGCTGCACTCTCTGAAATTAACTGCATGTTGTTCCAGACAGTAGCTGCTTCTANACACAGAACTGATAAAATATTCTTTGGTCTATTTGAAGCCTACAAAGGTGTACTAGCACCACTATGTCATTCACACCCATCCACATTTGTTTAGATGAGGAGAAACCTCTTATTTCTTCCTTGCACAGCATTTTAGCGTAACAGTGTTTTGGTCCATGATTTGGGATCCTCCATCCTACTACAGGAATGTCTTGCAGGAATTCTTACCAGTGCTGTGTTTGGTTTGCTCTGGCACACTCTGGTAGTCCTCCAAATACCAGCGTGTGCTTCTGTCCCTAGAAAGTAAAGGTCAAATTTGAGCCAACACGGTATTTTTTCAAACAGTTTGTGATTTTCTTCCTTGACTCTAACAGAGGAAGAATTTCTAAAGGATGACTGACCTGGTAGGCTAAAGCACAGACATGCCAATTGTTGTTTTACTGCTTATTACATAAGCCTTTAATTACCACTAAGGGGACAGAACTGCAGATGTAGCAATGCCAGTAAACTGCAGGATTTATAGCCTAAAATCTTGGTGCTAAAGATGGCTGATCACAGGGCTCCACCCTGAGAAATTACATAGTTGTAAAAGCACCTCACTTTGTTCACAGGTCCACAGAGGCCACAGGAAGGGGTTGCAATTATAATTAACTTGGGAACAATAACGTTGCCTAACAAGTACAATTCACAACACGAAATGGGAAGAATGCAGGAAGGAAACACAACTTACAAGGTTTATCTCTATGACCGATTTATTACCTATACAGCAAACAACATAACTTTTAAAGCCAACTTTCTCTCCCCAGTGTCTGATTTAATAACAGGTCGTTCAACTTGGATGACACCAAGCTGAGCGGTGCAGTTGATTCACTAGAGGGAAGGGATGCCATCCAGAGGGACCTTGACAGGCTTGAGGAGTGGGCTCAGACAAACCTTGTGAAGTTCAACAAGGCCAAGTCCTGCACCTGGGTCAGGGCAATCACCAGTATCAGTACAGGTTGGGGGATGAAGAGATTTAGAGCAGCCCTGAGGAGAAGGACTTGGAGATACTGGTAGATGAAAAATTGGACATGAGCAAGCAACACATGGGTGCAGGCCAGAAGGCCAACCATATCTTGGGCTGCATCAAAAGAAGGTCGAGGGAGGTGATTCTCTCTGCTCTGCTCTGCTGAGACCCCACCTGGAGTACTGCATCCAGCTCTGGGTCCCCAGCACAGGGAAGACATGGACCTGTTGGAGCGAGTCCAGAGGAGGGCCGCAAAAATGATCAGGCAACTGGAGCACCTCTCCTGTGAGGAAAGGCTGAGAGAGATGGGGTTGCTCAGACTGGAGGAGAGAAGGCTCTAGGGAGACCTTATTGCAGCTTTTCAATATGTTAAGACGGTTTCAAAGGAAGACAGAGACATTTTACCAGGGTCTGTACTTACAGGAAAAGAGGTAACGATTTTAAACTGAAAGAGGGTAGATTTAGACTAGCTATAAGGAAGAAATTTTTCACGATGAGGGTGGTAAGACACTGGAAAAGGCTGCCCAGAGAAGTTGTGGACGTTCTGTCCCTGGAAGTGTTCAAGGCCAGGTTGGACGTTGCTCTAAGGAACCCAATCTAGTGAAATATGTCCCTGTCCATGGCAGGGGTGTTGGACTAGATGATCTTTAAAGGTCCCTTCCAACCCAAACCATTCTGTGATTCTATGATTCTATAAAAAGTACTTACTCCTAGTAATCTTACCTTGTACTGAATGGGATCATTACATGATAATGTAGGCAATTAATTAAGGAATGTTTTTGATCAACAGGAGCAGACAGGTATTCTTCGGCATGACCTGCATTGCCAAAATAATGGTTTAAATCATTACAAACCTGAGCTAAATAGCGAAACAGTAATCTGTCTCTCTTCCAAAACTTTTGGGGGTGTACTTCTTTATTAGGACCCTATAACTATTTTTTTCCATAGTGAAATTCAAGCATGCCCTTGTAGTACCCTGGCAGAAGTAGAAAGCACTATGTATCCAACCTTATCTGAGAGAGCAGAAGGTCTAAAGGAAAAAAACATAAAATATCTTAACTGAAGTTATAGCTAGACAATACCCACATAAGTGCACTGGAAATCAAAGAAGAATCATATTCCACCATACTTTTGCCACTCAGTTCTGTGTTGGAACTAAGAAGGAATGACAGATTTTTACCAAGACCTCCAAACCACAGCTTGTCACAGACATGTGATGGAGCCCTTCAGCTGCTATGCCCTGTGCTCCCAGGGAGATGGTTCCAGGCTCAAAGCCTCTTCCAAGTCACAATGAACACCCAAGGAACGGTGCTCAGGCCCACAGCACTCCAGATGTGGCCTCACCAGGGCAGAATAGAGGAGGAGGATCACCTCCCTAGGCCTGCTGGCCACACTCTTAATGCACGCTAGGGTGCCATTGGCCTTCTTGGCCACAAGGGCACATTGCTGGCTCATGGTGAGCCTGTTGTCCACCACCACTTCCAGGGCCTTCTCCGCAGAGCTACTCTCCAGCAGGTCAGCCCCCAACCTGTAGTCATGCATGGGGTTGTTCCTCCCCAGGTGCAGGACCCTACACTTGCCCTTGTTGAACTTCATCAGATTCCTCTCTGCCCAACTCTCCAGCCTGTTCAGGTCACGCTGAATGGCAGCACAGCCTTCCGGTGAGTCAGCCGCTCCCCCCGGCTTTGCATCATCAGCAAACTTGCTGTGGGCACACTCTGCCCCTTCATCCAGGTCATTGATGAATACGTTGAACAGGGCTGCACCCAGCAGTGACCTCTGGGGAACACCGCTGGTCACAGGCCTCCAACTAGACTCTGCGCCGCTGATTACAATCTGCTGAGCTCTGCCATTCAGCCAGTTCTTGATCTACCTCACTGTCCTCTCAGCTTCCTAAGTGTACCTATGAGAACGTTGTGGGAGACAGTGTCATAAGCCTTGCTGAAGTTGAGTTGGATAACATTCACTGCTCTCATCTACCCAGCAGTCATGCCATCATAGAAGGCTATCAGACTGGTCAAGCAGGATTTCCCCTTGGTGAAACCGTGCTGACTACTCCTGATAGCCGCCTTTTCCTCCATGTGCTTAGGAATGACTTCCAGAATGAGCTGTTCCATCACCTTTCCAGGGATGGAGGTGAGGCTGGCCTGTAGTTTCCCGAGTCCTCTTTCTTGCCCTTTTTGAAGATTCGAGTGACACGGAAACTTTAATCTCATTGCTCAGGAATTTAAAACTGGAGCAAAATCAAGAAAACATTTCTACTTTTTTTTTGCATACTTTTTACTGCCCGTTGATAACTATGAAGTAGTTCTTTTCTTCCACAGAGAAAATGCCCCAAAATTTTTTTACACAGCTGCTTGGGAATTATCAACATTTTTCATCTCAGTGCATCTCAGGCAAATTGGAGTACTTACACATGAATTAAATTCTGTTCACAAGTACACACACACAAGTCCCATTAGAACAGTGTAAATACACCCAAAGGCCAGATTCGGCAATTGAAATACTTTTGGAAAATGGAAACCAACTGACAAAGTTAATAGAACAGAGGAAAATAATTCATTTTAAATATCAAAATACTGACTAATGTCCTAATTCCTTCTCTACTTATCAGCAAACAAAGACTGAAGCATGAGTGGAATATTGTTGCTGCTGATGGAAAGAATTACATCACCTTCTCCAGAAAAACGCCTCAGCTATTTTAAAGCACTTCTATGCTTTTATCATAAAAGTTTAAATTACAGTTATTATTGGAAATCATCTGGAAAAAAAAAAAACAACAGCTTTACAGGCTTGTCAAAAAGGATGGTTGCAGCCCTTTATTCACTTGAGCCAAAAGGAAATTGAGAGAAAGTTGTTATACTGGCGGGTGTGCGAATGGATCCAGAAGATACTTTGTTTTCTTGTGAAGGGAAATGTTGCATGCTGTTCCTGAACCATGGAAGTTTACAGAACCCTTCCTTTCTTCCAAAGCTCCAACTACCCCCGTATTATCTGCATAAACTACCTATCACTGTGGAAAATACTAAAAATTATTTGTTTCAAGCTGTTATAGCTGTGGCTCCCACCTACAGATATACACAGAACTATTGATTTGTATTTCTTTGTTTAGATCCTTACTCTTATTTTAATTACTAGCCTCAACTGGAGTCCCTGAGGAGCTGTGAGACCCCGCTCTCAACCAACTGCATCCTTTTAAGAAACAATGAAATTATAAGTTTCCTGTCTGACAGAATGATAATGTGGAACAAGGTGCAACAGGCACAAACTGGAGCACAGGCAGTTCCATCTGAACGTGAGGAAGAACTTTACTGTGAGGGTGACAGAGCCCTGGCACAGGCTGCCCAGGGAGGTTGTGGAGTCTCCTTCTCTGGAGATACTCAAAACCCACCTGGATGCATTCCTGTGCACCCTGCTCTGGGGGCACCTGCTTTAGCAGGGGGGTGGACCAGATGATCTCCAGATGGCCCTTCCAACCCTGGCCATTCTATAATTCTGTAATTTTGAAGTTAAGTAGCATTAGAACACGGACTTGACTTTCCTGAAAGCCCATGTTGAAAAAGTGATGATTTATACTCAAGATTCATAGTTTCATATTTTAATTCAAACTATTTCACCATTTCAGTTTGAGATGAAAAAGGCAGTCCTACGCAATACCTTTATGAGAACAAAATTAATTCATAAAATACAAGATAGGAAAATATGAAATTAAAAAAATATATGTTTTCTCACTCTTATCAGTCTTTAGACACAGTCCCATCAGTCTTGTTATTGATTCATGATATAATTGGAAAGTTCACAGGTGCATAAATTTATATTTTAATAACATCTACCTTTGTAAAGACAAAGATCCTGGTTGTAGTTTCTTTTAATGTTGTGTTTGTGGATTTAACGTAGAAGTTTTTTTGTCTTTAAATGGCAGTGAATTGTTTCCTTGAAACTGGTTTAATTAATTAATGTTTTTTAATTAACCATGTTATTTTCTGTGCTTAGTACAGTATTTTAAAAGTACAATATAAACCTAAAGTAAATGCTTAGAAATTCAGGTGAAATTCTCTTTCAAAGACTGAGATTCTTAATGATCAGATCAAAGATGGATTGAACCAGTTCGTGTGAATAGAGTAATTTTCACTTTGATTGTTTCTCATATGACTACTGTAGTAGAGATGATGTCAGCTAGTATGAAGTTGTCTGAATCAGTGACACTGGAATGCAAATATATGCCAATACTTTTAATAAAATCCACAAAACAGAGCTATTTCTGCACATCTCAGCACAGATGTTGACTTGAATTGGCACCCTCACTTCTTGATTTTCTGGTATCAAAATTAAATTGAAAGCTAAGAAGAGAATATAAAATCAGACACCCAAAAAGAGGGCATTGATGAACAAAGAGGATCTGTTCATAACTGAAGTTAAATATTTAATTCTAGCAAACAAATACATTTAATGAACTTCGCTGTACCTGACTTCATGGCTGTTCAAAGGGATGCCAGTCATCCTGGGGACAGTTCTGAATATACTGAAATGAAAATTCAAAGACTGAGGAGTAAACCGATAAACATTTGTAATCTGTTTGTCTTGCCAGGTGGCAACGGCTGACTAATTTGGAGCACACCATTTTATCAGAAACATATTTAGAGCTGACTAGTCTACATGTCATTCTAAATACAATTTACAGAAATTGTAGATTTTGATGAAAGTGATATATTTTCAAAAGATTGCACAGGGGTTTAGTCAACCAGCTCATTTAGTCAGAACTATGAATCAAACTTCACTGCAATCCTTTGAAAAATCAATCACCTCAAAACTATCTCCAGACAGTTTAATGCAAGCAGTTTTGCAAAAATCATGACTCTGAAAGACATAATTCTAAATCACTGTGGCTAAAAAATGACAATTAGGAGTAATCAGCATTTCAAAAAAGAACCTGAGTGCAAAGGAACCTTCAAACCAATTGCATTTATGGTTGTATCTATAGGAGCAAGTCAACAGGAAAAGAGATTACATTGTAAATGGCAGATTCGTTGCCTTGATAAGAAAAGGAAATGCAATAACGAGACTTGAACTAATAACACATTCATTCCAGATTTAGCTGTGAGAAACTTCCTCCTCTGTCACAGTAGGATGGGCATACAATAAGCCTGTGAAGGGCCAGAACCACAACTATAATAGAAACCAGACAAGTAGTACTGAGTTGAAATAAATGTTCTGTCTAAAATGGACTTGTACAATATCTAATTCATCTTGCTTTTTTTTTTTTTCAAATTTTTTGACTGTGACTAGGATTCTTAGGACAGAAGCTATTGTAATGTTATGTGTATCTTTCACAGCCAGAAACCACTGGCTACTGAGAAGGAATGTGTGACTTCCTCACTGTACTATATGGTCGATAATCTCAACATCACAAATCATTCTGGTCTTTGAAGCAAGCATTTTGAAACACTGTGGAATAGAACATGAAGTAGGGAGAGAGAAATACAGAAGTTGCTATGGAGCGTCTCAGTAAAAAACAGAAGCACAGCTATTGGCTTAACAGAAACCGACAGCGCCCAACTAGAAAGAGGACAAGAGTAGGAGGAGATAAAAATCTACACTTCTCTTTTTAACCAGCACAAAACTTCATACTCATGATGTACTGTTTCAGAAGACAAGCAATGTTGCATGTGGTTGATTAGAGAAACACGCGTAGCAGGGTCGGCAGCAACATGGCTTGAAGTTGGGTTAAAACACACAAACTGTTCCTGTGCAACTGAGTCACTGGCAATGTGGCTCTCTGAAAACTATCAGATAAAAATCAACATGAGTAATGACAAAATAAAACTGAAGACAGACATTTAATTCCTTTCACTCTCTGAAGACAGTATGACCACAAAGCGTATGTGTGCCGATACGCATGTACAGACAGGTGAAAAAATATTTACCTCAGTCTCCAAATTCACTGGGTAACGATGTTAACAACTCAACTTTACTCTTCAGAATAATTAAAGTATAATGCAGCTAGACTTCTTTACCTTTGAAACTTAATTTGCTAATCCTAAAAATCTTAGAAGATTCTCCTTCCTGTGTTCTCTCTGGTGATCTATTTAGCTGTACAGAGAATATGATATATGAGAATAAATAATGTTTGCATCACAGAAAGTGAGATATAGCCTAATGAGAGTGTTAGAGTATTGCCTCTTGTATTATGTATGAATAAGTAGCTTGCCCTTCGGAAAGGCATAAGCACCTGTGGTTAAAGCAGACTTAAAATGGAAGTCCTCACCATCACCCCTTATCCCTGCCCCACTTCCTAGACACTATGTTTGAACCCAAGCCATGGAAGCCATTGGATTTCTAACCTGGTCTGATTTGTGAAGTTCATTGTTCAAAGCTCTAGATTTTTTTCAGATTTTTTTGCTTAGCTCACACCTGGGTGCTGAACCCAATTGTAACCCAGCTGCCTAAACCGAAATCCCTAATGCCAACTGAGAAGCCTTTGAGTTGCCAAGATGTCTGTCTGGGACAGGGAGATACCACACAGGCCTCAGAAAAGGCCCACATGATCCGCAGCAGCAGCTGGTAGCTAGGGTGGATACACTACGACTAAATGCCTAGGTTCAGCCAATGGAATATCACTCCTCATGTCTGATAACACTCTCTAGCAGGCAGACCTCAAGAGTTTTGTCACCTAAATCCTGGGATTAGTGCCATAGCCAAGAGAACTTCTAATAATTTAGACACATTTTGTCCCCTACTAGAAGTGCAATCAGCAGATCAAAGTGAGTGGTGCTAGGGCTCCTTACATCTCCATTATATGAGGCTCAGGAGGCTCACCCTGATTTGGATGTCGGCTGGTTGCTGGGGTCGAATATCCCCACTAGACAGGTGGTTCAGTGCTCAGAGAAAAGTGACAGGCACAAACTGGAAGACCTTTTGGTGGTATAGTCCACATGTAAGTTAGGAACATATTGTTCCTGAAGAGCACTGCAGCACTTCTGGAACAATGTTTCTGAATAAGTTTAATTCCAAACAGAATCTGTTTCATGGGTGCCATGACTTTTCTCAGAACTGAACTAATACACAGTAAATTGAGACCATCAAGGTATTTGCTTCAAAACCTCATTACTGCTCTGAACCAAGTTGCTAATGTAGATGCGGTTACACAGNAGAGCACTGCAGCACTTCTGGAGCAATGTTTCTGAATAAGTTTAATTCCAAACAGAATCTGTTTCATGGGTGCCATGACTTTTCTCAGAACTGAACTAATACACAGTAAATTGAGACCATCAAGGTATTTGCTTCAAAACCTCATTACTGCTCTGAACCAAGTTGCTAATGTAGATGCGGTTACACAGCATGTTCAAAACTGAGATTTGGCCTAGAGCCACAAGGCCCAGGGCCACTTACAGTTTTATCAGCTTCACCACTTGGTGAAATAGCTTCCATGGTCTAGAAAACGTTATCTTTTTTAAAAAAAAAAAATCCTGCCTTTATTTGCCTTTGTACCTCACCCGAGGAATTTCCAGGCTCTAAATCTCCACAGGCAGCTGGCAAAAGACTCCTCCTTTGTCTGAAAGGGGTTACAGCAACTCAAAGTTGATGGCCGCTATCTGATCTTTCATAGTTTCATGACTGCGTTTCAAGTCCCTGCTACAATAGAAGTATTAAAAAAAACCCAAACAGTTTCAAGCAAAGTGATGGTTGAGTTATAATGGCCTTAGGCTCCTCAGTACCTTCAAGAGACAGCAGCTAATGTAGAAACCTTTTGTTAACCACTGAATTAAAATATCCTGTTTTTAAACAGTTTTGCAATGGTGAAGCTATTACCAGGCCTATGTAAATCTTGTATTCACCCATCTGGGACTGAATCTACAGAGACTCCTTCTACAGCATCAGTATCTGGCTGTATAACTTATCTCATGATTTGTTCTTCCCCAGTCCACCAACAGCTCAAAGCATAGTGATTATGTGTCCACTTCTACATCTTCTACAGCATCTTAAATAAAGAGTATAGAATTTCTGATTCCTTTCATATGTATTTTTTTATCAAAAGAATAAATGGACAGCTGGTGAAATGGCAGTTTTGTGAAATCAGAATCATGTTCATCATTATCATGGTCTCAGAGTCAAAGATGCTGTTGCCATAAGGAGGTAGGTGTTAACACGCTAGCACTTGTAGCTACTTTTAACTGTGTAGAAAACTCCTCTTTTTGGTTTGGGAAACCAGAAGCATTAGCTGGCAGGGTGTGTTCAGTCAAATGAGCTTCTAGGGTATCTTTGAAATATTACTTTACCATCCATCCTCCCTTTCATGCGTTCCAGCTCACTGAATAGNGGAGGTAGGTGTTAACAAGCTAGCACTTGTAGCTACTTTTAACTGTGTAGAAAACTCCTCTTTTTGGTTTGGGAAACCAGAAGCATTAGCTGGCAGGGTGTGTTCAGTCAAATGAGCTTCTAGGGTATCTTTGAAATATTACTTTACCATCCATCCTCCCTTTCATGCGTTCCAGCTCACTGAATAGGAATTGCTATGTAGCATATATATATAGTATAGTCTACCCAAACCACACATACTACACAGTGCTGCTGGCACATCGTTATGAATGATTCAATAAGAATTCAATCAATCCAACTAAACTCAAAAAGGTATCATATTACTTCAGTAAATGCAGGTACACAGAATCCTCTCATGGCAGTTTTCCACAAGTGGAAATCCATGGGTGGATGCATTTTCTATGCAAAATCTCTGACTCATACAGGAGCATGGTAAGCACAGAAGTGCTGTGTCACTTTAATTTGGTGAAGAAGCTACTTTCATGCTGATGCAATAGCTAAACTGCATAAGCACATCAAATTTCAAGTTTATTCCTACCAAAGAATTTGGAAGGCATAATGTATTTTCCTCTTTAGCACATAATCTTTTGTTATCTTTGGAGTCATCACCAGCATTTGAAAGCTTATACTAGAAGCAGAAATTCAGCCTTCAAACTAAATATCTTATTAAGAGGAAGCCACTAGCGAATGATCAAATTCTACACCAGTTTCTGTAGCCAGGAATAGTTCAGAAGTAAATGCTGTTGACTGTTTTAGGGGACCACCTAGCACAAATGCACAAAATAGCACGAACAATGCAGTCCCTAAGATGCAATCTCGTTAACTACTATTTGTTTCGGGGAAATGGTTTACATTTACAGTGCCTGAGGGAAGCTCTTTCAGACAGCCAGGTCCTTCCATCATGCTTCAAAATCCAGCTCATTTCTGAGCGTCCAAAAGCTTTCATCAAAGCAATGGATGTTCAACAGATTATAGGATTTTTCTCCTGGATGCAAAATGTTACAACTTCCAGAACAGTTTCATGGCTTGTTGGAACATGTTTCATTTACAGAAGCTTTCTTTGTTACAACATTCTAGCACATTCAACAGGAATTTTCTTTCATCATTATTACTTGTTTATTTCTCAGGCTGCAGTGCAGCTGACCTCTCTATATGGCTGGGCATGAGTCCGAACTGCAGCGGTGCACTTGCCAAGAGAAGTCATAGGGATGCTACCTTTGGCACCCATAATTATTTTGAACAAACGTAGAAAGTGCTGGGCCTACCAACCTTGCAGTCTACAACCAACTTTTCTGCCCTTTACTGGCATAATCATGTGTTAACCCCTATAACGCNCGAGTCTGAACTGCAGCGGTGCACTTGCCAAGAGAAGTCATAGGGATGCTACCTTTGGCACCCATAATTATTTTGAACAAACGTAGAAAGTGCTGGGCCTACCAACCTTGCAGTCTACAACCAACTTTTCTGCCCTTTACTGGCATAATCATGTGTTAACCCCTATAACGCCCTGAGCCCTGCTTAGAATAAGCACACATTAGAAACACCAAACTGACGAAAAATGAATAATCAGAAAGGAAAGCAGTTTTTACTCCGACTTTATGAACACTTGTTTATTAATATGTATGATGTGTTAATCGATATGCAGTATGTACTGTTTAAAGAGATTAAAAGATGTCTCTCACATAAAAATACAATTTTGAGTTACAGATTTGTTTTCAGCCTGCTTCAGTAGGGCTACTGGAATAAAAACGGGAATGTAAGAGATGTTCTGAAAATTCTAATGTGAAAAAGCAATCATTCACCATCTTAATATTAAAAAATATCGCAAAGAATAACTGAAGCATTGCATATCACTCAGTGCAGACGACCTTTATATTGAAGTCTTGCGAAGAAATTAATCATTGCTGTAAGTGGGCAGAACACAGCTGGGAGTGGCTGAATTGTGTTTGCAACCAACGCAAGCTGAACAGCACTCTGTGAAGCAGCTCAGCTGGATTCCTGAGCAGTGAGAGGCTGCTAACCATCAGCCTTTTAAAACCCCGCAGCAGTAAAAGCCCACCAAATGGCTGCAAGAAAGTGTTTGGTCTCGGGCCCAGTGGGAATTTCCTCAGATTTCAAATAGTGGGGGCCATATGCCAAGATCCCTGCAGCACTGCTTAGCTCGAAAGTAAACAGCTGAATATAATTGGCACAGTTTTTACTACTGCTGCTCAAGCAGCTTTTGTATGGGTTTGTATGGGCACAGCTATGGTAGCACTGTAATTAGGAAGAATCCCTTTTTTAGTTAATATCCTTTTGCTAAATCTCTGGATAACATGTATAGGGAAGATATGAGTTGACAAAAAAACCCCTTAAAAATAGATAAACAAGCATGCAGAATTTTTTGCTCGTCTCAAGCAGAAATCTCCCCTCCAATCATCCATCTATATATAAGGGCAACACTTCTGTGAGTGTGGGCTCTTCAAACTTCACAAAGGACTGTTTTCCTCCTTTCCCATACTAATGTTTTTCAATGATAATCTTTACATTGTCAATGTTGCAGTTACTGTAACAAACAGAAGTTGCCTCCTAATATGCTAATGCTACTATCAAAGTAGGTAGGTTCCAAAAATGCAGATTCACGTTAGTAGCCCAGTGGTCATGCTGACATGAAAAAGGCCACGTTCAAATGTCATGCCAGAACTCTCTGGTCTTCAGCTGACTGACACCCGGACATGCTGCAAATGATAATTGACTTGATCTTCAAGAATGAGATTACCAAACCATTATGGCACTGAGCAGTATCAACAGATCTACTCCAACAGCTATTTTGCTGGCAGACTCCAGGGAGACCTCGTATCATAATCTCACAATGAGATATTAACAGCAACCTCAGAGAAAACCACTTGCTCTTTCCTGAAAATGAATTATCAGTAACTGCAAAACTCCATTTATTGTAGTGTACAGGATGGAAACACTGGTGACAATTAAAGCATTCCCTGGATCCTCCTCTGCAAGTGGGAAGACACTTCTGAGCTATGTGCTTCCTTCAACAGGAAAAATTCTTGAGCTATGTGCTTCGTTCGACCTGAAAAATTCCACATTGAAAGTACAATACTTGATTAACCAAAAACTGAAACCAAGACAGCGGGCTTTGTTGATAATTTTAGATGAGGGATAGTAAGAGGAATTCTTATTTTTGCCTGCTTAGATGAAAAAAAGCATTGATCCTGTACGAAATGTTAGTCAGAGCCACTTACACAGTGATGCTACAATGAGTTCATTTTATTGCATAACAGAGGACAAATGAAGTAGACTAATTGTAACAGAAAAGGACCAAGTCACGAAGCCCAGTGCTCTCTCAAGAGCACACAAGTCTATCCTTTCTTGTGGCCGCCATAAAAGTTCTCAGAATATTTCAGAGAAAAAATGTCTTTGTTCAAGGTTACAGTCCTTAGAAACCGTAATATCTGTATCTGACTCTTTTTAAAAATCAGTGTTTCTCAGAGCAGCATGAAACCTTACCACCTAGGTTCAGTTTCACCCAGGCATTGTATATGTGTATATTGAGGCCTACCTGCCACAGAAAAAATCTGTATCAACGCTGCTTAGATGAGCAAGCGGCAACAGAAAAAAAGACTGCATGGAAGAATAAACATTCAGAGAACCACAGGTGCCTGTTGCTGGCTGATTTCTCCAGGACTCCTAAGCCTACAAAAGATCTCTCAGATATTGATCCTTTTTCCTTCATATCAAAGAGATGAACAATCCCATGGAAGTTTGCAGGAGCTGACGGATCTTATGAAAGGCTTTCACAACAGCACTGACAAAGTTGTTTGCCGTTCCTTCTGCCAGAGGAAAAGATCATATGGCTTCACTGTTGAAAGAAACAAAATCGCAAACAAATATTGAGCAATTCTTTTAAGGTGAAATAAGTATTCAGGTTACTCTTGCCTTCCAGAAGCAAAGAATTCCATCGTTTCTGTATGAAAAGCAGGTTCTGCATTGTTTAGGTTTGAAGAAAATAAGACGAAGCAATGTTTTTGTCAATAATTCTGAAGATCTTACAATCCAAATGTTATAATCAGTGTTTCAACAGCGGTATATAACAGTTAAATTGAGCTAGAATGGACACAAATTCTTCAAGATTTTCAGCACCCCAGAACACAAGGAAGAACCGGGGAGCATTTTTGACAAATTAGATCTGAACAAATGTAACAGAAGTGATTTGACATTGTTAAGTTTGCCTTCTGTCAAGGTAAATATCTGTTACTGTGATAACATCAATGAGCAACTTCTCTCTATTAAAAAATTCAAAGCCATTTAAAACTGCACTAGGTACTGAGGTTTTTTCAACTATAGTATAAACAGACTATTAATGTAAAAAGTGGTATGTTCTTCTACGTGTCATGAAAAGATGCTGAGTCCTCCCTTTTCCCTCTTCCATATTTCTTAAGGTTATTGGAGTCATTATTTTCCTCTCAATGAAAAAAGAAAAAACCTTCACAAAATAATTCCTTGTCTCTGGGCATATAAATCCTCAAATTGGGTTACATAGGACTTGAGCCAACAAGAGGATTAAACAAGCCAACAGGAGGGTTAAATGAAGCTGCAATATCTAGCAAGGCAGTGTTTTCCGCTCAGATGACGGGCTGTTCATACGGAGGTACAGGACTTCCATACAGCCTTTCTGCTAAAGCCATCCCTGACTGCATGAAGAGGATATCAAAAGTCTAAATGGTTTGGACAGCTCTTTATTTGTTTTTAATCCATTTCACCCACCAGTTGCATAATCCTTGATTGTTGTATACTAGTGTTATTATCCAAAGCGATGTCAGTTTAGCACCCTGAACAACTCTAATCTCTTCAGAGACTTGTTTCTCACTGGAGAGCTGAGCTTGTTTCAACCAACAGCCCTTCAGCTCTAGCTGTCCTTCCTTTCACAACACATTGATGCAGAGGCATGCAGCCGACCTGGCTTGTCTTAGCTGGAGATCCTGGGGCGGATAGAGTTGACAGCACTGGCACTGCAACCTGGCAGGGAAGCGGCTGGGGGTGGATGGAAGGACTGCAGCACAATACCCTTTCAAAGTCAAGCTCCCATGGTGCTGCCGGCCCTTGCACCCCATGCAATGAGGTGCTCCCAGGGCTGTGCGGTCATATGGACTAAACGCTACACTCGCCAGGTGTTGGCAGCAGAAAGAAGATTGAAATCTTTTCCTCCCTTCCCCACTGAATTAATTGTTGGTATGTGAAGTACTTCCTTCACAAAGACAGTATATTATTGAAATGGCTGAAAGGCTGAAGCCTAACGTGGGCAGAAGGTATAATTTTTCTTGTTATCTGAGCTTGGCAGACACGTATTTACAGATGAATCAACTCAGTTTCCTAGGCAGAGAGACAAATCAAGTCTCCAGAGCTTCATACCATGGGAAATGCTTTGGAAAGTGTTCCAAGTGGTCCTTTATCAAATAACAACGTGGTTTTGAGCCAGCAGATCCTCATCAAAGTATTGATCCTTTCCTGGCATTACAACACCTTGTTGAGACGATGACATAATGTTTCCAGTGGAGCCAAGGGCACCTCAGCCCCTCTCCAGACACGCTTGAGCACACTGAAAAGAGCAATGAGATGCAGAGTGCTGATGAATAGTCCTTTGCCTTCGAGAAAGGAGAATGCAAACCTGAATGCAAACAAGGATTTATTAACATAAATGCTTCTTTCACATTTTGAGACAAGTGAAAACAAAAGCACATAAGCTTCAAGCTTCAACCCAGCTTATAAAACACAGCAGCAGATTTCCTAAGCTAAGTTAGATACTGAAAGGTTACTGCACAACAAGGGTGCTATGAAAAACATCATGGCCAAACCCAAAGCCTACTGAAGACAGTTTTATTCTAGATTCATCATTTCTAAGCACTAGATGAAAACTGACTGCTCTTTCTCAACCATAATAATTTCCTCATTAACTGTACTGGTTTTAAGCATACTGCCAACTCTTAGCACTGAAATAAAGTGGGTATTTTCTTCAGTTGTGTGGTGTGTAACAGACAGAAAATTGGAATGCTATAGAAAACTCACATAGCTGCTGCTGTAGTGATTTATTCCTTCACTACTCCCACATGTTCACAGTACAACTAGCTAATTATTTAAGAGCTGTGAAGAAATTGCCTGAGTTACTTTCTCCTGAGGAAAAGGCCCCGATACAGACCCTCTCTCATGAGCCATGTTACAGAAAGAGTCCACTCTCCTGAATTCCCAGCGAAGAGAGACAGAGCATATTTCCAGACAGCAGTTTAGATCTTAGCTGGACTAAAGACTATGCAGAGGTGGCCCCCTTTCTTCACCTGCACAAACATAGGAAAGCCCATTTTTAGACACAGCAATTTAAATAAATTTGTTCCATTAAATTTTCTCTTGCCACAAAGATAAACCCACTATTATTGGGGATACTCCAAGAAAACCACATTTTAATCTGATTTCTATTTAAGATTACGCATCTGTATCTAAAGTGCATTTGTATATATACAAATGTACATATACCATATCTAAAACAATGTAATGCAACTGTTTCTCTATTGTAGAGAGTTTAAGTAATACAAGCCAAAAGAGAGATGAATAATAAGAAGAAATTCAAAAGGGAATAGCTTTGAGAGCAACTCATAGGTTGTACAGCCTAAGGGACTGTTATGATAATCTCCTCTGATTTTCTGCACAAAGAATATGGATTTTTCACACAGTAAAAACCTCAATCAAGCCCAATGATTTGTAGCTGAGGTACAGCATATTTTTCAGCAAAACATCCCATCTTAATGAAAGAAATAAACTTCTGGAGAAGCTCCTACATCCCCTACCGAATGATGCAATTGCTTACCTTCACTCTTTAGATAGTATTTTCCCTTAACTTCTTCTAGGATTAATTTCCAACCATTAAATCGTGTTACGACTCTGCTACATTCTTTAGTAGCAATTGCCATTATCATTATTTGTAACTCTTAATTTTTGCCACCTACAAAGCACAGCACCAGTGATATTGAATCTTTAGAGCATTAGTAAGAATGCTGGCTAGCATTATCTGAGAACTGGTACAAACAGAATGGTACCACGTACAAATTAGTGCAAATCATAGACAACAAAGATGACATGTGATCAGCTTGATATTGATAATATTAAGAATTATAGTAATATTAATGTGGGAACAAGAATACAGTATGACATGAACTACAAATTTAAAGCTTTTATCATGCAGTACTTATAAAACTTTATTTTTCAGTATCAAAAAAATTATTAGTTTGTTTTTTTTTAAGAGTGTGTAAAAAACCAAAGGTTTGTCTGGTAGAAACCTATCTGTTCTTCCCTCGGCTACATTAGTTAGCCTAGTATAAGATACTATTTCCTTGACTAAATCTTTCCTCTCACAAAACAAAGCCAAAAAGGAGAACACACAGAAGTTTTCAATCTTCATTAGTATTTCATTATTGTTCCTGTTTTGCAGTCCGTGGCTGATTTTCAGAGTTAGAGAGATTCTTGAAAAATTATGCATAATGTATTTATTTCTTCTGGCTACTTGTGAAATCTTATTTTAATGACCATGCATACTAGAATTATTACCACTATACTTCAGGATTTCAGTAGAAGAGATTAATCCTTTGAGCGCTTTCTATCTGAAATGGCTTTAACTTCCGAGGAGCTGACTGTGATTGCCTTATCATTTTCTCTTCAAAACTCAGGGACTCTCTGGTGGGTTTACGTCAGTATTCTTAGTTCGTTTCTTGCAGTAAGATTGCCAGTCCTGAAACAACTGTCAAAAGCATCCAAGCGAAATTGCAAATTTTCATTTCAAGGTTTAGAAGCTAAGCTGTTCTTTCTTTTATTACTTTACAACATGATGCTTACATGCTGTGTTATACAAGGAAGTGATACGAATACCGAAATACTTAATTCTCACTTTTTAGTCTGAGTTTTCTTTTTTCCCCTTAGCTGAAAAACATGTACTATTCCTACCCCCTTTTGAAAAGTAACAAGGTCTAAAAAGAAAAAATTATGCAGGTTTGATTTTTTTCCAATTCCAGCAACATTCTTAAACTTGGGAAAACATTTATCATCTTCAGCTAACGAGTACTTTGTAAATCCAATTCACTAACACAGTACACCTCTTGGATAAGGAGCAGCAACGCTTTAAAGCAAATGTATAAAATACTTTGTTACCTTCATCATATCTTTTCACATCCTTTCGTCTGGAGTTACTCACATTCTCTTTGCGATATAATTTTGCTTACATTTCTTTCAGCAAGCTCCCAGCCCCTCTGTTGCTAAATCATAAGCCTTTCCAACACTCTCACTAGTAAAATGGGGGGCTCAGTGAACAGCATTAGTGCAGGAGCATTCAGTAACTCTTTACTACTAAAAGTTACGCAGGAAGGATCCTGGTAACTCCAGCTGTAATATCTTCATTGTACTCATCACTCATGTTTACATTTGCTCTTATTCAAACAAGAGCATACACAAAACACAAAAACCTCAATAAAAAATTCAAGTAATAAAGACAAGTTAATGAGACCTCATATAGACATACCTCTAAAGTAGCAAATTCCATTCCCCGTTAAGGAAAAGAAAACACGATTTTGGTACAACTCACTTGACTTGAATACTAACTACAATGTACTATATTGAAGATATTTTTGGAAATGATATCTATGCAACACACTGCAAGGCCAAGTGTGAATTTATATTCTATCCTGTATTTGTCATTCACCTTACACTACCTGAACTCACTCCACCACTAATCCTTTTCTACAGAAATTGTATGAATAGGATTGCAATACTGAAAACATGTGGAACACTAAAAAAGAAGGGAAGAAGGCTCTATTCAGCTTAAGTGTACATTTCAACTGCTATGCAGAGAAATTCAGAAATGGATTAAAAAGCAAACAGTGGAACTTAATTACATTCTAATACACATTTGGATCAAAGATAAATTAATGGAGAGAGAAATTAGGTTGAATAGCATGTTAAAGGCTTTGCTATCCTCAAGAAACACCAGCAAAAACTAATCCCTCACACAGACATAAATGACATGAAAAAGGCACTAACGGTGGCTTTGAGGCACGAAAAAAGAGGTAATGGTAGACTTAAATCAGATACAGAGATCCAAGGAGAAACCACAAAAGGAATTTCAAAAAGCGCTGGTGATGGATCTGGATGGTCAAAGACAAGACTAGTGCAAAAAAACTCCCCCAAAAAGCCCAATGAAACTGCAGCAGTCAGTCATGAATATTGTCAGAGAACAAATTTATCCTCTCAAGATAAACCATAGATGCCAATTAACACACAGCTTGATGCATTCTAACACCTGAAAATATCTGCTGAAGATAATCTATCAAAATTTCTGTGTAGTATCATGTCTCCATTTTTCTTACATACATAGGAGTAGTTAAAGATTCACTTCTAAATAGCTTTTTTTGACCAAAAAATGGAAGGGGCCAAGGACATTATTGATGCTAGTGGCATGCCAAATGCAATGTCTCCATGCTGAATACATCTCCTAAGAACAACAGATCAAACAGGAGAAGAAACACAGACTGGCCAGGGAATGAACTATAGGGACCATATCTTTTACAGACTTTTATAGTTCTGGACATTTCCAACACTGAGGAAGGCTCCAAGATCTACATACAAATTCATCAGAGATTGTTATAAATCACAGGTCAGAGTAGGTCAGTATCAGCAGTCACAGCAGCAGCAGCACAACCAAAAAGTAAACAATGTTGAGAAATACTTCTCACCATGCCTGGTGCATTTCCTGAAATTTGAGACTAAGTTGTCCATTAGAACCAAAATGACCAAAAGTGAGAGGTTGAACCAAAGCACCTAATTCTGCTGTTAAATGCCTTCTTAGAGTTACAAGACACTTTGTTTCAGATACTTTCTCACAAAAATTCAGTAATACAAACTTTGAAAAGAAGAAAAAATGTGAGGCTACTTAGCAAGATGAATATGGCTGTTCTAAAAAGAAACCTAAGGGATCTAAGAGCCCTACTCACTCTCATATTACATGTCCAAATCTGGTTTTGCACTCCAGTTAATTACAGACAATACTTTTAAAAAAAATGCCAACTTGTAGATTCAGAAAAGCTCCAGACACACATCTTTTACATTCTGCCCTATTTCATGTCCAGTTTTTAGATTAAAGCAACAGTAGACAGTTTTGCTATGTTAGGACTTTGAGAAAAAAGGTGGTTCTGTATCTGTTCCAAGAAATTGCCTACTCTTACTGACTTTAGAGAAATGGTGTTGCCTACTTCCTCATCAAGCCACAGTTCTAAGCAGGTCTCCTGGCAGCTCTAAATCTCTCCCAATAACTCGAGAAGATCCTTCACGTTCAGGAAAAATCAACTAATACTCCACTGATTCTGCTTTTCGCCTTGTTCTGATAGCAAGTTGAATGTGAAGTTTAGAAACTGATTTGAATTGTATAATTTAAAGAACAGAAATTTTTATCAGCAATGAACAGAACTATCATGGCTCAGAGCCAAATAGGCATTGATTTATTTCTCTGAAGTTCTGTTCATGATGCAATGCTATATTTAAACCTTCACTGTATGTACTGGAGGCATAATAAGGTGGAATTTCAAGGAACTAGAAGTATGTTTGAAAGAGGAGACCTGTTGCTTTTGCCAGCTCCCAAGACTTCCACTTAAAAAGCATCCTTCCTCCTCTGACTCATTTAAGCCTCAGCTGCATATTGCATCAGACTTCAGGAAAGAACAGTTTCATCCATTGATAAGTAAGCTGGTAAGCAAGCACTCCTTAGACACAGAATGCTGTTCCAGGGTATGCCCAAGAGACAAGCTGATGTTGTGACACAGATTAAAAAATCCCCCAAAACCTTCACCTTAAAATGCATGAAATGTAAACATGAGCACTGTTACAAATATTTTAGTGAAAGACAGCTTTTGAAAACTTCCCACATTGATCATTCTTCTAGAAGGAGAAACAAGGGACATTTACTCAGAGACAGCACATATTTATTAAAGATCTTTTCTGTTTCACATTCGTCTTTCACTTTACTGAATAAGGAGTGTGAGTGTGCACAATTCTATACACATGCACTACCAGTGTAAGTGTATTTTGACAAGTCCGCTCTTATTTTCAAAATCTTGTTCAATTCATATGCAACAGGGAAAGCCACTCATGGAGAAAAGGTTAAAAAGTGCTGTGATCACTGTTCATCTGCAATGATGACTCCTCCTGGCCATTATTCTCTCATGTTGTGTCCCCCTCCCGCTTTTTTCCTCTCCAACTTTCTGGAGAAAAAGGGCACTGCACTGAAAGAGCTGTTGTGACTATGTGATTTGCTGGACCATGTCTAACCCCTTTCAATCTAGCTATTGGCNTGTGATGACTGTTCATCTGCAATGATGACTCCTCCTGGCCATTGTTCTCTCATGTTGTGTCCCCCACCCGCTTTTTTCCTCTCCAACTTTCTGGAGAAAAAGGGCACTGCACTGAAAGAGCTGTTGTGACTATGTGATTTGCTGGACCATGTCTAACCCCTTTCAATCTAGCTATTGGCCATTCCTCTTTAACATCCCTCTCTTCTTTCTTCCAGGGTTCTAAATGACTACTCCCATTTATCTTACCTCGCCCCATATCTTTTTGTCACCAAGTACTGTACCCTCAGGGATTGTGGTCTTCCCTAGCGTAAGTGTCTTTCTCTGTCTCTACTGCCCTTTTTCTCTGTCTCTACTGCCCCCAGAATGTTGGTTTCGGGTTAGCTTGCTTGGCAATTTCACTATCTTTGCTCAATTTTATTTTAAAGAACTGTTTCTTCCACAATATTTACAATAAAGTAGATGGACACAATGGCTTGGTAGAAAGGCATGTGCACAGACCAAACAGAAACAGTGATCAGCCACCAGAGAAAGCCCATGTGCTACATTCAGAAGCACTTCCACCAGCTTGTTAAAGCAGTAAGACGCTCCGACATGGAAGTGGCTCATTTGAACTCAGTCTTTTTTTCTTATTGATTAAAGCAAACAAAAATGTGCATGTAGAAAAACACAGTCTTGTTAGCTTGTACAGTAAGTCAGCTTAAACCACGCCTCACAGTTTGCATCTGCATTACAGCGTGCTGCTGACACAGCAATGCAAGGATAAGCATGGAGAAGCACACTCCCTAGCTTACACAACTTTATCAGCAAAGCCTCCTGCTGTGAGCATAGCTAAGTTAGCAGGGGAGTGCTGTTGTCAGCTTAGTTAGTTAATTATGTTTAGCATCAATCTCTACTTTCCCATGCACCATCAGAAAAGCTTCTTTTCCCAAAATACACTACACCTCCACAGAAAAATCTAGCTGTGTAACCACACCAGCACAGCTATATTAGCAGAAGCTCTCTAGAACAGGCGAGCTGAAAAAGAAATTGGTATAACTGAACATCCACTGAAACACCTGCATATATAGCTCACCAGCTATCACACTAAATAACTCAGTGTCTACTTTGTTCAAATCATTGCTAGTGCAAGCTACAACACTCCTAATTTTGATCAGCCAAGAACATGGCTGCATTTCTACATTTTAGAACACACAGAAATTTCCTGGGCATACTCAATAACATTTACCAACTGTATGCAGAGACTCAATTCTGCAAAGATGCCCAAGAAAAATGAAAGCAAAGAAAAGAGAGGGGAGAGAAGAGATGGGGCATGGGGAGGGGGAGAGGAGATGGAGAGGGAGGAGAGAGGAGAGGTGGGGAGAGGAGAGAAGGGGGAGGAGAGTGGGGAGAGAGAGGAGAGGGGAGAGGGTGAGGGGGGAGAGAGATGAAAAGAAAGGGGAAGAGAGTGAGGAAGATTAAGGGGAAAAGAAAAAAAAGAGAAACAGATAGAAAAGAGAGAGAAAATGAGAGAAGCCCACAGCCCACAAACCTCTTGTTAACTCATTACTTGCCCATGCTGGCAACAGACCTTATCCTAACTATAAATTCTTGCATACAACTTTGCATGAAACAAAACAAATAACACAGTAGGCCCTTTAATATTTCTTCTTGCTCTGAAGTAACAAAAAATCCCATGCAAATGGTAACTGAAATATTATTGCAAGTTTATACTGCAATCTCAGTAGGGCAGAGCTTAGTCAAAATAGCTGCGCAGACTTCAAAATAGCTAGTTTAGATGTCTGAAGCAGTGTAACTATAGCTAATCATAACTCAACTTTAACCAATTTCGCAAGTGGTTATTTAGATTCTTGGGAGTGTTTGAAGACTCTGCTAAGGAGCTGCAGTAGGCGAGTCCCAGCGGTGACTGCAGTGCTGTTACACGCCTTGAATGGCAGCACCCGAACACTGGCAGGTCTCCTTCTCAGACACAATACAGAGGTGGACAGAAGTATTTGTGTATGCCCTCAGCTGCCCATATTACATTTCTGTAACATAAAAAGTTAAGCAGGAACACCACTAAAACACATGCTCAGGTAACCTTTTCCTTCTGTATAGCTGTGAACTTGCTTTCTTATGATATCTATTAATACTGTTTTATAAGACCTTTCCAAGGACACACTCTTTGCGGTTGGATCACCTTAAGTGATGGGCATAAAGAATTGTACTTAAATTACCTGATGGGGTCTTGAAAAGTTCCTCCTTCCAAATCTCTTCCATCTCCAGAACTTTGGCAACACAGGTTTGTGTCAGGGATAAAATAAAAACACAGCATAAGGAAAAAATATAAAAGTGAATGGAAAGGGAATGAAAATAATGTCCTTTCTTTTTCAAAGTCAAGAACCTGGAGGGCTCAGTTGAACTCTGGGCAACTTCAGTCCAAGGGTCTAAATTGGCAGCAGCTCGCCACAGTAGCAGACAGAGATTTTGTGACTGTGTACTTCCAGTTCTTGTTGTTACAAACGTAGCCCCATTTGCAGGTCAGACTTACTCACATGAACAAATCATCCAAGTCAGTTGTTTGCAGTATAAAAACTATGCTAAAAACTTAAGAATAATGTAACATAAACTGAATATAATGAAAACTAAATAATACAGTTAAATTTGTACTGACTTTGTTATGTAATTCAGTAAAACCTCCACTTCTAAAATGAACCAGAAATTCCACACGGCCACACCAGACTGACACAAAACTTAAATGGCATTACTTCAGGATTCGGGTCAACTTTTACGAGGATGACTGATGGCTTTGGCTATCTAGGCTAAATCTAACTTTCCCTTTGACAAATATCAACAATGAACAAATAAAAAGAACATAGTTTCAACTAACATCCATACTAATGCTAATGATAGAATGCATCTTTTATGGATTTATCACTTTTTTGATGGTCACAACCAAAAGTACCTAACAGCAACAAGTATAATTTAAATTTATCTAAGACAAAGCAAAGCCCCACTCATGACCTTGCAGGTTTCATTTTTGCTTTAGCTAATGGATGTAGTCCGTATTACATTATGCTTCCTGTGTATTCTATAAAAGCTGCTGATACTCAAGGTTACGATGCATTACAAAAAGCTTACAAGTCCAGAATCTGTAACAGGGATCCTATTTAAAGGACAGAAGTAGAGGAGATAATATTACCCATAGCATATGTATCTTTAAGTAGCATTGAAATTACTGGGCCAATGCAGCTTTCACTTCTGGACCGTGATCTACCAAGACGCGTGAAACATTTTATTTTTGTCAGTTCTCAGAAGGTAACTGCTAAAACAAATCCCAAAGCAGGCAGAAAACTTCATTATTTTTTCTTCTTAATAAATAACTTACTTACACATGAAATACATACTGAGGAACACATGGTGAGCTGCAGGTCAGGTCTTGTACTACATGCCAGTTTTTGAGTTAATTGTGGCAGAATGTTCCCTGAACAATCTATGACATATTCAATTAGTCTTGCATTAGGATGCTGCAAAAAACTCTGCAAGTCAGCATTGTTTTCTCAGGAGTTACACTCCAAAGAGTAACATAAAACCATACCTATTTTGTTTGCAGAAGTGATGTATCCTTGGATCAGAATTGCTGAGAACTCTACTGATACATACAAAGACCCTCAATCTTGTATCATCTCCAAGCAAATAAACAAAGTGGATACAATGATTGGATGAGTCAAATCTTCCGGTGAACTTTAAAGCCAAGAAAGATTAAAGCTCCTCCCACAAGGTAATTGGGTAAATGATTGTAAAAAAATAAAATGGAAAAAAATCTGATGCATTTTGTTACAAAACGGTGAAATCTGTCCTCTTATCTTCAATTAATGTCTCCTTCCATTGACATGGCAAGTTCTGCATTTCTTCCTAAACAATACTCCCAATTACTCTTTACAGTTGAATCAAAAGGGATTAAAGCCTGAAAACATCATACTTGGTGTACCATGAAGTGAAAACTGACTTTATGGGAATACTTTATTTAATCTCAGATGGGAGTACTGTGTCCAGTTCTGGGATCCCCAGTTCAAGAGAGACAGGGAACTACTGGAGACAGTCCAGCGGAGGG
>VZSC01009407.1:112453-126460 GCA_013398225.1 Steatornis caripensis
AAATAAAAACTAATACAGAATTTGAAGTTGTGTGAATTAGAATTTTAAGTTCAGTTTCCATTTTCTGATACAAATATTTTGACTGTTGTATCTGGGATTTATCCAGTAGCATTTCCTGATATATCTATAAATAAGTCATCATTTTTCTTAGTGAAAGAAATGAATATTGATGATATGCACAGTCTTGATGATCATGAAGCTGCTATTAGTGGGTCATATGTGGTGGTAGTGCTCAGACTACATTATATGTATGTATCAAGGAAAGCATGTGTATGCAGATGTATGAACGTGTACATGCATATGACCACAGGTACAGTTCATGAGAATCTGGTGTGTGCATTTTTGTACGCATTTTTGGCAGATGTTTGGTTTAGCTCCATGTTACAATGAAGATTATGTTTGAAAAGGATTCCTGTTTTGTAACAGTACTAGTAGCCTGGGAAACTGTTGTGGGTTGTGTGTTATGGTGGGGTTTTGGTGGAATTTTTTGTCTGTTTTTGTGTTTTTTTTAAAGTTTTCTTCAGAGTAGTACTGAACATGGACTAAGGTAGAACTAGGTAACAGGCTCCAAGCTAAGACTTGTGGTGAGTAATGAAGGGATAGGTAGTTACTCTGTTGCAGCTGGCTCATTGTGTATGTGTGTGTGTGATGTTGTGGTGTGCGTAGGTGTTTGTTTTGTGCTGGATCCACAGATAGTTGGGTTTTGTTTCTCATGATGAATTGAATTTGTGGGTAGTAGTCCTAGAGACATTTTAGCGAATGTTTTTGTTTATTTCTGCATGTAGTAGTGTTGCTTTTGCTTGGAAGTAGTAGTAGCAGAAATAAAGTATTTCTCTTGACTTTGTTTTCTTGATAGGGTTTTGCATATTGTTGAAAGAGATTATGCGACAAGCCTTTTCCAAGCAATATAAAAATAAGTTAATCTGTGGAACTGAAATAATGTCATGCACATTTTCAACTCAAGGCTTTTCTCTTATCGTAACATGAGAAATCAACATAGACTAAGAACACAAAGTAGTACAAAGGACCTTGAAATCCTTTCAGTCACACTTTAATAATGATTATCCTATAAAGACAGTGTAAAATGCCATGTTAGTCTTGTTTGTCAACTAGAGGTTGTGGAAGAGTGTGTTCTTTCACAAGAAAACTCTCAAAAAGATGGATTATGCATATGAATTTGTAAGTGAGAAGTATTTTAGCCATTGAAGTCCGCCAACAGATTTAGGAGTTGGATTTGGTCCGTAGATTGGATGTTGTGAAGTTGTGGAAATGGATAGGTTCTATCAACGTCATGGGATTATACACTGAGCAAACTAATATACCAGACACAGTCTGCATTTGGGATATGAATCCACTAGTAAATATTACATACATAATGTTAGAGCCATTCTCAAAGTTTCTGTGTGTACCTTTATCCAGCAGATGCTTATATAGACAAGTAGTTATTAGAGCAAGGCACAATCTGAGAACACAAACTAGGAATGGAAGGGGAAAAAAACCCCCAGAATTTTCAGAATATAAAAGAATTAATTCGTTTAGGTTATTTAACTCTTATTTACTAATAACGAGCCTATTTCCATGGCTTAAAAGTGCCCTTGACTGATTTTTTTAATATTTTGTAGAGCTGTATTAATAAAGTCACTCTGGTAATGTATAATTGCCCTTGTAGTTGTTCTGAGGCTTCCCTTAGGCCCTGCTGACACACATTACTTCTTTGTCCTGCAGGCATTTTTGTTGTTTGCATGATAAACAGGTGCAAATAATATGCCTTATTTTCATTTGACACTTTTTATTTGACTATTGCTGTGGTGTTATTACCTCTAATATAAATGGGGGGAAAATATAATGTGAATTGGATGTCAAGAGTAGTTAGCTATATGGAAAAAAAAACCCAGTTCCTATAGAATTATTACTTCTAGGTATATGATTTGTGCTGCAGGAGAGAAGTATTCAAGAGCCCTGGCGATATACCTTCAAGTAGTAATATAATGCAAAGAATGGGGAGATAATCTCATGAAGCTAAAATTGCAAAATGAAATCTGCTAAACAAGCTGAACCATGTAACAGCAAGAAATCTAGACTGGTAGAAGGAGCCTGTCGTAAGAAGTGGTTTTGATTGGAGAGGGGCTTGAGGACTGATTCCTGTCAATTAGGTCATATTGAGGCATACTGGGTGCAAATTCAGGGAGCAGGCTAGGGCTAGAAATAGCAGTACAGCTGTGTTTAGGAGACAGCTATTGAGTAGACTGTAGGACCTATGTGCCTGCGTAGCCTCCCGCTCCTGTTTATTCAGTGAGAACAATTTATGCTAGTTGTTCTGTGCAATCAACCTGTGCTTATGCTTGCCCTGCAGTCAATGTGATGTAGATGTACTTCATTTCAGGCCTCGTCTTTCCTTGTAATGAACCTTGGGTTGCTGAATGAAGGTGGGCTCTGTGCTTGCAGAATCTTTTGCAAACAGAGGCGGAGGGTATGGGCCTTTAACAAAGCAGGGTAGGTAGCAAAGTAGGGAGAGTGAGAAGAAATTTCTTTTCTTCAACACATCACTGTTTACATATTAAGAGGGACAATACTGCTTTGTCTATCCGGTTTCCAATTTAAGTTTCATTCTATTAAATTTCTTAAATTGTGTTTTAAGTAGTTGTGTACAATGTTTTAGGGAGCTGTTTGCTGTGCAAACACAGTGTAAGCAAACTATGTTGATAAAATCAGACTGACTTATAACAACAAACAAGTTATCTCATATTTGTAACCTCAGTGTAGCAGATGTATGATGGGTTTTGTAGTATCAATTTGAAGAATAGCTTATTTAAGCACTTACTTGACTCCCTCTTTATCTTCAAATCAACTAATTTTCTGCTTTTTTTTACACACATATAGCTAGTGAGTGTGTAATTGGATGTCAGAAACATGTTTAAATCAAACAACCAACAGTAAGCTTGCTGTGATGTGTTCTCTTGATTTAATAAAACTTCATAACATTGTAATGCTAATGTTACTAAACATGGTATATGTATATCAATTTTTTCAAAGTCAAAACAACTAATTTCTTAAGATGTACGGTTGTTCTGTGTGCCAAGGTGACTTTTCTTTCTACTTGGACACAATGTATTCAGAGTTGAACAAAATAGCGTATTGAAGTTTTAGCATACTATCTTGGTAAAAATAATAGAAGGCCCTGTAAAAGCACTCATGAAAATGGTAAAGCATTCCTGTCTTAACTTACTCATATTGCTGTATCCTATATTCACCTTGAAAAGCTCTGTTTTGTTACACTTTTAAAAAACTCATCTATTTCTCTCGCTTATTCTAAGAAAATTTCTAAAAAAAAAAAGTCTTTGCAGAGAGCACCCCAAGCTGCTGAGTGGAGTGCTGTCCCTTAGCCAGTCTTTGCTATAGAAATAGTAGATAATGTTGTTAAGTCTTACAGAACATATTCAGAATAACTGAACCTTTGATTTTTCTGATGGCAAAAATGAATTCCTTAATTGTACAGGATTCGCAAATGGCGTAATCTCAGTTTATCTCATAACAATAGCTGGTTGCTTCTGTATACTATAATAAAAGAATTCTAAGGTAGTTCTCTAGAAATGAAATTTAGAAATTTTATTAGATGTGTTTGTCTTTTCCCATCACAGTGGTCATCTGTATTGTTGTAGCAACTTGAAAAATGGGGTTTTCCTATTTGTGCTTACAGTTGTTTATACATTCTAGATATGTATTAACATAGTATTTATTTTTTGTTTATGATGCATAAGTATAGTAGTCTGTAACAGCAATCCGTTATGTCCTGTAAAACTGTCAAACTGATATTATTGAAAAGTTTCAGTAACTTTACAAAATGCATTAATTGAAGTGAACTTGATTAATTTTGTGCCCAGCCTCATTAATTTATCTGCAGTGAACTGCATAGTGATTTCTCTCTATGCTCCTAGTCCATCCATGTCACTTAGAATTTTATTGCCCCCTGCAGTTTTGAATTATCTGTAGTTGATCACGTTAGTGTGTATTCTTTTTCCAGTTCATTGATATATAGTATAAAGTGAACAACATGTGTCCTACTGCCGCTTTATGTGATGTGCCATTAGTCATATGTATCTTTTCAAACTATTGTCATCAAAGGTGTCCTCTCTGATTTCTTTTCTGTTCCAGCTAGATTGGTATACTTGCCTTTTCAGCTAATAAACAAAGCTAATAAAAAAAGGTCAGTACTTTACCAGTAGGCCTTGGAACATATTTTCTTTTCTTTTTTTTAATTGAAAATCTTCTGAAAGAAATCAGTGCTGAATATCCATAAATGATTCCTGATATTAATTGCTTTTTGCAAAATTTGTATTTTGTCTTCCTATTTTCTACGGTTTGGTCTCATAACTTGTGGTTTCATGTAATAATCAGCATTTATTCTGATTACTGCTTTAGTGGAATGTGTCAATTTAAAGGTATTAATTTATTATTTTCCATTGTAATGGGATGATCATAGGTCCTTGAAACAATTTTTCAGAGGATTTGGCATAGTTTGTCTCCAGAAGATGTATTTCTCTTCTTTTGTAAAGATACTTGATTGCCATAGTAGTCATTGCATTACATAATAAGTGTTGACATTTTATCTAGTTTGCTCTGTATTGAACCAGTCTTTATATTTTTTTAGTAAACTTCTTATTTTCTTCCAATTTTTTCTCTCTGTTTTCTGTACCTCAGATCTCAGGTTTTCAGTGTTTTGTGGTTTTTTTTTTCCAGTTTGTCTCTTGTGCCCCTATTTCCCAGTATTCAAAATACTGGTTAAAATAGTTAAGTTAATAATTTGGGACTGTAATTCCTGAAAAGCAAATAATGTTGTTAGCATATATATTAAAGGGGAATTTTTTTTCTGAATTTACATTTTTAAAGAGAAAAAAGTAGGAAGTGTTGTTAGAGAAATTACAGGAATTACAGAGGATGTAATCTCATATTATCTCAAACAATAGCTGGTTGCCTCTGTGCATTATAATAGAATTCTAGGGAAATTTTTTTAGAAGTTAAACTAATTTTATTCTCTAAATGAAATTTAGAAAGAAAACTTAGGTTGCAAAAGTTACAACAAGGTTGTAGTTATTTGCTTATTGTTGGTTCTGAGTATATAGTTAGCAAGCTTTTCTTAAAATGTATCTGTCAAAAATGAATCATGGGAAGTTAGAAGAATTCCATGATCAGAGACTGGTTATGATACAGGGTCACATTAAAGGTACTCAATATGACAGTATTTGTAACTCCATGCCTTCCTTCAACTGTACCTTCAAGACTATTCATGCAAATAAACCAGAATAAAACCCATTGTATTATGTCACTTTCAGTTTCATTTGGGTCATTTATATCTTACACTTTTTCAGTTACTTTAATTTTTACACCCATGGCTAGAGAAAAATATAGAGCAAACACTTCAATCATATTAAAAGTCCATATTCCTTTAAAATGAACATGAGTTCATTTTTGTTACTCAATGTAATGTTCTAGTCTTAACAAGGAAAAAGCAAATAACTTTATCATTTTCACTTTAGGATACATTGGTGTGGATACAGAGGCCATATACATCTACCTTATAACGTTTAGAACTGTGCTAGTCATATCTTTTTCCATTTGATCTGAAAACATTAATAAGTATCTGCATCAGTCTCATTTGTGTCTCATACACGTAGTTGTAAAATTTTAGATGCCCTGACAGTTCTTGATTGTAGTGAAAGGATTTACAGTTATACTTTCTTTTGCTCTCACAGTAACACCAAGGATTTTTGTTCAACCAGACATGAGAATATATGGTAATAGAAAAGCAAAAATACATTTTTAAGTCTCCAGCTTGACTACAATTTAATGCAGACTCTGTAATATTAGTTTTATGTTTAGCATTGTTTGATGAATATACAGCATCAGTTGTCTGGCTTCATATAGATTAATACAGTTTGAATTGTAAACTTCGTTTGATCCCGAGACAGATTGCTACTGAATTGCATGATGTCATTGTTAGGCAGATCTGGTATTCTTTGGGATGTATTAAACATGTATGTTTTGATTATACTTGATGAAAACTACTCAACTGAGAAATAGTTTCTGGAAGTGAATGGTCAACAATTAGTGTCATAGAATGGTTTGTGTCAGAAAGGATCTTCAAAGATCATCTAATTGATGTCTCTCAATTGATCAGGTTGCTCAAAGCCCCATCCAACATGGCCTTGAACACTTCCAGAGATGGAGCATCCACACCTTCTTTGGGAGACCTGTTCCACTGTCTCACCACCCACATAATAAAATATTTCTTCCTTATGTCCAATCTAAGCCTAGCCTCTTTCAGTTTGAAACTGTTTGCTATTGTCCTGTCACTACAGGCCTTGGTAAGACGTGTGTCTCCATCTTTCTTATAAGCCCCCTTGAGGTGCTGAAAGGCTGCGATAAGGTCTTTTAGAGCTGCCTTTTCTTTAGGCTGAACAAGCCCAACTCTCTCAGCCTTTCCTCATAGGAGAGGTGTTCCAGCCCTATGATAATTTTCATGGATGTTCTCCAAACTCACTCCAGTGGGTCCATGTCTTTCCTGTGCTGAAGACCCCAGAGCTGGGCGCAGTACTCCAAGTGGGGTCTTAGCAGAGCGGAGTAGATGGGGAGAATCACCTCCCTTGGCCTGCTGGCCACGCTTCTTTTGATGCAGCGCAGAAAGCCAACTGTATCCTGGGCTGCAAATGCACATTACCAGCTTGCATCCAATTTCTCATGCACTAGTANATGATAGTTTTCATGGATGTTCTCCAAACTCACTCCAGTGGGTCCATGTCTTTCCTGTGCTGAAGACCCCAGAGCTGGGCGCAGTACTCCAAGTGGGGTCTTAGCAGAGCGGAGTAGATGGGGAGAATCACCTCCCTTGGCCTGCTGGCCACGCTTCTTTTGATGCAGCGCAGAAAGCCAACTGTATCCTGGGCTGCAAATGCACATTGCCAGCTTGCGTCCAATTTCTCATGCACTAGTATCACCAAGTCCTTCTGTGCAGGGCTGCTTTCAGTTCTTTCATCCCACAACCTGTACTGATCTTGGTGAGTGCCCTGACCCAGGTGCAGGCCTTGGCCTTGTTGGACTTCATGAGGTTTGCCTGGGCCCACTCCTCAAGCCTGTCAGGGTCCCTCTGGATGGCATCCCTTCCCTTTAGCAAATCAGCTGCACCACTCTGCTTGATGGCATCTGCAAACTTACTGAGGGTGTGCTCCATCCCACTGTCTATGCCATTGGTGAAGATATTAAGTAGTATTGGTCCCAGTATGGACCTTTGAGGGACACCACTCGTTACCGGTTTCCACTTGGAATTGAGCCATTGACTAACTTTTTGGAAGCAGCCATCCAGCTCATTCCTTATGCATCTAACAGATCAACCATCAAATGTGTATCTGCAATTTACTGTCAAGAATGTTGTGGGGGGCTGTATCAAAGGCTTTACAGAAGAACTGTAGTTGGAGTCCATACCTTCAAATAGAAAAAATGTAGATTTATATTGTTTCCTTTTAGCAAGGATTTGTTAATTTTAACTTCAGCAAAGACTAGTGTTCCAAGTTCCAAACACCACCTATCAGTGAATAAAACTTTTATTGCAAAAAAAGACTAAGATTGAACAGCTACAGATCCTATTAACAAACAAAATAATCTTTCCCTTTTCTCAGTTCTGAAAAAAGAGTCCATATCCTACATCTTTGCCTTTTTTTTCTTTATTTTTTTTTTTTGTCAGGAGGTATTTGAGTATCACGAGTTTAATGAACGGATATGCGACATTGTGTGCCACATGGAAGAGCCCTAATTCCAGGGTTCTGGGCTTCTTTCAAGAAATACTTGCCTATAAACTGAGGAGCTGTTACCTGATTTTCGTTAATATCAATTGCAGCAGCATGGCATAGAGAATAAAACTGTATCTTTTTGTGCTGAAGTCCACAGAGAGTGTTCTAGGTTAAAACCGTTGATCTGAACACCAGTCAAAAGGAAATGTGCTCTTAGCACAGTCTTTAAAACTCCCATGTTATTTTTATGGCAGTAGGTTGCTTTGACAAAGATGTGGAGTTCTGTACTAATTTTGTTTCCAAATCAGTTTGAATATAGAGCATTACAGGGGGACCATGACTTCAGCTGATGCTAAGGGATTACTGTTCAAAAAAAAAAAAATCCAAAAAATTATTATCCAAATTCCTGTGTACACACAAAATTACCTTGGTTGTTACTACTAATTGATCGTTGAAAAAAATTAGAATTAAGACAGCATTCTACTATGCATTGCAAAATTCATTCATTAAAGTATTTTTTCATATCAGATAAAGTTTTAGCAGAGTTTTTAGGAGATCATCCAGCTCTTATTGCATTGGTTTGTGATCAGCTGTTCAAAAATTATCAAGACTGAGCCATGCAGTGGACAATATGATTCAGAGGGGTATTTTACTGTGGATGAGCTGGGAGGAAGACAGTCACTGTATGATGAAGTATTCTTGCAGTTTTTCTGTTGTTTCTTTTAAAATTTATTTTTCTTTGGTGTACTGTCTCCCCTTCTTTTCTGATAGCGTAATGAAAGCTGAACTTACACAGACATTACGTGAAATCTGCGTTATCATAGTAAAGGAGACTGGGGTGACAAGTTCAGTGTTCCCCGTGATAGTCACAGACTCTCCTGCTTCCCACACCATTGTGCAGGTGACACAGCAGGGGAGGAACTTACAAAGAATGTTGAGAACAAGGGTATAGAGAACTTTGAACTGAAAGCACTGAAGCTTTTGAACATCAAGATTAGCAATTTACGTGTTGCAATGAGTGGCATATCCTGCTTGTAAGTCAGTTCACCAAAACTCAAGGAAGTATAAGTCATCCTGTGTGTTTTCTTGCTACCATCTCTTCCACTGTTAAAAAAAATAGAAACTTCATTGGCAGGTAGTTACCTCATTAGCAGCAACTTGAATTTGCATCCATTGAGAAACTGACATATTGATCTTTCTGCAAATGTTTTGTGTTATCTCCAGAAAATGATTTGATGCTTTGTTCCTCTGATTTCAGCTTGTTTTGATTGTGAAAAGAACCAGAACTTAAATTATGAATTTTTCAAAAGGTTCACTGATCTTGCGATCAGATACTTTCTGAAACATCAGTACAGTCTGTTAAGTATGTCTCCTTCTGTCTCCTTTGCAGGACAGCTTTCTTCACACATGCAAACAGATTATCATGTGATTTTTTTTTTTTATGCAGTATAACTGGAAATTGTTTTGCAGTAAAGTGTGTCAGCTTCAAACACAGCTCTAAAGAAGCATGCTTTGAAACTATAACTTATTAGTTCAGATTTAAAAGACAGATTTGGGTTAGATATCACTTAGGCAAACTGGACACCCACAAATGAATGGGCCCGAATGGGATGCTTCCATGAGTGCTGAGGGAGCTGGCAGATCTTATTGTAATCTCTAAGCATGTGGAGTAAAAGAAGGCCAGTAGTGAGCATGGTTTGACCAAGGGGAAACCCTGCTTGACCAATCTGATAGCCTTCTGTGATGGCATGACTGCTGGGTCGATGAGGGGAGAACAGTGGACGTTGTCTACCTTGACTTCAGCAAGGCTTTTGACACTCTCCCACAATGTAAGCGTAGGAAGTGTGGTTTAGATGAGTGGACGGTGAGGTAAATGGAGAACTGGCTGAACAGCAGAGCTCAGAGGGTTGTGATGGGTGGTGCAGAGTCTGGTTGGAGGCCTGTGACCAGTGGCGTTCCCCAGGGGTCGGTTCTGGGTCCAGCCCTGTTCAACATATTTATCAATGACCTGGATGAAGGGACAGAGTGTACCCTCAGCAAGTTTGCTGATAACACAAAGCTGGGGGCAGCGGCTGACTCACCGGAAGGCTGTGCTGCCATTCAGCGTGACCTGGACAGGCTGGAGAGTTGGGCAGAGAGGAATCTCATGAAGTTCAACAAGGGTAAGTGTAGGGTCCTGCACCTGGGGAGGAATAACCCCATGCACCACTACAGGTTGGGGGCTGACCTGCTGGAGAGCAGCTCTGCGGAGAAGGCCCTGGGAGTGCTGGTGGACAACAGGCTCACCGTGAGCCAGCAATGTGCCCTTGTGGCCAGGAAGGTCAATGGATCCTGGGATGCATTAAGAANAAAGAGAAGACTGAGGAGGGATGTCATCAATGCTTGTAAATATCTAAAGGGTGGATGTCAAGAGGATGGGGCCAGGCTCTTTTCAGTGGTGCCCAGCAACAGGACAAGGGGCAACGGGCACAAACTAGAGCACAGGCAGTTCCACCTGAATATGAGGAAGAACCTCTTTACTCTGAGGGTGACAGAGCGCTGGAACAGGCTGCCCAGGGAGGTTGTAGAATCTCCTTCTCTGGAGATACTCAGAACCCACTTGGATGCGTTCCTGTGCGCCCTGCTCTGGGGGCACCTGCTTTAGCGGGGGGTGTGTGTGTGTGTGTTGAACAAGATGATCTCCAGAGGGCCCTTCCAACCCCTGCTGTTCTGTGATTTTGTGATTTAGAAAATGTCTAGAAGAAAGGCAGAGTTGTTATTAATTTTCCTGATTGCAAGATGTAACTAAAAAAGAGACTTACATTTTCTTGCAATCAAGAGTCTTGCATTTAAAATTTTTTACTATGTGCACTGCTTTTTCATTATGGAAGCCTAATGCTTCTTAAGATAGTTATGTTTGCTATCTTGAGCTGGAACAGAGATTTGTGTAAATTGAAGATAGAATCATTTTAGTGGCTGAAGTTTTAGAAATACATGGAAGAAAGCTTAAATGAGAGAAGTGTTTTCTAAGGAAATGTGCTTGTGAAGTTTGAATCTTGCTTTTATATTTAGAAGGAAGTCCAGAACTGGAAGATATATATAAAAATATATGTAAAGCAGTTACTGTCTGGGAAGGTAATCACAGTGAACCGTATTTCACTGTATATGTTTGTGCTGTGATGCCTTCCTGATACTGATTATTGGTTAAGATATGCCCTTCTGTGTTTTAGCAATAATGGACATCTACTCTAGAGATGTAACGTGTTCACGGTTTGCTGAGAAAACTGTAAGTGGATTAGAGATTATTGGCTAGACTTTTATGGGAATGGGATAATAGAGGTGGGAAATCGGGGAAAAGCTTTTAAATCCTATCATGAATGTTTAAAAAAAGTTGTAGCTCTTACTGTATTAATTAAGAGTCTTTACTTCAATGATTGTATTTGAAGTATTATGTTAAGTTTAGGTATAGATGAGGTTCTTCGACAGCTAGGTGTTCGTTCTTGATTAATGCTGACAATTAAAATGAGAGTAAAAGGATTTCTCATTGTACATACTAGCAGTTTTTAACTTTGGCAAACTGCAAGCTAAGGTCAGCTTCTCCATCTCGCTTAGTGCTTGCCATAAGCTGAAATTCAGCCTTGTTTCCTGTCCTTCCAAATCCATGAAACATTTAGGAGGAATGCACTACAGTCCCAGTAGTCTTCTCACTTTGAGTTAATGGGCAGACATTAGCTGTCCTTAGAGGCAGGANCTGCGAGCTAAGGTCAGCTTCTCCATCTCGCTTAGTGCTTGCCATAAGCTGAAATTCAGCCTTGTTTCCTGTCCTTCCAAATCCATGAAACATTTAGGAGGAATGCACTACAGTCCCAGTAGTCTTCTCACTTTGAGTTAATGGGCAGACATTAGCTGTCCTTAGAGGCAGGAAATACTAAAATGTCAGATGCTTGAAACTGGCACAGAATTCACTATGTTAATATGAACTGAAAGAGCTAAATTAAGTAGTTCAAAGACAATCTGTAAACTATTTTGGATGACCAAGTCAATTCATTAATTTTGCTAGACTGCCCGCTTTTTTTTTAACTTTCCCGAGCTCAACTTTGACTGCATATGGAGGCAGTGATTCAAGACCAGAACTGTAGTTTGTTAGGTGTATCCCATGTGAAATTCTTTGCCTGATCAGGATCTTCTTTATTCTGTACGTCATGGAGTTTCTTAGCAGCTTTCCTCCAAAGCCAAAGATATTGAGGGAAACTATAAAAAGAAAGGAAGTCTTTGCTTTTCTTACGTGATAAATAGAGGTACATTGTAGGTAAACTTACTGGTTTGGGTTTTTTTTGTTAATGGAGGAAGCTTTCTATTACTAGCTCGTGTGAATAATTGCATGAATTTTGTGGCTCTAATCTAAACGTGTATCTGTTAATCTGGATTATTTTAGTTGTGCCCTTCTTGTACTGTAATTTCACTATGAAGGGCTAATGTCAGTTACATTCAAAAATGCAATCTAGATATTGCAATAGTGGTTTTTTTAAATTGGTTTGGTTTGTAGGAGTCTTTTCTTAATAACATGAAGCTTTAATATTTTGATACGTAAATTTATGTCTTGGTTATTTGCTCCAAATGCTTATGAATATTATTTTTTTAAAAAAGGGCTGGGGGGATGGAATACAGCTGACGTTGTCCAAAAAGTAAATGATTATTATTTGGTTATTCACTTAAAAACTGGATCTTTCTTGTGATTGGTCAACAGACTCCAAAATTCCATTTTCTCCCCAAATGGGAGAAATACATACTGTCTGTTACTTCTAAATAAGTGGGAAAAATGTCTCCTTTAACTTCTACTGTAAGTGGTATTTCCTATTTTCCCTATTTCTGTATAGAGAGATACATTAGTTCTACTTGTAAAGTTTGTTAGAGACTGTTCGAATGCCTTTAAGGTAGAAATAAAACCAGTTGATGATGCATAGAAATTGAATGTTGCAGGAGAACTGTGAAAAACTACAATGCCTTTTAAAATTTTCTGTCAGCATAGTTGTTCTCCATTACTTACTTTCATAATTTACATTGCTGGCTTCGCTTGTTGCAATGCTTTCTTAGTGGGTTTTATTAATCTTCCTTTTCCTTAGCTTTCCTAATCTTGTGTTTGCTTTCTCATACCTTCTAACACCAACCTCATCTACTTCTACTTCTCCGACTTCCTACATGAAATAGCAGACAAGGTGTACTTTCCTGCTCTTTTCTAGCAAAGGTCCTGAAAAGGGTCTTACCCTGTATTTACAACATTGGATTGGACTTTATAATCTGTTTTCTGCATGCATTCAGAATAACTCTTTGTTCCATTGAGAAGATGAAGGACAGTGTTTGCTGGGAAAAAAAAAATTAATGAAGTGCCTAACAGAGCTATTATTCATTTTGGAAACCAGTTGCTGTGGTTGCCATAGTAATAACAAACCCTCTATTAAAGCTATTTTCTGTATGTACTGCCTGTATTGTAACATGCTCTTGGGGGAGCTGCAGTTCCATGAATCTACGCTCTTGAAAGAATTTTCCAGCTTCGTATAGTTAAATTATCCAAGGATTTTATGTTATAGGAACATAAAACATGTAAATCTAGTTTATCATATCTATCGTGGAGTTGTTCATGCAGACCATCACTTCATGTAGCCATTTACAGTAATCTCAATGAAAAACAGCTGTATCGAAAATGAATAATGCATACAGAGAAATTTTGAACTCCAGTAATATTTCTTGACTGATTTTTGTATTTATTTGTAACTGATAGAATGATGAGCTTGTAGTTCCAAGAAAAATGCTTGTAGACTTGGTTGTTTCCCCTTGTGTGTTTTGGGTGTAATGGGTAGTAGCTCTGGTAATAGCTCGTGGGGTTAGAAAGCTGATAAATTAATGGCATGTTTTCTTGTAGAATGCCCCATGAAATGTTTATGGAATATAAAGAATCTTTATATCTACTCCAGTAAAAGGATAATTAGAACTCCAGTACTGAGAATTCTTTTAGAATAAATGCTTTAAACATTTTCTGCTTTGGAGAGAAAAAATGTATATTGGAATGTATTGTAGTAAACCAGATAAATCAAATTTTAAATTTTTCCAAAATTACACAGAATCACAAAATGGTAGGGGTTGGAAGGGCCCTCTGGAGATCATCTGGTCCAACCCCCCTGCTAAAGCAGGTGCCCCCAGAGCAGGGTGCACAGGAACGTGTCCAGGTGGGTTTTGAATATCTCCAGAG
>VZSC01009407.1:130391-144445 GCA_013398225.1 Steatornis caripensis
CCCCCCAAGTCCTTCTGTTTAAAGCCCGCCTCACCAGGTTGGCTAGCATGTTGCCCAAGATTCTCTTCCCCCCTATAGACAGGTTGTACCCATCCCTCCCCAACAGATTGGAGTCATTGAAGAATGTTCCATTATCATAAAAACCAAAACCCTCACGATGACACCAGCCGCGTAGCCAGAAGTTGATGTTAATTATCTGTCTATTCCTGGCTTTGCCCTTGCCCTTAACTGTTAAAATTGAGAAGATGACCTGGGCACCAATGTTTTTCACTTGCATTCCGAGGTGTGTGTAGTCTTGCTTAATCTTGGCCAGGTTCCGGTGTTTGGTGTCATTCGTACCCACGTGAAAGAGTAGAAGTGGATGATAATCCCTGTTCTTAACAAGTTGTGGCACCCTCTCAGCTATGTCTCTTATCTTAGCTCCTGGAAGGGAACATACCTCTCTCGACTCTCTGTTGGGTCGGCAGATGGGTGCTTCAGTGCTTTTTAGCAGAGAGTCCCCCGCTACAAGCACTCGTCGTTTCTGCGAAGGAACAGAATCTCCTTGTAGCTCGTGATCGTGAGCGTCTGTAGTGGTTAAAGTGTCAAATCTGTTTTGAGTTATGATGCTGGTCGCTGGAGACCGAGGTGGAGTCCTGCTTTTGCGGGTCACCAGGGTCCAGGGTGCCTGGTTCTCAGTGGTGTACCCTTCAGCAATGTGGTTCTGGAACCACTGATCTGTCTTCCTCTCAGATCCACTAATGCTGTGCAGCCTCCTGCCCGTCTCCTGCAGCTCGGCCACGTGGCGTAGCAGGTCATCAGCCTGCGCACACCGGGTGCAGGTACTTACCTTTTCTTTGGGAGATGGGTCTGGGCACTGCCTGCATGCCCGTACCGAAGTCTCCTTCATTGCCAGCTCAGTCTGGGTGGAAGCATCAGCCATCCCAGGGGCTTTCTCTGCAGAAGCGCTGGCTTTAGCTCTGAGGTGAGTGCCCGCCATTTTGTCAGAGAGTAGGAGCACTTCCCAGAGCTGCAAGTGGACTGCACAGCCCTCTCTGCGCAAAGTGCCGCGCTGCGGTCCCTCGCACTTGCTGGGGCCGTTTAAACCTCCCGCGGTTGCTGCTGGCAACGCCCGAGCCTCGTCAGCCTCGCTCGTGAGAGCTGCTGGCGCCTGGCGGGCCTCTCCGCCGTTTCTCGGGTTTCCCTGGCTCCGGGAACCCGCCTGCCACCTAAATCTACCGCTGAGCCACCGAACTCCATGCTGTCACCATGGCGCGCCTCGCCGACTGAGCGTTGCTTTTGGTTTCTCTGTGTTTAAGTCTCCCGCGGTTGCTCCTGGCCATTAAATGAGTTATATCAATTTGAAGCAGTTAGATACCATATTCTCCCTTCGTGGTAAGATATCCTAACCCAACAATGTTTCTGCAAAAAACAAATGCTGTCTCCTGAGCAGAAGAGACAGTTGGGTAGGGCCAGCAAATGGAGGTATTTTTGGTCTAAAATCCATGGGGATTTATGAATATTTTGATACTTCTCGGTCACAGAACTGTGTAAAATAATAAGACAACTGAAATACAGAGTAGCAATTGGAGTTCAAAGTGTTGCTTCAGAAAGTATCCTTTCAGTCTGGGACAGTTTATAGAAGAGGTTTTACAAATGCTGCTCCTCCATCTGGCTAGTTTCAGCTCTGAACCAGCAGGCTGAAGTAAATTCTGTGCTTGCATTTTTAGTAAGTGTTCATGTCTGTAATAAGAATGTTTTACCACTGCTCATTTTCAAAATAATTGTTCTGGAATTTTAAGAAAATGTTAATTATATTGAGGTAAGGATATTTTTTTCAGTACTGTCTTGATTGCTAATGCATGTCATGATTTGTAGGTGCCGTCATAACTCCCTTGTAGGAATCCTGTGCTGGGGAACATGTTCTCCAGCTCATGACTAGGACATATAATTCCTTGGGAGATCTGCAAGGGGAAAGAGTTAGTATAATGACAATAATTTGAAATTATGTTTTGACTAGGAGGAGTGTAACATTTCAACCAATGACATAGCTTTTTGTTTAATTAGATTTCAAATAGGGAAGAAGTTGCAAATATAAGTGCAAGTACATTTCCTTGGTACTCTTAAAGACTGGTTGAGTATGGATTTCTTCTGATGCCTTGATTTAAAATGTTGCAAACTATGGGGCAGACATAGATGTTTTCACATGGCAGCAGTTTCCAGTTTTGAAACATTCACACCGGTACTTCTGTACTGCTAATTTCTATGCAATAAAAATTGATTAACTTGCTGTGTGTTTGGAGTCTGTTTATACCCTACACAGCAGAGATGTGGTAGCTTTATATTTGTTCTATATTTGCCTCTAATTTAAGTCCTTCAGGTTTGGCTTTATTTTAAACAAAATTGAGAACATTCTAATAGCCAAGGACTAATTTGGGCATAAAGGCATGTACATGCCATCATGGCTATAGAAGTGATGTGAATATTAAAAAAACTCAAAACCAAACAAACCCCAAAACAAAATCAAAAAGCCCCAGCACTTAAATAATGCAAGTCTTTTCTTTAGGACTATTGTGAAGGAGTATCAGCTTGGCCAAGACACTGTTGTGAATGAAAACACAGGATGACAAAGCTGTGAAGTTCAGATGAACACTTCTTTGGAAGAAAAACTAAAATTCAGCCTTTTTTGGGTGTAAAATATTAGCCATTCCTACTGATGTGTAAACAATTATAGAAATCAATGTAGAGGAAATCAGTAGTTAACAAAAATTGGTCTATTTTCCGCAGTTATAGTTGCATTTGGATGGGTGCTTTAGGAATGTTCCTCTCAAAGAAGTAATATCAAGTAAATTGGATTTTGTATTCATCCTTTGCCTTAACTATTAAAGGTAATAGATGAGTAAAAATGTTTCAGATATTTAATATAACCTGTATCTAGACTCTTCGTTTTGACCGTTGGATGCTTTTTCTGCATTTGATATTTTTTGATGGTTCTTTTATGTTCTGCTGATCTTTCTTGCTAAATATGACCTGGAGTAAGAATAGAGTGCATAGGTGTTAATGATGAGAGAAAGGCCCTAGTTATACTTCAGCTTGTTGGAAATTAATCAGAGAAGGCTTGTACATTGTGTATTAATAGCAAGTAATATTTATCAGGTTTATACTATGTACTATAATATATTGTATGTAATATACTTCCCTTCTTTTGGATGTTATACTAAACTTTATGCTAAAATGCAGCAAAGAACTCAAACTTCAAGGGCTAATTATAAGAGGCAAACAGCTAGAGTATTTTGGTATGCATACAGTTCCAGCTGCATCATCAGACTTTCTGTCTTTCAATTTACCTGCTTCATCTTGGCAAGTTATTTTTGGCATCACTTTCCATTAGTTGGCATTCATCCTTTCATTTTGTGAATCCTTTGGAACAGTCATATGTGTAAGGGGGAAAAAGGCAAAGAATTTTCAGAAAAGGAAGGAAATGAAAACTTCTACTAGTGGACAGGTTGAAGAGATAACAGATTCCTGATATAGAAAGCTGACAATTTGGAACAGTAGTGCTTCTTTTTCCAGCCTCCCTCTGTCTATCTGCCTCCTGTATGTGAAGATGTAGCATCGGTGGACGTAGGTGAGAACTATCCAGTTCTTTGAAGCTGTGAGTTGGGTTCCGGGTTTGGAGCTTCTGTGGCTGTCAGGAGCCATGTGGGGCTGGTGGCAGCTTTCAAGGCCAGACACTTGGGCATGTGCAGGTGAACACCAAGCACTTTTCTTTCTTGGATGCCAGGAGGGGTTCGGTATCGGATGTTGTGTGAGCTGACATCTTGTCCTGATTTGTATCATCTCAAGGCTGTTTAGAAGAGCAGCGTATCACGCCTGTTTTGTCAAGTGTCTCATTTGTTCTTGTTTCTCGGGAAGATGCTTTTTTTTAGAGGTGTAATCAAATAGTTTTTTCTTTGTGTGACATCTTTGTTGTTTTATTTGGGCTTAAGCTTCTGACCTCTGTCAGGCATTTCATATGTTTTTGTAGCTCTTTTGTGTTCTTCATTTATAACTATTTGCTCCCCTCAGTGTGCTTTGTGTTACATACTGGGTCAGTCTTTTTATCGTGTATTATATGGAGAAAATTCAACCTTTAATGGATTTTTTTTTTTATTACAAGGTACTGTAGATTATGAATGTATTTAGCACTTCTTGGTGGGAAAGTTAAATATTCAGTAGGAAACATGGGAGGAAAAGGGAAGAACCAGATGTTTAAAAGAAAAGCTAAAAAAAAGGATAAAAAAAAGTGATACTGTGGCAACTTACAAACTAGAACTTAGTATTTTAATTTTGATATAAAACCATCAGAATGATCTCACCTCTTTCAGCTTTTTTTAAAGGTTCATGTCTCAAGGTAACCTGAGAACTTGAATATAATTATTTAAATTACATGTTATCATTTGATTTTACAAAGTGGATTTGGTGAGTCACTTTTAAGAATAAAACCCATCTTAAAAACAGTAGTAGATACACTTGCTGTAAAAGTTACACATGTATTTCAAAGAAAATGTACATGTAATTTATGCATTTTAACAGTATTATTAGAATTTAGCTTCACTGATGATCTTTTACTTAGGTCTAAAATGGTACTCTATGTATATGCGTCAGTTTGTTCTTGCCTCTCTTGTCACCAGAAGCAGTTTTATTTTATGCTATAGTAGTGTTCACTTCTAGGAGTGACTTTTTTCCTGCTTTTATAATTGTTGTTGGGAAGGGCAGGGTTCTTGGTTTTCTTTCCTTTTGTTTTTGTGTTGAACTATCAGAGAGAAAACATAACATGAATCAATGCTTTAACAGTAGCGATGCACAAGGGTCAGACTATATGCTTTTGGGTTGATAATTGCGAAAGCTTGCTACCTACACTTCATAAGAATTTTTGTATAGCCTCTTTCAGTTGTAATGTCTGCTGTTTGTCTATGGCAAAATGCTGGTTGAGCACACTGTAGTGAAAGGTTAGGACCAGAATTCTATGTACTGTTTGGGGTAGTCTGAGATTCTGGAATTTTGGAGGACTGTGATGTAGGACAGCAGTCAGTGTTGATGTAGAAATGGAATTATCACATACCCAGGGATGATGAGTTGTGATAGAATTGACTTAACTCTCAGATGTGTAATCATGTGTCATATCTAACAGTTTCCATACTGAAAGCAATTACTGTACCACTTATGAAAACAAAAGCCTTGAGAAAGTTCAGAAGGATCCTGTATGGCATGACAACAGAGTAGAGGAGGTTATTAAATACAGCAAGAAGTTATTAAATACGATCCAAAAGGTAAAGTTCTGTGTCAAATAAGGAGAGTAGAACAGAATATAAATCCTGTTAGGCTAAACGCATGGAAGCACTTCTAAAACAGAGTTTGAGAAACAACTTGCAGAAGGTATAAAAACTAGTGTTAATTGTTTTTTCCCAAATATCTTGGGAGAAGGAGCATTGCCAAAGGTTCTGTAGACCCAGCAGACAATCCACGTATAAAAAGAGCACCCAGAGAGGATAAGGCTCTGGCACAGGAGCATAAATAATTATTTACTTTCTGTTCAGCGTGGGAGACTATAGGTAGGTATTCACTCCCGAATCCTGTATAATGGAGAATTATGCAGAGGATCTGTTTCAAATAAGTGTTATGTTGTAAATCAAAGATGTTTTGTCCTTAGTGTACATTTTTACTTCAGTGTCCAGTGCTGAGGTGTTCTTCCAGAAAGAGCAGTCCTTTGAAAAGTAGTCCCATAGGGTATATACGTTACTGTCTGGAATTACGTGACAGCCCAAACTATCCCTAATGAAAGGAAATGCATCTTCGTTGCAGAATAGCATCAGGAATGTGAACTGATTTATCTTTAAACTTGCTAAAATAAAACATTGTTCCTCCTTTCTCTTTAATTTTCAAACAATGACTCCTTAGTTCAGTGAGCCCTACAAGTAGTTGTTTATATTTAGCCTAGAAGTAAAGGTTTCATTTGAAGTAGTGCTGTAATTTAAATTCTCTTTGTCAAAACTGTCTTTTCTTGATCGTGAACATAGAAGGGAAGCTCAACTGCATCACAGGATAGAAGGCTTTACTGGCGTAAGCTATTTTTCAGTTTGTTTGCATAGTTCCTATCTTTGGCCTTAAATGAGTTACTTAAGAGTAAGTGGAATTTTTTGTCCTGGATGATTTGTCACTGATTTAATCATATGCTCCACATTGCTGATTCTGGCAGTAGATTTGCATCTTTTCTTGTTTCATGCCTTTTTTTTTTTCCCTCTTTATGTGGGTTGTTTTTAGAGATTGGTACCCATGTTTATGCATAGATTCCTATTTGGGTTGAGGTAAAGGAGGAGAAAAAAACCAGTAAGGCGGAAGATTAGAGAGAATCCAACGGGGTATAGAGTTGAGAATGAGCAATTGATGGTGCTTGAAAGTAATAAAAGTAGTTTCGGAGTTGCAACTTGTTTTTTTATTTTCTGCATATGCTATGCTTATTACATAATTTGTAAGTGATGTGCTTGTGTGTAACGGTAGCCAAAACTTCACGCTTTAGGAAAATGATTGTATAAGGAAGTTGTAAAAATGCTTAAGATCCGTTTCCTTTCAGCCAGGCTTCCAGTGACGTGAATAGATCAGACCTGGTAAAAAGCATGCATGTTTGTAAATACTGCACAAGGACTAGTGGAGTAGTATGAGGCACAGTGGGAGATCACTTACTTTTGAAGACTTGGGGCCTTCGTTGTTATTAATCCAACACTGGAGCTTATAATCATGTTCTGAGGTGGAGCAGAAATATGTATATAATTTGTAAATGTGTTTAGTTATGGCAGATATTGTCTCTCTTCTAAATTCATAAGCTATACAAGATACTATTTTTCTAGTGATATTCATAGAATTATGTGCTTACTTTGCCTTTACTTGTTCTGACCGATTCCTGCCTTTTTGGCTTTTAGAAGAATATAACCAGTGATACTGTTACTTATGATTTAGTGCTTGCTAGCTTGGGGATTTAGTTGACATCGGATCATGGGTGGAATTGAAACTTGTTGCGGATCTGTTGGGCTGCAGGCAAATACCTAAGCTGCTGACTGCTGTGCTTGGGCAGTCCCCAGGCTGTGGAGAACTGTTGGAGGCGATGTGAGAAATTGCTGAACATAACGAACAACAGCGTGAGAAGCTGACAGAAGTTATAGATAGCACCCTATGGGATGCCTGGGTTTCACAAGTAGTAAAGGGGGAATTGTGTGAGAAATGTCCAAACCGTGCCATTGGATGGAGGGGAGCACTGGGGCCACTTTGGAAGGTGCGGTGTTACAAGACCAACAGTGCCTAGGTAATCATTTCAGAAATACCACATTTGGGTATAGTGGTAGCAAAACTGAGACCACTAAGGGAAGAAGTGATTGAGATGGTTTGTTAATTTGGGGCAGAGAAAAGGAAGTCGAAGCGTGGTGGAAAAAGAAGATCAAGTAATGGGAAAAAGGGGTAAGGTGTGCTACCAGGTGCTGTCTGGGGCTCCCTGTTGGGCAGCTTGTGCTTGGTCATGGCAACTGGAGTCTAACAATAAACTAATCGTGTGGTCTTAACAGAAGTCAAACCCGCTGGCAGGAGGACTTGGGGGAGGAGGGCGTCGTTGGCTGGCAAGGGGATGCCTGGGTGGGTGGATCAAGAATCCTGTTGTCACTGACTTAGCGCCTCTTCCAGGGCTGTTTCGTGGAGCCACCACTCCGTAACAAGGTGGGTATTGAAATATCTGATTTATGGTGCCTCTGGCCATTCACTGCCAGTACTTTTAGACTGGGTGGTAGTTCTTGCTTTTGACAGTCATTAAGAACTTGTAATATTAGAATTGCATCTTGTATGCTTTTGTACACTAGAAAATTGGAATTGCGTGTAAATCAGATTAATGGATCTATCTTCTGCTTGCTTCGGCAAAATTGCTGAAGTTGCTATGACCTAAAACTGTAGTGCGTGAATTTACAAATTTGCCTTTTAATTGCAACACTGGTCTTGATCTCAGACATCTATTATGAAGCTGGCTGTATCTGTTCTTTGGAAGGCAAAGATTTTGTTTTAACCTGAACTTCTTGAATAAACGTCTATTTAAGGCCAAATATCAAGATCTTCTAGAGATGATCGCTTAATACCACAATAACATAATTGTTTGTTGATGTGCAAATTTGTGTGTCCTTCATTCTGCTGCTCACCACCTCCCATCTCCCCATCCCCCATAGCCTCTCAAAGCTATCACCAGAAAGAACCAATCCCTGAGAGCCAAAAAGCTCATTACAAATGAGACTTTTATTCTGTTTTAAAGTAGCACTGTTTTTTATCATTTCCTGATGGTTAAAAAAAAAAAAAATCCTGGTTCTTGGTTTTCACTTCAGTAGTGTCCATTGCTCTTTTTTGAAACTGTCCTTAATGACGCCTGTTCCTGTCCAGCTGTGTGCTGTACCCCAGCCTTGCTGTGTATCATGGCAGAGCTGTTTGCATGGGTTTTTTTATCATATGCGTTCTTGGTTTTTCTTCAGAATCCATTAGTGTCTTTTTTCAATTGCTCATGACATCCCATAGCTCTCTGACTTTTGAACTGCGTTTTGTTTTCTGTCCTCGGTGTAGCAGCAGCTAGTCTCTCTGCTGTTGCACTTAATGCATCTCTGTGCCCAGGCCTAGATTTTTATCATGAATGGACAATCCTAGGTGCCATTTCCTGTTTAGTATCAGTGAAATTCAGGAGTCACTTATTTAATAGCAGAGAATTTCAGTTGCTTATTACATATCTTTCCCATTGAATCCCTCGTGTTTGCAGTGACAACATACTCACGATGAAGTGTATTTGTTGTGCCAGCCTGTGAAATGTAGTTCAATTTGAACTTCACCCTCTCTCTTAATTATTGTTTATCTTCTGTACAAGTTCTGCGTTCGTTGTTGCTTTGAGACTTCGGTTCACACTGAGCTCCAGTAGTATCGTATTTTTCTAATGTTGCTGATCTTTTGCTCATCCTGTATTCTCCCAGTGCCTATCAACTCCTTGAGATGAAGAATAAGGGAGGAATTTATTGGGGTACCACCAAATTCTTTGGAGTTACGTACATAAGCATGCTTTTGTGCTTCCTCCACCCATGTGTATTTACAGTTCAGAAGTACTATGAGCTTAATGTTTTTTGAAGACATATGATGTTGCTGCTTATATTTTGCTTACTTTATTATTTTACAACTACTTTTCCTGATTTTGATATACTATATGCTCTTCATATATATCTCAAAGAGCTGTGGAAGAATAGTATTTCTGTAGTAAGTTACCAAGTGAGATTAAAAAAAAAAACCTTGTTTTATTTTTACAATACTGAGAGGAGTAATAGAAATAATAATTTTATTCAATAACTTTCAAGCGGATGTTAAGAACATGTGGATTTTATGTTATAGAATGAGAAAACTACTGTAGCATTACATATGATGTCTACTTACTTCATAAGATAAAATACTTTTCTAGAGTGGGACGAATAATTTAAAAAGAGAATAGAAAGAATGATCATGTTTACAAATGCAAACACATTTGAAGTTTTAAAAAAGTAATCGGGTAAACAGTGACTATAGTTCATGACAGCAAAGTTGTCTAAGTTACAAAATTAATTTAGAACTAACTTGGCGTTAGAACTAACTTGATACTTAAGAGATAAAAAGCATTCTTTCAACAAAAACTTCAAGATAAAGTTTTTTTGTGGGAAGTTGTTATAGCAGGACAACTGTGTTCCAAGTTAACTAAAAATAATGAAGACCATGTGAAAAAAAAAATCACCTGCAAAATTTGCTGTCTAGACTTTATTTTTAGAAGCCCTATCAGCAGTCTGGTGTTTGTAAGTTAATAATAGAAAATAGCTCAAGCTGTGGGGAGGTAACATGACATCAAGAATAGTTGCATTAAAGCATATATTTTGTCTTTAATGATTCTGGTGTATTTAAGTGTAGTTTGGTGATATGCTGATCTTCTACCACAGCTTGTCTTTGTGAAAATGAGTAGAATTTTATTTTTCTGGTGGCAGTTCTTGTTACAGGCTTTAGATTATAGAAGGTTAATGAACATTTGAACTTTGTGTAATCTTTTTTCCTTTCTAATGCACATTCTTACGTGTTAATTTTGAAGTACCTGTGATGCAAGATGTTGTAGTTAAATTTATTGTTACAGATTGTAAGTAAGAAAGCAAGAGAGCATCGATCTCTGGGATTATTCTGAGATAAAGAACAAAAAGATTCCCTTTGAAAATATTTAAAATAATTATTTAGTTTTTTTTTAAGCTGCAGTTCTGTTACAAAGATGGTACTGCTTTCTAGTTAATAGTTTTAAGGTTTTCCTTAACTATGCCGTGAATTCTATTGGCCAGCAACAAAGACAGGTGTGGAATTTCAGTTGAGGACTTGAGGAAATATACAGCTGCAATGAATCGGGATGAGTGGCCACAAAGGAGGAAAATAAGGAAAAAAGAAGTCTGAAGAAGAGGGTGAAATGGATAAATGGGGCTCAGGAGTGATCTCTAAGTAGGAAGTCAAGGTTAGGAAGTTACTCTTGGAAGGGGCAGAAGTTTTCTTTGGGTTTTGTAGTCATGCTACTATCAAGGAACCTTGGTGTAACAGTGAACATCATTGTTGTTACTACTGTTTTGTAGTACCTCAGTAGGTGCTGCTTCTGAGGTCCCTCTGTGCTTGAAGAAGGGGAAATAAGAGTTCAGTGCCTTGCCATGTCTAGATCTTCTCTGAACCTAAAATGGCTCTCAGTCTGCTGGTTTGTGTTTCCCTGACTGAAGTTCCATTGTGTTTTTTGTTTTGGAGTTGGGACCAGTAAAAAGAGCTTAAATTTGTTTCTGTCTAATAGTGTGTGTTTTTATTTCCAGATTAAAGAGCAGGCAGTAATCTACCTGTGCCAATTAATAAGGAGTGAGGGAAAGGACTGGCATTACAATTTTTGTGCAAATAATATTTGCTGTAAATGAGGAGCATGTTGGCTAGGGATGGACTGTAAATAAAATAAAATGTAATCAGTTACAGTGAGTGTAGTTATGTTATCAACTCTGTAGTATATTTAGTCTTACTGTTGTCATAGGCATGATGGATAGGCTACAAGTACAAGGCTAGGAATCTTTTGTTTGCTGGAAATCAAGTAAGTCAGTTCATATTCGTTGTGTTCTTATACTTTTTCCTCTAATTCTTGGTATTCTAGTCTTTAGATTGCTCAAGGTATAAGTCTGAATTTATCTTTGGTGATGCTCATATGATATTGTTAAATGGTTAGGTATTCTGCTGTTTTGGTACATAGCAGTACATGTCTAAGTATAGTTTGTAGTGATAGAAAATAACTTTGGCTTATTTATGTACTTTCACTTTAACAAAAATGTTCACCTTGATGTCCTCGTATTTCTTCTTCTGTAGGAAAGATATAAATTAGTTCATTTAAAAGAAAAACTGTAGAACAAATCATGACTTCAAGTCCAAGACATGTTAGGAGGTGGTTTTTTTCCAATTTTTCCTCTATGTCAGTGTATTTTGACTTCTTCAAGAGTTTGAAATATGTAGAAGAGAAAAGCTTCTATTAATGAAACTTATTTTTGTCAAATACAATAGTACTTTAAAGGTTATAGACCAAAGACAGTTTAATTGGTGTTACAAGAAAATAATCCTTTTTCTTTAGACTAGCTTCAGACTTGTAATAGACCCATTCACTTTGATGTGATGGGCGTTTAACATCTTCCTTAATACCTGTTTTTTCCTCTGCTTTTCTGAGTTTCTACTGTGTTTTGATTGCAATGCACCATCTGATCACTGTTTTGCTTGGTTTTTGGTAATGTAGCCTCACTGTTCTGAGATCTCTGTGCAGCTGCTGTTGTCTTGGCTGAGCCTGCTGCTCAGAGTGAGAGGGAAATCATGACTTGCTGAATGTGTATATCCAGCACTGTAAAGTTTTTCTTACTTCAACGATTATTGGTAAACCATGTCTGTTTGGAATAGTCATGCTTGCTTTGAAGTGACCAGCCTAAAACCACTTGTTTACCTATGGCCATTATGTCGTGGTTTAACCCCAGCCAGCAACTCAGCCCCACACAGCCGCTCGCCCACTCAGCGCCGGTGGGATGGGAGAGAGAATCGGAAGGGTAAAAGTGAGAAAACTCGTGGGTTGAGATAAAGACAATTTAATAGGTAAAGCAAAAGCTGCGCACGCAAGCAAAGCAAACCAAGGAATTCATTCACTCGCTCCCACGGGCAGGCAGGTGTTCAGCCATCCCCAGGAACGCAGGGCTCTGTCACGTGTAATGGCTACTTCGGAAGACAAACGCCATCGCTCCCAACGTCCCTGCCTTCCTCCTCCTTCCTCCAGCTTTATACATGACATCATATGGTGTGGAATATCCCTGTGGTCAGCTGGGCTCAGCTGTCCCAGCTGTGTCCCCTCCCAATTTCTTGTGCACCCTCAGCCTCCTCGCTGGTGGGGCCGGGTGAGGAGCAGAAAAGGCCTTGGCTCTGTGTGAGCACTGCTCAGCAATAATGAAAACATCCCTGTGTTATCAACACTGTTTTTCAGCACAAATCCAAAACATAGCCCCATACTAGCTACTGTAAAGAAAATTAACTCTATCCCAGCCAAAACCAGCACACTATAACAATCTTTAGTTTCTGCCTCCTGCCAGTTTTCCTCTCTCTGTCAGAAAAAGGCATGGAATTACGAATTCATCAAGCTGATTTTTTTTTACCATGATTTGTTTAAGTTTATATTAATGCTGTTGTCTTGTTTTAAGACAAAATGGATTTTGCAAGTATTGTTTTTACTTTCATGTATCTAAAGTAAAAATAGGGTGTCTTAATGATCCGGTAACTTCATAATGCAAACTCCAGATTACTAGAACTTTTCATTTGCTTTAGTTGATGCTTGTTTGAGAAACTTTAGCTGCTACTTATGAAACTTTTTTTGTATTAACTATTTAGCATCAAGACACTTTTTAAATCAGATTCCTTTTTCTTGGAATATATGATATATTTTTTAAATACTGGTTTCAGTGGACTATGTTTTCATTTTTGATTAAAAACAATTGTAGATGTGTCTGGAAATAATTTGTTCTACGATAACATACCACACCTAACATGATAATTTACATTTCTTAATATTATAGATGCACGTTTCTTTCAGAGTAGTAGAAGGAGCATGAGAGTGGGAGGATGAAGACAGATGTTGCTAATAGCTGTCCTTGTCTTAACGAAAAACAAAGAGACTATGCGTCTGTAAATGGGCACAGTCAGTCAGTTGTGGTGTCCACTTAGAAAATTCTTACTCTAATTACTTTCTTCTGTGCTTTGTTTTCTTGGAGTGAGTAGATAGAATATTTTTACAGTCTTTGTCAAAGCATAGAATTTGGAAAATATATGTATATGATAGAGACCAAATTTGCTGGAATATGCATAGTTAATTCAAAAATATATATAATTAATAAATGCAAATGTAGAATTTAGTTGTTCTGTATTCTTTAGCAGGTTGATAATCTAAACTTGTGCTGTATTAACCTATATTTCCTACTTGGAGTAAGAAAAGGGAGGGCTACAGGTAGGTATCTCCTGAAACTATCGTTTCTTAGGGACACTGTTAAGCATCTTTTGTCTTTATGTTTTTTATGATTTTTGTATAAATTTTGTCATACGATATACAGCTTTCACAAAAAATGTGTGAAGTCCCACGGCTTGGTTTAGCTGGGTGTGGTATCTGACAAACAGCTTTCAAGAGAAAGGAGTACAACATGAAGAATGAGAATACACCATGGGATTAAATTCCAACATTCAGACATAAACTATCATAATGTTTCTGTAACTTCAAATCTCATTTTTAATTAGGATCTGTGTAAGCATATTATACAAGAAGTCTGAATATCTCTTGCATGTTAATATAATGGGTATATACTGAAAAATAATGCTGAGAAAGTTACCTTATCACACTCAGTACCTAGTATTATTGGTATCCCTATGGATAGTAACTGCCCCATATTTTAGTAATTCCTTAGACTTGCCATATAATTCTGATTTCATTGGACTTT
>VZSC01009407.1:153832-207330 GCA_013398225.1 Steatornis caripensis
TAGGAGTAATTAAAATAAAAATTAATTAAGTATAAATTAAAATTAAAAGGATATATCGTGTCTAGGTAACTTCCTGCTAAGTAAAATCCAGCATGACAATAGAACTTTAGTAGCAAATATTATTCAGTAAAGTTTGAGTCTGGAATGCAGTTTCAGTTAATTTTATGGGGTCATTAAACACGTGAAATTATTTAGGTATTTTTCCCTTTTAAATGTCTTTTGGCAGATACAACATTGCTCAGGTAGCATATTCATTTGATGTGATTTACTGAGATATTGTTTGAAAATTTTTTTCATAAAATCAGGATTGTTTTCATTTATAGTTATTTGTTAAACTTGCCCAAAGGTATGTTTTTCTAATTCTTCATTGGATATGTGCATCTTAAATATTGTCTTAAAGTAAAGATATTTTAAAACCACAGGTTTTGAAACTGTGATTGCTCTTTCAAGTAACAGAATTACTCCTTAAATTAGTCTCTTGCATACAGCCCAATATCCTGCCTTGCTAGTCATACTTACGTTTCTTTAGTTTGCATGTTTAATAAATTGAGCCACGAACAAGCATAATTGAGCCACATAAATAGATGGACATACTTCTCATCAGTGTGATCAAGGAATTATACAGCTAGAGTGCTGCTTTCTCGTTAAAAAAAAGACCCACCCCACCACCTCCTTGGGCGGAAGAAAACCAAAAAATCCTTGTCCATACTCTATGCCATCTGTCTTTCCTACTCCAACCCCTTTTTTTCTTCCTTCGTGTGTAGTAAGGAAATTGATAGAAAAATGATAGCAAGCTTGGAGGAATGAGATGTGACAGCTGATTAACACTAAAATAAAAAGAGAAAACTAAGATGTATTGGGAGTGAATGGTGTTGAGGTACAGAAGAATAAGAATGTGAAAGAGTCTGGGGCCAGGCTCTTTTCAGTGGTGCCCAGCGACAGGACAAGGGGCAACGGTCAGAAACTGAAGCACAGGCAGTTCCATCTGAACATGAGGAAGAACTTCTGTACTGTGAGGGTGACAGAGCCCTGGCACAGGCTGCCCAGGGAGGCTGTGGAGTCTCCTTCTCTGGAGATATTCAAAACCTGCCTGGACGCATTCCTGTGCACCCTGCTCTAGGGGCACCTGCTTTAGCAGGGGGGTTGGACCAGATGATCTCCAGAGGGCCCTTCCAACCCCTACCATGCTGTGATTCTGTGGAAAGGTTGGATAGCAGTAGTCAGTGGTATAAGGGGAAATCTAGGAAGTGTTTGAGTTAGAAGTGATAGGGATCTGATTTAATTTTTTCAGATCTGTCATTATCCTGAATTTTACAGAGGCACAGGATCTTCATGTGTTAGATGTTTTTAGAGCTTCACTGATCTTCTGACTAAATGTGTGGACTCCTGGGTGGGTGGGCTTGTGTGTGTCTTTGCTCTCTGATCCAAGTGAGCTGAGCACAACCTGCTTGATGTCATCTTATAAAGCAAGTGGTGCTGGAAGCGTCCTGACATCCAGCTTCTCCCTTGTTTCTGCCTCTCCCTTTCTGGCTTTTTGGAGCCCTACCCTAGCACAACATAATCCCTTATCCTCACAGGGGATCCCTTCCTGCTCCCAGGGGCTCAATGCACACAGCGGTCTTGCATTGTTCCCAGAGCTGACTCCCTTCTAGGGAGGGAGAAAGTGTTACTGGTCCCAGGTGAGCAATGGTCAGTCCCACTTTTTTTGAGGTGAGAAGGTAAGAGGTGTAGTGAAGGGAATTGGGGTGGAGTGTGGATCAAAGACATGTTTCGAAGGGTGATGTAGGGTGCAAGACTCTTATATACAAAAACCATCATAATAGCCACAATATTAATTTTTGATGCTGTGGAGATTTAGAATAATGACACTGGACTAGGAAGAACGTTACTTAAAATGAGGTGAAGAGACTGTAGACAACAGCTTAAAAAAATTGCTAGTCAAAAGACCTAAACATAACAGCCTTGCAATGCCTTCTGATTTCAATTTGCAAATGTTACTATTCCAGGATTTTTTTTCCTCTTCTTAGTGGTATCTGAGCCTCTGTTCCCAAAGAGCTTTTCATTAGACTTAATAAAGCTGGTTTAGTTTATTATCTGACCTTGGAATTCGATTTCTGCAATGGAATGTTCCATTTTAGAAAAAGGTATTTTGAATCTGATGTGGAAATAACTCGTTATACACTCCTTTAAAAATCAATTTAAAGTGTTTATTTTTTATGGGAGTTGTGTGGATCCTGGAAGGGAGAAGGTAATTTTTAGGCAACGACTTAAAGGACTGGGAATAAATAAGTGGTGGCCCTCCAAGCGGAAGAGAGAGGAGTTGGAGGTTTTCCCACATACAGTTCAGTCAGGTTTATTTTAAAGACTAGTGTCTGTAAGTGAAGATTTAATAAATTTGATTAGTTGATGTGGAATAGTCTGTAATTTATTATCAGTTTCTGTTTTATCTTTGACTGAGTTTTGTTGAAATGCGTAGTATGTGACTGTTCTCCATCTACGCTTGCATTATGTGGGAGAAGTAATTTCAAGGAAACAACACAATTTAAAAATAGTTTATAAAATCATCCTCACTTCTTTTTTTTTAGTTAGGGAAACAAAAGGTGAATTCTTGGAAGTTCTCCCGATTAAGGGATTGAGGTTTTTGGAGTTCCTCTGAGGTGACAAAAACCCCAAGAAATTCAAAATCTGCATTTTAAGCTAATGAGTTCTCCTGTTTATGTATATGACTATAGTTCTTACTGCTATGAATGAGAGTTAAATTCAAAGGAGAATAATTGATTGGTAATGACATCTTATGAGGTGTAGTGGTTCACAGTAGAAAAGTAATTCTAGTTTCTGTTGCTAGTTTGGAAATCAAGAAGGAAACCTTTTGGGAAAATGACCTTTTTAATGAGTCCTGTTGGAACACTGTGATTAGTGCTGTATAGAAACTTAAATCAGTCTGCTTTCAGGTATTCAGTGCTCATTTTTTCAATTGAAAACAGTAAACGAAACTTTATGAAAATGAATAGAAAATTGAAAACGCTATTTCAGTGTGTATTTGTTGAATTTCTGATTAGATGCATTTGGGGTTATTAAAGCTGATGTGCCAGTCGCTGAGACATCCTTGCTGCTCGGTAATATTTACACAACTCCACAAAACCCCACAACTAACCAAAACCCCCAGACACTCCCACCCTCCCCCATCTTAGTTTTCATACTTGCATTTTAAAAATGCTTTGAAATTGATAGGCATTTCAGTTTCCCTGAGGAAAGAGAAAGGTTGGTGGCACAAATTTTGAGGTTGTTTGACTTGATACATGCTTTCATGAAAAGCACTATTTTTATAATTTTTACAACGGCTATTTGGATAGCTGTTACTTCTTGAATTACTAATGGAGGTTATTTTTTTGGTTCTCACTATGTACATTTTTTGTAACCACATCACACAAGAGTTTTTTGTTTAGCATCGTGCATTATTCCACATTCAGCAATTGCTATTTAAACAGGCTTTTCTAGTCACCCCTATCTGGTATGTATTTTCAAGAAAGTTATTTGTATTTGTAGTATGTTAAACATGTCCTTTATTTGAAGTGAAGCACAGAATGGTAGCGCTGATAAAAGTGAAAAACAAATGTTACTGAAACTAGAAGTGGCAACTGATGGAAGCAGGAAGGATGCTGCGAGCTAACTAACGTAGACAGATTTGCAGGTTTACGATAATAGTAAAAATATGACATAAAGAACTGTAATTTCATAAAGGTATAATTATGTAAAAGCAAGCTGAACTTTTGGTAGAACTTAAGGTCTTTGTGCAGTTGTTGATGACAATGAAACCCCACTGGCTACTGCTTGATGGACAGAAGTATGGTATTTTTTCAGTTTAATATGCAGTGCATATTAAAAAACATGAGGTGACAGGACTAGCAGCAAGAAGAGTTAGCTAAAGAAATAAGAATCTTGGCTAATGAAAACGAGGCTTTTATGGAGAACTCACTAAAGTTCTCCCTTTCTGCGTAATCTTTGCTGCAAAACTCAAATCACACTGAGCACAAAGTGAATCTTGTTTGTAGCTATAATGCGTCAGACACGAGCTGTGTTAAGGCTTGTGTTTCAGTGCCCATCAAAGCTTTTCGTATTTATGGTTGTTGACCATCCCCCTTGTTCTGTGGATTTTCAGCATGCCAGGGAAACGTAAAACCTGGAGATGAGGGAAAGTTGGTTCTCACAAGGTGGCCTTTGGGAGAAGGCTAGGTAGATGTTGGTATTTGGGACTTGTTTTCAAAGCAAAAGGTGCACATGAGTTTCAGCTTCAGGTAGCTCATGTGGAAGCCTGTGATGGGACTATCAAGCACCTGTGTGACAGTTATATATGCCTAGACCTTTCTTTACTTGAAAATGACTGCAAGAGGCTTTTAAACTAAAGGACAAGATTTTATTTAAAAAGGAATTAGAATAATCAACTTCTTAATCTAGCAAAAACATGAAGCGCGATTGAATAGAAGTAATAAAGGCTTCATAAGCTAGACTTCCTCTCTCTGTCGTGTCCTTTCAGGGCAGCTCTTTACAGGCTTTCTTGAAGCTTGAGCATTCATTGACTTCTGGGGTTGCAGCAAATGATGCAGTCTCCTTGGGGTCCTTAAAAAGTCTCTCCTTTTTTATTAGTGTTGAGGCCTGATCTTAAGAGCAACGTAGCCCGTTGGTTTGCACTCTCCTTTATCTGCTCCAGTTACCTGCTTCTGCTTTCTGGCTTCTTGGGCAGACCTTTCAGGGAAAGAGCAATTCCTTCAGAAGATTATACTTGAGTACCTGTAATTAGAGAAAGCACATAGCAGCTTTCACTCTGCTGCTTACTTGCAGCATGGTAAAGACTTGTAGCACATTCAGAAGCAAATAATTGAGAGGAAATACAGCTTCTCTCAGACCTAAATTGTGTCAAAGAGAAGTTCTGTGATGTCCCTGCTGCGCACTCTTCTCACGCGATCCTTCCCATGATGAGATACGTTGTGACCTTAGCAGCTTTTGGAGATCCTAAGCAAGGTACAGTTTACAGAATTGAGAGGGTGAGGTTGTGGTACGGCAGGCAATTGCCTTATTTCTACATTTCCTGTTCAGATTTTTTATTAGTCAGTATACATGCTTCTGAAGTCTGAAACCCCACACTGCAGCATTAGGCAAGCTTAACTATTACAGAATCTCTTTTTATGGGCATGTTATTAAAAAGTCTAAGCTATATGAAGTACTTATTTCTGTTATCTAGGAATAGATAGAATACTATATTGATAAAATACTTCTTCCAAAGAGGTGAAAAATCATGGGAAGATGATTTAATATTTCTGTCTCTTGAGGAAAGAGGAATTTCATATTATTGGAAAAGCTCAAGTGAGTAAGTGCTACTGTGTTGTAACTACTGTAACTGAATTATATACTAGGTTGGTTTTAACATGTGCTAATACCCTGAAAATGCTTCGTTTTGAAGAACTGCGAAGTTCTGGAAGAACTGAGAGTTAATTATGAATACCAGTGTTCATTTATGCTTTTCTATCCATGTTTTTGTACTAGTAACTTTATGATATTAAATTTGTCCTTGTGTAATTTTCAAGTGTCTTGTTTAAAATGTGCTCATCGGTTGATAAATTACCTGATAGTTTCTTTAACTCTTTTTCAGATCTTTGAAAGAATTTTGTTTATCTGGGCAATACGTCATCCAGCCAGTGGATATGTTCAGGGCATAAATGATCTTGTTACTCCTTTTTTTGTAGTCTTCGTTTGTGAATATATAGGTAAGATTTGTCTTAATACCGAATTATGAATTGGTACTGGTTTTGGAACAATGTCTTCATTTTAATCTGAATAACGATTCCAGTTAGCAAATCAAAGCATAATTTTATACATGAATTTTGTCATAACTTTTTGTAATTATAAATCTGTGTAGTTCTCCTTAAATATATACTGAGAAGCAATCAGATTTTGTCTAAGTAGTCGGGGGGATTCAGGAATCTTTCAGGTTTTATTCCAAATGACCTCCCCCTCCCAACAAAAACCAACTGAAGAAAACCCTCTGTAGAAGTTGCAGGCAGTGTTCTTGTTTGTCAGATCTGAAAGCAGGGAAAAGAAGCACAATCTAGCATTTGCGTTCATCTTGATTTCTGGTTAAGAAGTGTTCACCACTCCTGATGCTTTTTTACTTTATAGGTGGTTTTATTCTCCCTTTCTCTCTCTCTCACTTCTAATTCACATTTTTGGTGACAACTTTGAACTGTACAACTGAAATGAGCAGGTGTTTTAAAAAAAAAACCAACCCAAACCAGACAACAACAACAAACCCCACACACACCAAAACAAGAAAAAAGCCCATGAGACAAGGGAACTTTTTAAATGAGTGGTGGGCAAGTTAAAGTGGGGGGAACCTATTAACTCGATCTGTAGCTGAAAGAATGGCAACCTGCAATTAAGATCTGAAAATTAAGGCAGCAGTAATCAAATTTCTCTAGTTAAGAACTCTTGCTCTTCTGGGGCTTACAATGGTGGTAACAACAGTACCATAAACAGCTATGTATCTGTTGAGTTTGTGGCCTTACGAGTGAGTATACTTTTTGAAAACTTTTTTATTTGGGAAACTCTGATGTTGGTTAAATGCTCATCTCTTACTAGAACATCATTCATATCTTAAATTTATACTTTATTAGCTAAGTCTTTATAAACATTAAGTGTATGGATAATTATTGACAGTAATTAACAGTAATTCATTAATAATTTGGACATAATTATGGCTATTAAAGGTAAGGTTGAACAGTAAAAACGACAATGTTAATCTGTCTTGAATTAAAACTATTTTCCTTGTATTTACATGTATTGTACACACATACAATGAAAATACACAATGCTTATAGGTAAACTTCAGCAACCTGTTGTCTGGGTACTTCAGTGAGGCTGCATATAGTGGATTCTTCCTACCTTCTCTGTGCAAGACACCCATTGGTGTCTTAATCCAGATTGATTAGATTTAATGAAGGACAGATTATCCTTGAGTGGATGATAGACTATTCATTTACTCATTTGCATGGCAACACCTCTGTTGCTTTGTTCCTTTCTTGTTTCATAGGAGGACATTTCATTGCTAAGCAACTAATGAGAACTACTGCTGCTTTCTCCCTAATCATCTCTTAAGTAGGGTAGAGGCCTACTCCTGAGAGTACTTGCAGTTTCTGCCTTTTACTCCCTCATTTGACAGATAATGAAAATGTTCTTAATGATCCTAGAACAGTAGGGTCTCCAGTAGACTTTAGGGTAGTTAATTGAAATAAGAAGTTCAAATGAGATGTGATTAGAGAATTGATATTCCATGTTAAATAGACCATTTAATTAATATGGTAAATAAGTTTGTCTTTACCACCAACTTACATTTGGAGACCCTGGTGATTGTTAATGTATTTGCCAGTTTGTCAGTATTTTCGTGTCAGAGAGCATAGCTGTTCCAGTAAGTGTCCAGTGAAGAAAGATAAAACTCAGAAACTAACAATCATAAAAGATATTTTTCACTGAAAATGCATGAAACTCAGAAAACTGTATTCTGAAAGCTCATTTAAAAGCTAATATCCATATAATAAGAACAATACCAAAATGAAGGTATTTTCTTCAATGTAGTAGTGGGCCTGGCTAAGTGCCGACAGAAGTTACTTCCTCCAGTGATCTATAAAAACTTTCTAAGATTTGTCTTTAAATAGCTTTTTGATTTCAGTCTTTAATACATTCAAGTTACACTGAGTGATGCATTCAAGTTAGAGTGCGTAGTTTACTTAAACCTGGAATGAAGACATGAAATTTATGAAGTACCTCAAAAATCCTGGGACTTGTAGTAAAAGAAGGATTCAAAACTCGGAGTGTGAGTTGTGCTTAAGTAATTTAGATAAATGCAGAATTGCAAAATTTTCCTACCAAAAATGTTTAAGTTACTATTTTATTTATTATTTACTCTGTATTTACCTTAGATTTTTACTCCAGGTCTTATTTCTTGCTCTGATCTTAAGTGAATATAGGTTTGTACCTTAAATTGCTTTATTTATTGCTTTCTTTTAACTATTGATTTTTGTATTTTTCTCAATTTAACTGAAACCATTGTGTTGCAGTTCTGAAGGACTTGGGTCCTGATTCATGCCGTTGAAAGTGATAATGCCTTTTATTTCTACAACAAAAGAAATGTTCCTACTATAATTAATAATAACGGAAAAAGGTCCTAAAGGATTATTAAAGTTTAATAAAAAATTGTTATGGTTAACAATGCCATTAGTAATAAATCTGTGCTGATTAGATCATCTGACGGTATATCCTGGTAATGTTTACACACAGTTGCAGTTCTGTCAAATATTGTGATAGGAGGAAAGCCATGTTTGCGTTTTAGCTTTATGACAACTGAGCGCTCTTAATCCTTAATCTTGCATAACAAGTTTGTGACATTTATTCTAGTGATGGGATTCTTTCTGCTCTGCTAAAGACATCCAGAAACCATTTGGAAAAGTGTTGTTAAAGAACTTTTGGAGATAGAAATGACATGTATGAAAGTGATAATTTACTTGCCTAGTAACATTTTTTTCTTTCAAATCTGAATGCCAAAAAGGAGGGTTGTGGGACTTTGCATAAGGACTGAAGTCATAGATGTTTTGATGATTTAGTACGGATTGAGGTACCTAATTTTAGCACATAGGTTCACACATTTAGAATAGATTGAGTGACTGAATGTAAGAATTGAATACGTTAAATGTCGAGAGAATTCTTTCAACCTTTCCAGCAATGTGAGTATGATGAAAGTGTAATTTGGTAATGTCTCATTAGTTCCCTACTTTGCAATAAAAGCAGAATACTGTAACATTTTCAGGAAGATAAAACTTGGTTGTCAAACCAAGCCAGGAGAGGCACAACTGCAATTAAAGAAAATTTCGGAGAGGGTAGATACCGGCCCCTGCTGGAATACAGTAGATTCAGATTCGAATTTCTGGTCTAAACTAGGAGAAGGAGGAATTTGAACCTTAGGTTTTTCCTACCAGGTGACTCTGTGTGTCAATCTCAACTTTTTTTTCTCTCATGAAGCATGCTAAAGATTTGTAAGCTTATTCTGTTGTAATGTAACAGCTTCCTTAGAATTTCAAACACTAGTGGTCCAGAAAAACTATTTTGTGCTTACTTCTAACCTCCTACATGACATAGCAGTGTTATACTTTGTCAGAACAAATGCTAATTACTCTCAGGGCAGTTTTCCTAAAAGCTCTCTGTCTTTGTAGCATGTTAGTTTGTGTTGAAATGAATCTCGTCCATGTGGATCCACGTGGATGTTTTTGTTAATGAGATAAGATACATCATGTGACTGCTCACTGTTCACTGACTTAATGTGGACAAGGAAATTTTGCACTGGACTGCAAGTCTTATTTCAAGTTGTCGTGCATGTTGCTGTTTTTACACACCTTCCTATTGCTCTGAGTTCCTGTTCATCTGCATTGTTCCCAAATATTAAGCTGTGCTGCACAGTTACTTGTGGTTTCTTGCTCGTGGAGTCAGCTGCACTTCATTACACCTGACATTTCGGTACTACATCTGCATTTCAATAATTCACTGGGCCTTGTGTGTATATCTAGAACCACAGAGAGGACCTGGATTTGTTCACCATCCAGAGAGATGAAAGCTCAAGAGAAACACCATTGTAGTAAGGATGCACATCAGACCATTGCTAGGTGAAATGGCTGTGTGAAATCACTTTGAGACCCCTGGCAGTGTTGGATCAAGAGAAAATTAGAGTTAGTGGGAAGTCAAGGACAGAAAACGCTATCGTCGCACTTCATGATTTTATGTCAGATAAAGAATGTCAAGAAAGATGAGGCTACTGAAGACTGGAATGGCGATTGAGATATTGTCTGCAATCTTCTTGCAATAGAGGATCTTGAGACAATTTGAGGATGCTTACAAGAGCTCATGAACTGAAAACTTTGGGAAGAGGGATCTTATGTAAGTATTTTTCTTGTGATCTTAGATGCTTTTGTTGAAGACATTAAATGCAGCTTCTGTTACCTAGTGTTTCTTAAATTGATATTAGCATGACTTTATGGAATAATTATTCCAGACCCAAATCCTAACGGGATTGGGATGGAATTTAGTTCCAGACCACTTTTACTATGAGAACACAAAGGTTTTTTGGTCCTGGAAAGGCCATTGTCTGTCTGTAGCTCCCTCCCTTACCTTTCTTTCCATTCCCTCTCATGTCACAGGAAGTCCTCTTATCCTTAAAATGAGATTTCATGCTGATTATTGCTTTCCTTCCTTCCTTTTCAGCACATCTACTGTGAAAAAATTAAATTTAAAACTACTAATTTTGTTTTTTCCGTAAATCTGTATCTAAATTTGTGTATTACACATAGAGCTGTATCTAAAATTGTTATTTTCATAGTATAATTGGAGTAATGTTTCAGAGCATTGTTATCATGGCTGTATCTGAGGTAATTCCTCAGTGTTTGTTTACAGAATATGAAAAGTTGCCAATTTAGCAGAGGTAGTTTTTTTTAAAGAGTTGTAATTTTTATGCAATTTTTATACAAGTTGTAATTTTTATGCAATAAGTAAATCTGTTTAGAATGTACATAAAACTGAGTTTCTGAATGATGAGGCAGTAAGCCAGAGAGCAGAGAGTATTAACCCACTGACTCCAGAGAGCTGCTAGAAGATTTTTCTCATACTTAAAGGCTTAGAAGGAAAAATTTTGTTTAGCATGCATTATTTCCTTTACAAGACCAAGCTGAAACCTGGATTGCTGCAGTATGTAAAGTAGTCTGAGATAAGTAATCCTGCTATCAATACCTAGACCTTTCTTATTCCAAAAATTGATTAGTCCTTGGAGAATTATGAATAGGGCTCATGGCTTGGAGGAGATAGAGTGGAAAAGATGTTACATTTGTAGTTATTCTATTTAGAGACTGAGTGAAACTGATGGAATGGCAAATTGTTTTGTTAAAATGGAGGTTGGACAAAGAGCTACAACTGGATTAACTGGATGCATGTCACTCTTCTAGGCCCTTCGTGTGGCTGGAAACTGATAGAATCATCCTTGCTGTCTTCTGGTTTACCAGGAAAGAAGTACTGGAAAACCTCTCAGGACCGAGTGCTCAGGAATATGAGGGATTTCTTCGGTTTGAGATCTGAAAAGATTTTATTTGCAATTGTTGTATGCTGTTGAACTTTTCTGGTAATTTTGGTGTTACACTTTGTAACAAACTTCACTGTTTTAATGCTTTTCTTTGTTTAAATAAATACGTGTTTTTGAACAATACTGTATTAAAATGTTTTTATGTACACATTTGTTCGTAATGATTTATGAAACTTGTACAAATTAAATTTGCATAAAATCACTGACATGAAGCATAACTCATTTTTTAACATTTTCTTGCAACTTGTACAAGTATTAAAATATTTCCTCATTTTTTAAAACTGTTATAAAACTTGCATGAAAAACTACTTAAAATAATTTAAATCACTCTTCTGTCATATGTAAATTCAATGCCACAAGTTTCATTGAATTTTTTCTCCTTAATGCATATCACCAGTAATGCAGTTTCCCTATACAAAGGTATATTTCAGTGCTGCTTCTAAATAATTTCCATGCCTTTATAGTAATACTCATTACATCAGTGAAGTTGACTGAAATTCTCATAAACATGAACAATATTCTGTTAAATATTCTTTGTTAATTGAATGGAATAGTATATGTGTGATTTGGCTGGACAAGGAATGAAGAAAGCTTACAACTCTGTTGAATCAAAGTCTTGAAAATACCAAAAGCCCAATCCCATCTTCTACATAAGTCCAGAAGTCATCATATGCATTCCTCTGTAAAATAGCTGCAACATACACGAGCTGCTCAGTGATCTGAAACTTTAGACTTACCTGTCAATCCTCTTTGAAGTACTCTTTGCTTTCAGATACTATGAAACACTTTGTATATGCACACATACATGTATGTAACTATAACATGACGCAAAAATTGTTTAGCATTATCTTAGCTTGCTTTGAGATAACGGCCATTAACTTTTTCAGTTTCTACGAATATGTTCCCCCTTGTTGATGCACCGATCTGTTGTCCAGTGAAAGTATTTTGAAAGTGATCCAGAGCAGCTGAATAGAGGGAGGACTGTGAATGAGTAAGACAAACAGCATTTGAATTTGGTTTTACGCATTGATGATTCTTTGCAGTGTGTAAAAGCTTAAGAAGGTCCACAAGCAGAGAGACCTGTTGTGCCCGCCCACAGTGCTGAGGACTTGGTGCTTCTGTATCAGTCTTCCATGTTGTGTGGCAGCCCTGATTTTGACCACAGTGGGAAAGCAGCTAGAAATGATAGGTGCTAGAAGAGAGTCCTAACAGTGTTTCCTAACTCATTACTAAGTAGACTTTGTGGAGCTAAATCATGTTTTATCCTGTTTGTTTCTTACAATTTGTCTTGTTCTACTTTATTTAGGACCTTCCTGACACCCTTTTATAGGTCTCATTTCCTCCTTACATCTTCTGTTTTATATCACCTATCAGATTCCTCAGTTGGAATTCAACCATTCTTTTCGTATGGAAAGTACTAATTGCCCCATTAAGTCACTGCAATTTTTAGACTCTGATGTTTATAGTTCTGTTGTAATTGATCTTTGTGAAGAAGCAGTGTATTCTGAGAATTTGTAATCACTTTAAAATACATGTGTATCCTTCTGTAATTTGGAAGGTTGGTGGTTGGTTTTTTTTCATTCATTTAAATATTTTTCAGTTGTAATGAAAAAAACCCCGAAGTTCCGTCAGGTAAATTACGTTGCATTAAAGAGATAAAAATATAGACCTAAGTTTTAGTGCTTTAAAAAAACCCCTTAACACTCTTTTAAAGTACTTGGCTAGATTATATTTTTAAATTGTTCATTTGTTTTTATATATGTCTCATCTAAGAAAAACGAACCATTCACAGTGTCTGAGCAATTTTCTTTATTAATATATAATAAGGTTTTTCAGGCCTAATTGGGCAAAGAAATTTTACTATTTTGCATCCTTCTATTCACTTTACTCAAGGAGGAGAATCCATGTGAAAAAAGCTAGCAGGGAATTGTTTGAATTTTTTTGTCAGCTAGCAGTGCTTGCCTTAATATAATGCTGTGTCTAGGTTCAGTTAATAAAGCAGTATATTTGGAGGCATTGCAAACAGAACTGTAAAGAAAATGTGGATAGTATTAAGAGGACATCTCATGCTTCGTTTATGAAGGGTTAGGGAATGAGAGAGCATGTAGGAGGGCAAATATGTCCGGGACTCGTGGAATGGAGAGAACTGATTAATAAGGCACCAATGAACTATAAATTGCCTTTATTCTTTTGATCCTTTTGGTTTTGTGTTTAGATATTTGTTGCAATTATTCACATGGACAAATTGATCTTAATCTTTCAGCATGACTTGTTGCAATATTAATTTTTTGGTTGCAGTTTGACTAATCCTGTAGCGAGTACTTTGTTCTAGTTTTATATAACTACTTGAACTAAGGACTATTTTTTCTTGTAGTTATAATAGTAAAAGCCCAAATTGAATGTAGTTGAATTTCAGCCATGTATGTGCTTTGTGTGTGGCTTGCTAGTCACAGAATCACAGAATCATGGAATGGTAGGGTTTGGAAGGGCCCTCTGGAGATCATCTAGTCCAACCCCCTGCTAAAGCAGGTTTGCCTAGAGCAGGTTGCACAGGAAATAGTGATAGTTTATTATTTATTTATACGAAATAGTAATAGAGTTTATTCCGTACTGTTTTTCTCTAGTTGCTTAACCTACTGGAAGTCAGTGGTGTCATTCGGTATGAAATATACGAGTGAATCTGTCTGCATAAGCTCTCTTTGATGCCTTTCTTTGCTTATTGTATGTAGAATTGTTTTTAATATTACTTCTGTCATGTTTTCTATAATTTTTTTTTTAAATCTTTATAACCGACATGTCTGAAGCCATATCATACTGATGGGATGGAGAAAATAACTGCAGTCATCTTCATGACCTCCACTGAAACAAAATCAAGTTCTTGAAAATCCATTTGCTTAACCACGCAAATTGCAAAATCAAAATTCTTTTTCTTTTGAACTGGCACATATTGCAAGTTTGAATAAAGTGTGGGATGTGATAAAATATCTTGTTTCGTTTGATTACAGATGTATAGTAGCAATAGTGCTGAGTATTTAACTCATAAGAGTGTGTTAGTTGAAGAAGTAGGATGTACCCTCAGCTTCACTGTCTGTCAGGGGAAAAAATAATGTATTTTAACTAAAACTTTTAAAAATTATTCCTACCTACTTGAAGTGGAATAAGCCTAATTAAAGTTAGATTTCTCTGGCTGCAGTTAACAATTGCTGTCAGAAGTTAAAAAGAGATATTAAGATTATCCTAGTAAGTATATCCAACTGCTTAATTACGTGTTATTTTTAGTTCTCTGTCTGAGAGAAAATTAATATTTTGAGTAATGGTATTAATTGCTTGTAGTGTCTCACGAATTTCTGTTTAAAAAAAGAAAAAAAACCCTAAACCCTGAAATTTTAAAGTTTATTACTCTTCCAGACTTTCCTAAAGCTTTTAAATTGTCTTCAAAGAAAGGGCAATTCACATAACTGAAGCATAAATTCTTGAATGTTAATAACGAATGTAAAAAACCTCAGTACGTAAAGTATATATGAAAGATGCCTTTGCAAAAAATAAAAGTCATTAACAGGGAGTCTATCATCATGTTGATGTAAAACTTTAACTATGTGCAATTTTGTATGTTAGTAGACTTCCCAGGGGTGTCAGAATTCAGCTCATGAAACCAAAATGCTATGGTAAAAATAAATAAAACCCCCAAAACTCATGATCTTTTGAAAAATTAATAATGCTTCAGTTGTATTATTAAATGAACTTCTCTGTTGCATTTGTTCTTTCATACTCCAGTTGTCAATCTAAATTCAAGTTTGGGTGACAAGGGAGAAAGAAAAGCTGTCACAGTTGCATTCATATACTGCAGTTTTATGAAGCTTCTGTAACTGTCACTGTTTGCATCTAATTTGAAATAATTTCCTTTCTGTTTTCAAAGAGTAAAGTAGACTTTACGAAATCTTAATAGGATTGTTGCATTGCTTTATAATGCTACTATTTACAGTCTAGATATGAATGATAGTTTTTGGTTATTCAAACACTTCTCAGATAAGTTTTATACTCTTTGAGTTTTATAGTTCTGAACTCATATACTCAGCATACTTTTGTGGGCAAACTTTCAAAATATAATTCAAGATGACAGTTTGGTTTTAAATTTTTCTCCTGAGATTCTATTTGATAAATAAAAGAAATACATATTTGTTTAAGTTGTTTTTCTTCTTACTTTGCAAAGTATTTTCTTTATTCCTTTGTGCTTATACATGATGTCCCAAACCAAACTGAAATGATATATTTATCTAAGAACAGTTCTTCAGTGTAATTTACCTGATTTGTTTATCTGATGCAATTTGATCCAATTTTTATAAATAAAGAGGTATAAAAGGAAAGATGCTTTCAAGTATTTTAAAAGCTACTCCTGACTTTTGTTATTCTGAATCAAATTAAATATGGTAATAAGAGGAATAGAAAAGTTACACAAAACGGAAAGCGGTGGATTTGTACTAAGACTAGGTTAGAGATTAGTTAGGTATTTCAATTTTAAAAAGGTGAATTATTTCTTATGCATACACCAGGAAAATGGTGTTATAGTAAAAGGTAACTTTCCCTTCCTTCATGAGAAGAGTGGGGAAAAAGATAATTAAACAAAAAAAAAAAAAGCAAAGTTTGGGGAGGGNTATGTTAGTAGACTTCCCAGGGGTGTCAGAATTCAGCTCATGAAACCAAAATGCTATGGTAAAAATAAATAAAACCCCCAAAACTCATGATCTTTTGAAAAATTAATAATGCTTCAGTTGTATTATTAAATGAACTTCTCTGTTGCATTTGTTCTTTCATACTCCAGTTGTCAATCTAAATTCAAGTTTGGGTGACAAGGGAGAAAGAAAAGCTGTCACAGTTGCATTCATATACTGCAGTTTTATGAAGCTTCTGTAACTGTCACTGTTTGCATCTAATTTGAAATAATTTCCTTTCTGTTTTCAAAGAGTAAAGTAGACTTTATGAAATCTTAATAGGATTGTTGCATTGCTTTATAATGCTACTATTTACAGTCTAGATATGAATGATAGTTTTTGGTTATTCAAACACTTCTCAGATAAGTTTTATAGTCTTTGAGTTTTATAGTTCTGAACTCATATACTCAGCATACTTTTGTGGGCAAACTTTCAAAATATAATTCAAGATGACAGTTTGGTTTTAAATTTTTCTCCTGAGATTCTATTTGATAAATAAAAGAAATACATATTTGTTTAAGTTGTTTTTCTTCTTACTTTGCAAAGTATTTTCTTTATTCCTTTGTGCTTATACATGATGTCCCAAACCAAACTGAAATGATATATTTATCTAAGAACAGTTCTTCAGTGTAATTTACCTGATTTGTTTATCTGATGCAATTTGATCCAATTTTTATAAATAAAGAGGTATAAAAGGAAAGATGCTTTCAAGTATTTTAAAAGCTACTCCTGACTTTTGTTATTCTGAATCAAATTAAATATGGTAATAAGAGGAATAGAAAAGTTACACAAAATGGAAAGCGGTGGATTTGTACTAAGACTAGGTTAGAGATTAGTTAGGTATTTCAATTTTAAAAAGGTGAATTATTTCTTATGCATACACCAGGAAAATGGTGTTATAGTAAAAGGTAACTTTCCCTTCCTTCATGAGAAGAGTGGGGAAAAAGATAATTAAACAAAAAAAAAAAAAGCAAAGTTTGGGGAGGTGTTTTTTTTTAATGTCAGCATTATTTTTGTAGGACTTTGAATAAAAGGAAAGGACTTTTATGTACTTCAGAAGAAAATATCTGAGTTGTTCAGACTTGTCATGTTAGAAAACACTCTTCCCGTTTCAAAGTGGCGTCTACATACTAGGTCGGTGTGCTCTGAGTCCCAAAGCTGTCACTTTGACCGACCTAAATAAGTATTTCAAAGCAGTGATATATCTAATTATCATACTGCAATATTTTCATTGAAAGTGTAGTAAGCAACGGTTGCTGTATTTTTGATCTGTGTTTGGCTGACAAGCTTTAAAAAAAGTGTCTAAAGGGAGTAAGAAAGATTGGCTGTGGAGAAAAGCTGTGAAAACCACTGTTGAGGAAGCAAACACCTAGCATCTCAAAGATTAAAATGTGTTGCACAGAAGATTTATCCAACTTAACAATTTCTGATGACTGGTAGCAATTACTTCCAGGTACCACTGTTTGAATTCATTGTTTTTATTTTAAATAAGCTGCTGTATATGACTGGCTTTCTTGTTAAATAGAGACTTAAATGAATATTTTTGATCTTTTTATTTGTTGGCATAAGATAATAACTGAAAAAACTGCAATTGCCATTTCATATAAATTTTTTGAATCATTTATGTTTGTAGGCATAAGATTACCTTCATCCTCCAGCTCTTCCTAATATAATATCTTGTTCTAGGACAAAAATTTCTTACTGCTGTTAGAGCAATAATAACTGGGTTATATTTACTTAAATTTACAGCATTGTGCTGTCTGTTCTTCTGCACATTATTGTGACTGGAGGCATCTGCAGGTGAGGTTTGAGGTTTAGAGGTTTTTTTTTTGTTCTGTTTTGCTTTTGTTTTTTTTTTTGATCTGTCTGCATGCCTCTGTATCATATGAGAATACCGATCAGTATGTTACAATGCATAGCCCAGCCTCCATTTATTTGTACTAAAGCTGTGATGTGAAGACATTTTTGAAAAGCAGAATCAAAATGTGAAGAATAGAAAAGAGTTTATAAGCCCAGGAAGTCATCTCCTCCTAGGTGACTGTCATGGTTTTATATTTTAGAGGAACAGCCAAGTAGGGACTTGAGAGCTACTAATAAAAATTTCTTCAATCGTATCAGCACCAGGAAGCCTATCAAAGAGTCAAAAAGTCTGACAGTATTGGCTGCCCAGAGAAGTTGTGGATGTACCATTTCTGGAAGTGTTCCAGGCCGGGTTGGATGCAGCTGATTTAGCGAAAGATGTCCCTGCTTATAGCATGGGGATTGGACTAGATGATCTTTAAGGTCCCTTCCGACCCAAACCATTCTATGATTCTATAGTGGTCTTCAGATGCAGATCCATGATCTTTCTTCTGTTCTACTTCAAATGCCTCGAGTGGTTTATAGGCTTAATATGGATTTTCTTCTGGCCTACAGTTATGTATCTAACTGTACTCTCTGTTAAATATTATTTTACATTTTCATAAGAAAAAACCTCAAAACTTTTGTCATTAGTAATCAGAATAAATAACTCAGAGCTAGTCTTTTCTATTGATTTTGTAAGTATTTGAGGTTTTCAGCTAAATCAGATTTGTCTGTTAAATCAGTCTTTTTGTATTATTCAAGTATTTACTTCTAGCTCTTCTGTTTGTTCCTGTCCCCCTCAGATATGCTGAAGAGTACTTGAGGAAAAGGATTTTTATTTCCCATGTATGTAAAAAAAAATTCTGCCAACAGAAGTCCTATTTTCGTGCATGTGATGATGAATTTAAGTGTATAAATATGATTGCTGACGTGGATCTTAATTACCTATTTTTAAGGGATTTTTTTACATCTGTGTCTGTATTTCTGAATATTTAAATGCTCCTGTCTAAAGAATACGTGTTCTTTCATGATGTTTCATGCACACTCCCAGAATTTTATAAATTAAATGAATTTGATAATAGGAATGCTACCTTAAAAAATAATACACTTCTGTTAAGTTTGAAATACCTTTTGTGGTTTATGTTGTCTCATTTTTGAAGGCAATTAAGAAACTAATAGACTTGTACTGTGAGGAAGTCATGAGAGGTTAGTGAAGAGTATTTTTTTGAAACTACAGACCAGAAATGTTTGGTGATGGGAATAAATGGAAAGCAAGATCTTGAATAATGGTAGAAGCAGAGAAATGAAATTGAAGAGAAACAAAAAGATTTCTGCAGGTGTAAAATTGAAAGAATTGTGAAGAAGAAGAAAGTTAATTACAATTAATGTAACTATGGGAGAGACATGTATTCCGAAGGGAGCTGCATATTTTAGTTCTGGCTTGTGCATTCATTTTACTCCCCCTCCATGGTTTCCATACGGTTATAATTAATGATCATCTTTCTATAGTGAAGCAGCACAGAAGTGGTTTTACTTTCAGATCTAAATCTTCTCAAGCATGCTTTCTAGCAGACTGGGAAATTACTTTAATGGCTTTTAGCATCCAAATGTCACAACTTTGTGTGTTTATTATGAAGTAACTCACTGGAAGGAAAGCTAAAAGAGAAAAAAATTTCTTAGGCAATGATAATGTGCTGTACAAATGTCAGGGATGTAACATTCAAATACTGTTGTATAGATCAGTAGCATCTCAAGATCTAAGAGAAGGTTTTCAAATTAGGTGGATCAATGCTTTAAGCATAGTTGTAAGCAGCTTTTTTGTCTTATTTTCAGTGAGATATATGGTTAGTTGTTGATTTCAAACCAATTCAAATATAGTTGTCAGAAGTCTGTATGCTGAAACTTCTTAATTTTAAGAGGCTTTGCTTGTAGTTTAAATGCAGACCTTTTCTAATCATAGTAATCATAAAGGAATTGGGCTTTTTCATTAACATGAGGATTTTTTGCTTGTTCTTAATTTGGGAAATCTGAAATTTTTAATCTCTAAGCTATGGAAAACAAATAAAGCCGGAATGAAAAACTGCTTAAGCGAAATAAAAAAAAAAAAGAATTTTTTTTAAAAAGTCTTCTATGTGTTTTAATTTCCTTATCTCATAGAAAATACTTGATAAAAACCAATACTTTTAAAAAAATTGACATATGAATTGTGTTATCAAAGCCCTTTCTGAACTGATTTGCATGTTCTATCTTTAATTATGAGATAAAAGTTGACTTTATTAGAGTATGGCTGTAATTTAAAGACACTACCTTTCTTATAGTAGCATAGGGGAAGAAAAATAAAGAAACCGTCCTCTTATTTTTGAGTAGATGGAGCAGGTTTTTTTCCTAGGGTTTATACGATTTGGTATGATTATTTCTTAATGATAAATACCTAGACAATATGTTAAAATATGATTGAGTCTCATGAATAAAGCAACCCAAGTGGCTTTTTTTTTGCCACAGGTGCATATGTAGCAGTTTTGTTGGGAAATGTTAATTCATGGCAGATTAAGATAGTTAAGGAATGCGCTCAACAATTAAGCAATATAAGAAGTAGTGTTGTCTGTGCAGTTCATTCTCCTCAAATATGTTTTTTTAATTTGGCATATCAAATTTGTGCTAAAAAGTGCAAATAATGGATGGTACTTCTGCTGTAAATAAGAAGTCTGTAAGGTGCATTCCTTTCTTATTAGCTGTGAATGACGTGGGAGATTACAAAATAACGAAGCATGTAATTTTATTACGAAATTTGTCCAGTATTACATAGCTTGGATTTGCAGCAAACTTCCACATCATAGATTTGTGCATACGATGTCACTGAAGAACAGTCATTTCGCCTGCCATCCATTTCTCTTTGAGAATTTATTTAGTTTTTCAGGTCAATGACAATAATAGGTTAAAATAAAAATTTCTTCATGAGTGGGTAGATCTATGCTTATATAGAATTATCGTCGTATGTAAATGGTTGCTGAGCTTACCGTGGCAAATTTTTCAGTATTTCATCACTGAAAAAATTAAACTTCAGAATTTTAAAAAGCTTTTATGTTTACATGCAGTTTCTTAGATAATTTTTATTACTTTTGTATTTGTCCAAGTTAAAGTCGAACCTTTGGCCTGGTTAAGTTACAGAGGTAATATATTAGATGTACTACTGTTTATGGAATTGTTCAAGTTATCTTTGCTTTCCTTTTAAGTAATTATGTGCAAGAAAATATCTTTTTTTATAGTTTCATGTAAGAAATATTAGTTTTCAGTACTTTTAAAATTCACCCTTGCATATGCAGATACGTAGACTGGGGTTTTTTTAATCTTTTAAATCCATTTTGACGATTAATACAGTTGATTTTTTTTCCCCTTCAATAAATAATTCCTTTTAAGATCTACGTTCACTTACAAGGTTCTTTCTGAAGTCTTTTCCATTTTTAAAAATGCAGTGCTAGAGTGACTATCTCTAAAATAGCCCTGTAGTCAATCCTGTACCTTAACACAGGCAAGGCCTGTGTTCCCGAGGCTTGCTTTAGGCTTGTTTCACCACACTATGGTGTACTCTTATCTCATTCTTGCTATTTTGTGCCCTGCGTGTTTGTGTGTATGGGCGTACACAGGCCTGATGCTTTAAAAAATTAAATGATAAGCACAAACTAGATAATTAAAAAATGTGGTTTGGGAGACCTGTTCAACCTTTAATCTTTCATTTCCTATTCTCCAAGCACCTTTTGGATTTCTCAGGAAACTCCCTTATCAGGCATTCTAAGAAAATGCTCATCAGCATCCTGTGCTCATCATGCATATTGGATGCTAATTACTATTCCCGTAATTTGGTATCACATGCACCACTTCTCCCTAGCAATCTGTTTTGGTTGACAGCAGCAAACCCATTGAAGTGATTACTCTGAGAATAATTTGTGCTGAACGTTGTGTTCGTCATTGTTGCTAAAATACGTTTTTAAGAAGAACTGTTGTCTTCTAAGTTTTGAAGACTCATGTTTCACAATAATGTCATACTCAAGGATGTGGCTTACACCTTTGTTTTTCTAAATGTGAGCTGCATTTACTGGCCATATTTCTCACATGTGTAAGAGGTTGCCAGTCTTGTGTTTGGCATCATAGAAGTTTTGTGGGTCAAAGACCAGTTGATGCCACCTAGTTTACTTAGTTCTCTTTCGTACCCCGTTTTGGTGGTACAGTTGTTGGAGTAAAGAGATTTTTCATTTTGCTCGTATGTGAATTGTTGAGCGGTAATCCTGGCCTGCAAACTATGATGAACTGACATGTTTTGTTTAATTTGTAACACGAGCTGAGAATTTCCCTATTTTGTCAAATACATTTATCATTCTTAAAAACAGGACTATTTCTGTGTAGATATGTGCAGTGAGTTACGGATAGGAATTAAAGGCAAGATCTGGACTACTTAGTGTTGGGGAAAAAAAAAATTGCCATTAAAATCCAGTCTAGAAAAAGCCCGAGTAGAAAATCTTACTGGCAAGCATGTAGGCCCACTAAAGGAAGCCTTTCAACAATTTACTGGTTACTGTTCTGCAGAATCTGGAATTAGAGAGTAAGTGTATGAAGTTCTTATTCTTATTCTTTTGTGGTAGAACAAATTGAGAAGACTTGCAGAGTCATGCATTAATTTCGATGAGCATAAAAATTAGATTGGAGTGATCAAGTTTACAGTGTTTTTGGTGATGGTGATTTACCTTGTTCTCCAGGTCAAAGGAGATGATAATATTCCCCATGTGCAGTAAAATTGTTTAGAGAATTAATATTAATAAAGTAAAATGATTAGTGTTTAAAACATCATTCTTACAGTGATGTATAAAGATATTTATCTTGCTTCCTACTGCATGTTAAGGAAATTGTGGCAGATCAACTGAAAACACATGTAAGATTATTAACAGTGTTAAAACAGACAAGTCAGCAATACATTGTGTATGTGAGAACTTGACTGGTGTTAGGGGAATACTTGAAATGTGATAAGGTTGTGTTTACCTAAGCCTGGACTGGTGAGATGATTGAGGTTTTTTTATTTTGTTTTTTATTTTACCTTTGTGACTTCAGTATCACAAAGAAAGGAAAGTTTTTACTTTGGTGATTAATGCTTAACAGCTCAAAAGCTCTTTCTATCAGATAAATATGTAATTAGGATTTTTTCAATGAGAGATATTGATTTGGTTATGTACATATTTAATTAGATAATTGTTACTGAAAGAATTTGCATTTAAATGCTCTATTTTGTCCTCATCTCCTTAGGAAAACATTGCCTTAGTGCAGTGGTGACTGAGTAGCTGTTTCATAAGGCTTTTTGAAAACTGAGTTTGAAGTGGGATATGTGAGATCATCTAGATGTTGAAATATTACTGTGAACCTCTACACCCAATCATACGCATATAATTTTGTAGTTTGTATACTTTGGTGGTAACTTTGAGGTTAGCTCTATCTAATGATACATCAGGTAAAGCAGATTACAACAAAGTAAAGTTTATACAGGCAAGTACGTGTGCATGTAGTCAGAATGATTTCCTTGCACCTCTACAAAAGCTATATAATTTTAACTTGAAGTATATGGTAATACTTTTATACATTAGATCAGAAATACATTTACACAAATCAGTGCTGAAAAAAGAACAATTTTTAATTGTGCAGAGAATTAACCTTCCTAATGTGTATATGTATTATTTGGTATATTGGCTGTATGTAAAGAACAATCATAATTTGTTGAGGATCTTACAGTCTCTTTTGGGCTTCACCACTGGATCTTTCTTAGTCTGCCATCCATTTTATTCCCTACGTCCCACTCCAGTGAATTCATCTGAGTTTTGCCTGATTCTGAGTGCTGAGACACCATTTCAAGATAAAAAGCTAAAATTAAAACGTTAATAAGCCAATTAAATGTCTGTTTTATTGAAATTGTTTCCTTTGAAAGAATCTATGCTTTATTTAATAGAGTTTTTTTAAATGATCTTGCTTAGTGTAATGAAGTAGTAAAACTATCAAGTTACATTCGTTTCTTTCCCACTTCATAAAGACTGACTATTGGTGTTGGTGTAACTAATAGGTTTAGAGAAATTCTGAATGCAAATTGCCTTTTTGTTGGTTGCTTTTGAACACAGTTGGACACAGGTGCCTATTTGGAACCATTGAGGTGGCTACTAGTTACTGTAGCAATATCATTAACCCATTTTAATAATATTTTTTTTCTATATTTTAGTTTTAGTTCAGGACATGATTTCTTCATAACTAAAATTCTATCTGAAGTCAAAATTTTCCAGTTTAATGCAAAAGTTTTTATTGTATGATTTCATTTGCCTGTAATGGCAGACGTTTTTGCCCATGATCTGTACTGAAAAGGTGAAATTCAAGCATTTTTTTAGAAGAAATCAAATACATCTAAAAGACAGGGATCAGATAGGAACTTATTTTTAACATTTTGAACAACTTCCACTAAAACCATCAGCTAGCCTTAATCTCATATTAAAACCTATTTTTAGTGAAGGCATGCCCTTAATCATCTGTTTAGCTTGTTCATTTTCTACTGTCATTGGAAAAAGAAAACTGTAAGTAGTTGTAAGTAATATTTTTTTTATTTTTCATTTTATCCTTACATCTCTGCCTTTGGGAGTGGATCCAGTGAAAGCTGTTTAGAAAAAGTTACTCATATTTTTTTTTTTGCACTGTGGGAAGTTTCAGAAGTGTACACTGGGAATGAGTAAGGAACAGCTAATACCGTGCTTACAGCAATGCACGTATTCAGATCAGCATGTCATTGGCTCCATGCTACAGCAGTTTTCCTCCAGGCAACTATTTTATTGTCTTCTACAATTACATAGATAACACGATAAAAATCTCCACAGGAAACTGAAGAAAATGAGAAACATTGCTGTGAGACTTTGTAATCGGGAAATTTTATGCAGTGATCTTTTTTTTTTCCCAGATATTGATACATGTACGCATTGGCCTGCTGTTTTCCCCCCATATTCTTCTTGTTCTTTATATTACTGTCCATTCAGATTTCATTCATTGAAAAGAAATGTAAAGTTTTCTAAAACCATAATTTGCAATTCTGTTTTCAAATGCAAGTCTTAAATTGAAATATTATCTCATGTATTTTTGAGATGTTTGTTTTTGCTGCTTCTGTTGTTTATCCTGAAATCCCTTCCGCTCTTTCTTTTGTAAACATCTCTAGTTTGTTTATTTCTTCATCCAAATTAAAAAAAAAAAGAAAAAAAGAGTAGCATGCAGCTTGACTACTTTTCCCCTTAAAACTTTGCATTACGTGCCTGCATAAATAAATAACTAAATGTTAAATGGGTAAACTGTTATTTTGCTTGCTATGGTGCCAATCAAATGTTCCTTAATTGGAGCTTGTCCTGAAAATGGATGGCCTTTTTTATTTCTGCTGTCAGGTGGAAAAGGGTCATTTGGTTCTTCAGAATCAGTTTTGTACTTCCTCAATAAAGGGGTGGGTGGTGAGACACTGAAACAGGTTGCCCAGAGAAGTTGTAAATGCCCCATGTCTGGAAGGGTTCAAGGCCAGATTGGATGAAGCTTTGGGCAACCATATCTAGTGGAAGGTGTCCCTGCCCATGGCAGGGGGGTTGGAACTCAATGATCTTTAAGGCTCCTTCCAACCAAGACCATTCTCTGATTCTTTGAAGCGAAGTGCAGCAAGTTAAGGTGAATTGATGCAGCAGAAACCATTGCACATCACTGAGCGCTTGCTTGTTTGGTGGCTGTTGTGATGCTGTGCCGTCTTTATTAGATTTTACTGTCTGGATGGCTTCCACAGTGTAGCTCCTTGTTCAGCGTACACCACATTTAAATCAAAGAGTACCAGTTAATATAAGAGATAGAAAAATATACTTCTTAGCTGATCTAATGAAAAATGTATTTTAATATATCTCAAAGTAATTAATTTACTCCTTGAAATATTTGATTGCAGAGTTTTAAGCTAAAGTTTGAGACAGTTGTTTTATATAAGGAAATACTGCTAGTGAAATACAATTGAGTTGTCTTACACATTTAATTAGATACAATTTTTGTATTTCAAAACTTTATTATCTGACATTAGAAGAGAGGACTTAGTGATTCATGAGAAGCACAGTGGGAAGAACATTGGACTGGAAGTAGCTTATATATTTAAAAAATATAGAAAAAATCCTGAATATTAATTTTACATTTATGAGACTTATGAAAATGCTAGAGACCAGTCAGTATATGCCACAGAAAAGCATAATGTTCTTGGATATCTTCCAAAGGGAGAGAGAGAGAGTAAGAAAGGTAGATGAGTGCTTCCTAGAAGGGCTATTTTTATTTCTGTAATGGTTGAGCTTGCCGCTCTGTGACATTATATTTAGGGACTATGGATTCTTTTAGTGAAAGAATTGGATGGTTCCTAAATGCTATCAACAATATCTTTAGATTTATAGGATCACCCAAATTAGAGCAGAAAGAACTCATTAGTAGTTGCCTTGCCATCTCTAGTCCAATTTTTTTTCCTGTGGAATAACGAGAATTTGTCTTAGAATACTGAATTTACGTCAGACCTATGTTCTTTTCAGAAAGGCCTGTCCCAACATCCGCTTTGTGCTTGGTGAACATACCTGTGATGAAAAATAGTTGGAACCATTGGAAAATGTTTCTTAGCAGTTCTATTCTACTCTCTGGGGGGAAAAAAATGTAAAATTTCTGTTTGTAATTTGATAGTCCTTCCTCACTAGAACAATTAAAATCTAGTTTTTTCAAAATATTACTGCTGGAGTGTGTTTGCTGTCTAAGTTGCTTCAACCTTGTTTCTCAAGCTAGTGTTGTTTTCTCACAGTCTAACATTTTTGCTTGTTGCAGATAGTTCAGTCATGGGATGGGAAGTCTTTTGATAGGTCTGCATTCTCAGGCAGTCCTTTTAAGTTCAAGTTATAGCTAATACTGAGAAACAGGATTTTCTTTGGATGTGATTCACCTGATTTATTTTAGGTTTATACTTTAGAACAAGACAGCTAATACTCCATCACTACGTGTTTTTTCTGTGTTGGCTGTGAGGGGAGGTGAAGACAACCGCCTTTGATTGTTAGGTGTGTTTTCAGCTTTTTTGTTGGTTTAAATCCTAGCATGAGAATGTAGTGTGAAATAGTAGATTTTGAAAGAGAAGAACAAAAAAAGAGGTAAGATAAGAAAGATGAGAAAGAGAAGATAAAAAGTCTTTTTCATTTGTTATCTTTTTGTACCCACCTGTAGAAGACTTATTGTATTGTGCTGTGGTTTATAACTTCCTTTTTGTTCAGAAATGTGATAGCAGTATCATGAAAAGAAAAGGTGCTCAAAGGCAGGAAATTTGCAAAGGAACACACTAGCTAAGTAGTCCTAATCTCATTCTTTCAGCAAGTGTTTGGTGAAGGAGGGCCTGAAGGCTGCTTCTTTCAAGGGGAATAAAGTTCATTATATGTTTGTGTTTTATTTAAATACGAGGAACTTTTGTTCATGTATTGTTTTTTCTGTAGACATTGTGAGGCAGAGAGAATGGGTTGCTCCTTTTTTTTGTTTAAAATATTAAAATGAAAATTAAAAACATTAACTACTTTTTTACCACTGGGGCACTAGTTTATGAATATATAATAAACATGAACTCTATAACTGTAAGACTTTTTTATGAGTTAACATGTATAGGATATGCAAAAAAATTTGTTCCTGCTGTGGTGGATACATCATTCATCTCTGTCTGGAAAAGTCTTTCTCTACTGAATTAACGGGAATATTCATCCTTAATTTTCATTTCTGAACTGTTAAAAAGGGCTTCTTTACTGAAAATTGTGGAATTTTCTTGTTTGTTTTAAAATCTCAAGGCAGATCAGGTCGAAGATAGATCGGTAGATAGTTAATATTGATTTTTTCGCAGGTTCGTATGAAACTTGTAATCTTAAATTGACTCTTTTTGTCCATGCTAAGTCTAAAAATTGTCAGTCTTCCTGTGAGTAAGTCTTGTGAGTACTTTTAGTAATTTCTGTGTTAGTGGGCTTAGTAAAGGACATGTGTTGTGACCCAAAAGGAGTCTTTTAGAACAGCCTCCCTCCCCTTGTAACCAGCAACCAAGTTCGTGATACCCTTGAACTGAATTAAGGTGAAACCAGCCAACCAGTTTTATGATTTATTAATACAAAATACAAGGCATGTGGTTGAATATGATAACGTGCCACATGTCGTTACTTAGATCTAGTCAATAGAAACAAAGAGAGGAGAGAGAGACAGACAGAAGAGAGATTTCACCACCCGTGGATCCAGTGGTGTCCCATGGGTCCTTGTCACTCTGGGTGTCTTGGTGGTGGGGGTCCTCACCCATTCTTCTGATGGTGCCATTTTTATACAGTTCAAGTCCCCAAATCTCCACCCAGTTCTAAGAAACTTCATGCATGTGCATGGTGGGTGTCGTGGTTTAGGTCCAGCCGGCAACAAAGAACCACGTGGCAGCTTGTGCACTCCTCCCTCCCTGGAATCTGTACTCCGGCCACCTCCTCCCCCTCCTTCCTCACTGATTCATGGTATCTGCACGGGTATTTTCCTCACATCCACCTCCTCGCTCTGCTGCAGGTCTCAGGGGCCATTTCTCTGTCCTGTCCCCTTCTTAAATATGTAACCATAGAGGCCCATCTATTGTCCCTAAACGGCCCAGCCTCAGCCCGAAGCGGGGGTGACTTGGAGCTGGGGGAGCTTTGAGCAGCTTCTTACAGGGGCTTCATGAGTCATGGCCTGGTTCTGCGTAGGCTCGGTGTATCCTGGGTGGTCCCAGGGGGACTATTTCGAAGGTCATGTCAGACGAGACCCTCCCCAAGGTCAATGTGCACTCTGCACATGCACAGTTAGCTGTAGACCGACACCAAAAGCACAAGAGGTATCGACTGAAAAATACTCAGTCGTGCCTTCACAGGGCCGGAAACCGGTGCCTTGTTCTTCCTTGTGGTTTTAACACCTGCTATGCGCATGAGCAATTGTATTGTTTATCATTTCTTGTGGTTTATAATTTCTTGAAGTTTGCAATGCTTGCATTTTGTGCAGCAGAGCTCACGTCTTCTGTACCAAGAAATGTCTAAGGCAAACATCCACTCATACATCTGCCGCAACATGTTATCGTTAATAATAGTTTTCTACTTTTTCTGGACTTTGAGGGACTTTTCTGTTGTCTTCTGTTTGAGTTGTGGAACTGTCATTTCGATTTGGATAAATTTTGCGAAATGTACATCGCCTTAGCTGCATGTCTAGTCTGAGTTAGGTTTCTTCGTTGCTAGACGTTTAGGGTTTTTTCTTGATGCTGGTCTGTTTGCCGTCAATCCTTTCTTGTTACCTCCATTGTATTGAAGCATCTCTACTGTGAAAAACTTCTATATTACGCTACACTTTTCTTTTAATGTGCTTTTTCTGAAGGTTTAATAAGTGAAATGAACCTGAGTTTGTCCTAGAAACTGTCTCTAATGAGAGGAGTCTAATAGAGAAAGTGACGGGAACTAAATAGAAAGACTCCCCTGTAGATACCAGTGCAAACAAGAATGCTTTGGTAACACCTTGTTACCAGTGTTTACTAGTAGTGGTACAATCACTGGTATGTTAAAATTATTTTATAATGGGTGTAATCCTCATGGTTATTACCAATTGACAAATAAGTGCTTTCAGGTAGCATAATCAAATGTGACAACCTAAAGATGTATTTAGGCTTTTGTAATGCCATACAGCAAAGCTATGAGACAGATAATAGAGGAGTTTTAAGATACTACATATTCTTGATTTTCTCTTACTGTTCATTCTATGCTACTTTGCAATTGTGGAATGGAGGAAATTCCTTCTTTGGTATATCATACTCTGTTTAAGTAGAATCAAACATCTCTCTTCTGCACATCCTCCTCCTCCTTGAGAAGAAACCAGGGCTGGGAAAGATGATTCATTGATTCTCATCTTGATACAGTAAGACACTGTGAGCTGCTGCAAGAGGGAAACTACAGCATTTAATCAGAGCATTTCCAGCTTGTGTTAAACTCTTTTCTGGGGCTGTATGGGAGCTTTGGGAGTTAGCTGGCAAGGCAATGCATTCTGTGTTCTTTTCAAAATGGATTAATTCAGATGCCGTGGTTTAAAAATAAAACAACATGGCTTAGGTGGTAAAATTTCATTTCATAGTGAAATGTGAATTTCTTTTAACACGCTTGTGTTGTGACAACAGAAAGACCCAGTTTCCGTGAATTAGCCATCACTGGAGTTCTGTGCTTTTCCGGTATCGAGAATCACGGGGTTTTTTTGGGGTGGAGGAGTGGGGTGAGAATAATCTTGTTTCTTTTTGTCTGCTTTCCTTCCTATTCCTTATGCTTGCCTGAAAAAAAATCCTCCTTGAAAAACTATAGTCAGCTTTCTAAATAAAGTTTACTGATTTTCTAACAAGTATTTTTCAGGACTTTTTTTTGCTGTCAAGATTGGCAACATACTTTGTTGTGTATGATGCAAACATAGACATGTTCTGCAGAGGTTGTTCATACATAGCTTGAAGGCTGTGAAAACCCTTCTGATGATCCTCTCAGGTGTGAAATGTTTAGAATGAAGTAATTTATTATATATTAATTCTGGTTAACCAGGCATGATTTGAGACTTTCGTAGTCTGCAAGAAATTAAGTATTCATTAACATTTAAAGCCATTAGATGACACAGTTGAGCAATAAATGATTCATTTAGTCCCTGTTAAAGTAAATGTGCATTAAAGTTTCTGACTAGAAGATAAGTGGTGGTTGTCTTTGTTTTTAGTTATTTTCCTCATCCTTGCTTTATTTATTCTATGCACTTCATTGACTAGTCTTTCTCTCTCTTTTCCTGAAACAGAAGAAGAAGAAGTGGAAAATTTTGATGTTTCCAGTCTGCCTGAAGAAGTGCTGCAGAACATAGAAGCTGACAGTTACTGGTGCATGAGCAAGTTGCTTGATGGCATTCAGGTAAATTGATTTTTCCTGTCTGTAAGTAGTGGAGATAACTGATTAATGCCATGGCTTTAAACTTCTTTACGGTCGTTGAGAAAGAGTACGTCTGTGAAAAGCTAGAGAGGTAGATTTTCCCATTGGAGAAATCTACTGTAAGTTTGGCATAGTACTAAGAAAGGAAAAGGGAAAAAAAAGTGCAACTCATGTTCATCAAAACATCTACATGTTTCATTGTAGTATGATATTGTAGAGCAAAGTTGAAATCTCCAATTCTAGAGGCACGCTGTGCACCTCAGTTACCATGCATGGAGAATGTTTGCTCAGGTCTCCAAATAAAATGGTCTCACTGAGGTAATGAAAAGCTGGCTTGCTTATTCATTTTTAAGTCATTAATACAGCAACCTATGAGCGATTGCTGTCTTAATAGTTCCTGAAATTATCTTCATATTTTTAAAACATCCACTTAAAACTTGATACTTATGCTACTTCACTGAGTGTTTGAATTTTTAATATGTGGAGAAGCTATAAACGCAGGCATAATCTTCTGTTAAATGCAGCAAATTACGGACTAAGAATGGTGGATTTGTGTGTAGATATTTGCATTCATTGGCATATAAGTTTATGACCATTAGAAGGATCTACAAAAACCAGTAAATATTTAGCTGAACATCTTGCATTTATGTGAGGGGGAGGAATCCATAAGATCTACCATAGGTTAAATGGGAGTCCAAACATCTGTATTTGATGTTTAGCATATTAAAACACTTTATGCTGCAAAGCTGTCACGCCCTAAAGTAGAAACTTTGGACTTTTCAGTTTACAATGAAGTTACCTGAATTAAATTATATAGGTTTTGTGTTGCAATAGTCATCAAATAATGTTTATCTAATACCTGTTTTTCAGATCTGTGTCATTTGAGATAAACATTTTGAATCTTACTAGAAAGTAAAAGTAATCTGATTTTGTAAACTCAGAATATAGGTACTAAAAAAAATAGTCATTGTGAATTCCTAGGTTACAATGGTACCAAAATTGACCTTTGCTAGAAATGTGAAAGTTTCTGAAAGTTAGTGATTTCTGTTTCGCACTGACAACAAAGAATTGTTTTTAGCTGTTTGGTAGGCAGGTATTTGCAGTCAGAGTTCATTTGTCGCCTTCAGGGAGCTGATTAGAAAATAAATTACGGTTACAAATATTTAGCAGATTGCTGCTGCTTCTTTTCTTCTGGTTTTTTTTTTAATGTTCATACCTTCTCTTTCTGATTATTTCATGCTTTCAAATGAACTACTTGTATAGCGTAGAGGATCTTTTCTCTGACGTTGTTTCAGTGTTATTTTGGTGACAACAGAAATTGTTACAGGGATAGCAAAACTTTGGTTTATTTATTCCTAACATTCTCTTAAAAGATGAGGTGATGGACAAGTGCTTCTACTGTACTTATTAAATTCAGTCCTCTAGATAGGTCCCGTGTAACTTTATTTGTTTTGAAATGCCTTGGACAAGTGCTTGAAAATTTGAGGTTTTGTTTCTCCAAGAGATTTCAATGTAGCAAAGTGTAACCCTGGAGGTTGAATTTATATGTGTGGAAAATGCCTATCGTCCAAGAATTAATAAATAATCATCATAATGCTCCTGCCTGCACCTGAATGCTCATTTCTGTCTATCCCTTGCTGACTGCTACCTGTTGTGAGCTGATTCACAGAGCTGAACTGTCTGACAACAGAACAAAACAAAAAGCACTGGTTGGTTGAAGGGGCAAACACCTTAAATAGATACTGTAGCAAAGAAATGAGTAGAACTACACAGTAGGGCCAAGGCAGGATCTTGACAGCTGAGACACAGATTTACTTTAACAGCTGTAGATTCTCAATTTACCAAGCTTGTTGCCAGTATGTGGTAGTCAAGATGATCCACTTAAGTCTCTTTACTTCTCAAGAAAGTTACTGCTGATTGTTTCTTGGAAATAATAATTAAATTACTTCTTACTACTCCCTTAGTATTTTCCATGTGATCTGCTATAGATAATGGAATGTCTTTACAGCCAACCAGGAAAAAATACTTCTCTCTCACAAAGCCGCAAAACCAGACAACGTAAAAACGCAAAACCAAAGGAGAATCCCAAACAAGATTAGTGCTATTATGTTTCCTTTTTTTCTGTGAAAATATGTCATGAGAGACTCATATATATCACAACTCACTGATACGTTTTCTGAGATGTCTGAGTAAACAATACAAGAATTTTAGAGGAGTTTGTGACATGTGGTGATAACTGCAGTCTAAGATCTCTGCAGAATATTTCCGTTAATTTATTCATCAATATAGGCTTCCATTTGATGTTGGCCTACCAGTATTGGGTAAGTTTGAAGGGTGTACTTTGATAACAATTAGGGTCCTATTGTGAAATTTTTGACTAATACAAGCTGGATATATTTTTTTGTGTTTGTCTCTCCGATGCATAAGAGTGTAATGGAAAAATGATTGTATTTGTATCCCTTTATTATTCTTAACAGAAAACTCATTTATTTTTCCAGCCTATCCTGACTGTCTCATTTTCTTGATTCCAGAATTGTCAAAGGTGTTATTAAGAAATACGTATTTCTTGGTCGAGTTTTGCTACACATAGTTTCTGTTATTTCTCCTTTCCTCATTTATCTTGCCCTCCTCCTTTATCTAATGTGACTCTGTGTATTTTTAATATAAGAGCACATCTTTGAACCACAGGGACCTGTGGAATAAAAGAGAGTGCTGGCATTGAGCAGCATGACAATCACTTCCTGACATACATAGTTCTTAGCCTAGAGAAGCAACAAAAAACTTGGTCAAATCATCTGTTGCTTTAGCACATTCACTTGTGCTGTTTTCTGGTGATCTGGGGGGTTTTTATGCAATTATGCCTTTGGCTCCACTTAGAGAGTTTTGCAGAACTTTCCCAGTATTTAATGTTTGATTTTGCATGATAATTTCATCTATTTTGTGTTTTCAGGTGACTTTGTAACTTCTTTCTCAGTTTATGCTCTCTAGTTATAGGTTCCTAAGTCTCATCACAATTTGATTGAAATTTTTTAAAAATTGATTTAAATAGAAATACTAGGAGACTTTTTAATATAAATTTGTCTCTATGATGACAGTTAATCTTGTAATCTGTAGCTGTATGTACTGCTTACAGCAGTCAGCTTTGGATGATATGCTGTAACAATCTTTATTTTCAGTGCTTCATGATTGTGTGCTGCAAATTTTTTCTTTAGCTGTCGCCGAAAGACTATACCTCACTGCGATTTTTCTTAGTTATTTCAGGAAAACAAATGAAAACTTCTAAAATCGTAAAAGCATAGGATAATTCGGGTAGTGAGGGGCCTGTGCGTGTCATTTAGTCCAACCTGCTGCTCAAAGCAGGGTCAGCTCCGAGGTCAGATGAGTTGCTCAGGGCTTTGTCCAGTTAGTTCTTGAAACCGCCAAGGCTGAAGACTGCACAGTCTGTAAGGGTTAACCTGATCCAATGCTCAGTTGTCCTCATGTTGGAAAAGTTTCTCCCTATAGCCAGATGGAACACTTCTTGTTTGTTTATGCTGCTTGTCTCTTATCCTGTCACTGTGCACCACTATTAAAATCTGAGCTCTCTTTTCTTGGTGATGTAGGTTTTAGCAGGCTGCTGTTAGGTGCCATGAAGCCTTTGTCTCTTCAGGCTGACCAACTCCAGTTGCCTCAGCCTCTCACAACACATGCTTCGTACCTCTGAGCATCTTGGTGACCTTTTGCCCTTGCTCCCGTTGATTCATATTTTTCTTGTATTGGGGTCCCTAAAACTGGATGTGGTATTCTAGATGTGGTCTTGAAATACAAGAAGTTGTTTTTAAACATTAGGAAAAAAAAATAATCTTTAGAGTAAATGTGATTGAGTTCTGGAACTGTTTGCTAAGAGAGGTTGTAGGGTCTTCATCCTTGGAGTTCAAAACCTGACTGCATATAGCCTTGAGCAGCTTGCTCCAGGTGACCCTGCTTTCGGCTGGGCTTAGATATTCTCCAGAGGTCCCTGCCAGCCTCAGTGATTCCACAATGAATGCTGAGTGGGGATGATCACTTCCCTTCATCTACTGGCCTGGGAGGCTGCTGCCTACGTTTGCTGCCAGGGCATACCACCGGCTCAGTCTGAGCTTGCTGTCTGTTGAGACTTCCAGGTCCTTTTCTATAGAACTCCTCCCCAGACAGTTTGTCTCCAGGCTGTATTCCTGCAAGATGCTGTAATGCTGATTTATAAAAACCTGTTGCTGAGAGTTTGTGTGGCCATGTACAAAATATGTCTAAATAAGACCACCATTCCTGATTAGTTTCAACACATTAGTTGATGATTTCGCATTTTTAATCTATATAACAGTACTTTGGTGCATTCCTGTTGTGAATAAGAATCATGCGTTCCTAGGGTTTTTTATAGCTAGTTAGTTTCCAATACTATTTTGTCTTGAGTTTCTAGTTGAACAATAAAAAGATAAAATATTTCAGTTGTCAATCCACCATGCTCACGATAAAGCTGGTTGTCTTTAGAACACTTCTAAACTGTAGATGATGCGTGAGTATTTTTGCATTTTTACCTGTAGGAATAATGACTGTGCATGTGGGGAAACTAGAACTTATCTTACAAGTATTCGTTCCACTTAATTAAGTAGACATTCCAATATATTCATCTTAATTAGCTTTTTTTATTACTAAATCATCCTTTATAACACTTTCCTCAGCAGAGTCCCATTAACGTTCGAGTAAAAAGTTCACACTGATCTGTGCCACCTGAAAATGTAATGTTCATGTATAAAAGAGAGTATAACTCTTCATTTTAAGTACAACTGTAATGGTAATAAAATAACCAAAGGGGAAATATATACATTGCATAATGATCTGAACAGATGTATTAAAAATAGCAATAAAATATTAATATAATTATTTATGGGAATTGATTATGGGAATTTTTAGAATGAAAGGGAGATAATTCATTTCCAGGGACTGGAGTATCCTGAGGTATATATTAACTATTTCTGTGGCTGATTAAACAGCAAGATTTATGATCTGCAAAGGGAATCCTGCAAATTTCATTCTTGCTCATGAGTTATGGAAGGTTGTTGCTAACTTGTGCCTCAAGTCTGAATTATGGATGGATGGATGGAATGTTGCTTGGAAAGCCTTTCAGAGGCCTACAGGAAGAGATAAATAGCACGAGTATGCAGCTCAAATGTTGAGCCATGCATACAGAAATAACTGGTGATAACTCTTCTGAAAATTCTTCACAGGACCTTCCAAAGGCTAATTTTTAAGGAAAAAGTAGATCAAAGATAACTTTCTCTCTACCTTTTCTTTAAACTCTTGCAAGGCAAGACTTTCTTATGTCTGCAGTTCGTTTATGTAGCTGGTTTAGGGTTATGATAAATTGCAGGTGTGTTGTCTGAGAATGTGAGTTCATTAGCCAAGACAGATATAAGGAATATGTACTATAGGTGTCTGCATCTGTCGCTTACCTGTCTCTTATCATGTGAACCCCATGTGTATTGCACATGTGCTTTTATGCACAGATCAAGTTTTTGTATTGCAGGTACTGCAGGGTCTACGTGTGCAAATGCAGTGATAGCTAGTCTAGGGTTTCTGGGTATGCATCAGCCCAGCGCTTCTGGTAAGCTTAGTTAAATGGAGAAAGCAGTCTTTCCTCCCCCTTTTCTCAGCTGAACATAGCACCACAAATGTGGTGCATTCAGGGAAAATGTCATGTATGATGTAACTGTCTCCCAAGCAGTCGTCAGAGACTCCGCTAACATCGTATAGCTGGTATGGAAAGACTACTGCAGTTGTGCTCCAGTTTCTGTATAAACACATCCTAATGCCAATCAGAAATGTATGTTTTAGAAACATGGAAGTCATATCAGGAATTGTCAGGAGCGCTAGCAGTAGTTATTTCTGTACATAGTTCTCTTAACGTTTGAGCTGAATATTCATGCTCTGTGTCTGTTCCTGCAGCTACTGTCACTGTAACTCCAACTGCTAGATAGAACTTCTGTATGGTGAAAACTGTTCCGTAATTTCCAGAAATCCAAATTGTTCATTTTATGCTAGTGTCTTGTGCAAGGTGGATCCTGAGAATGACAAAACTTTTTTTTTTCCTTGAAACCACTACTATTCTAAGGAAGAACACCGGATTGCTTGATCAGAATTGTTTTAAAACACTTATAAAAGTAAAAGCTTTTTGAGAATGAAATAAAACCCCCCAGACTTCTGTTCTGATAAATAAACAATAACTTGGGATTACTCTTATTCTTTTCATTGTCAGTAGCTTCTATAAGCTATTTCTAAATTATGAAAAATTTTAAATTCAAATATCCAGTTTTAAAAATTAAGATATTAACTAGAAATTCATAAACATGAGAAATTTAATGAGAAATAGGTTCTACAGTTGGAACAGGCATTTGTGCCTGTTCAGGATTCTAGACCGGCTTTTCTTCTAGTGAGAAATGGACAACTTCAACATTTTTTGTAGTCACTTATCAAATGATACCCCTAAATGGTATTTCTCTGTTACTCTTACCTGCATGTCATATGTGAGACTCAAATCTTATGAAACACAAGCATGACCACAACAGGCGCTTCTATCCAGAATCCTTCCTGTATTCATGCTCAGATGTCTGCTTCTATTTTTCTTACATAATCTTCTTTACATGATTCGTTGGAGCAAATACTGTTTTGTGATGTTTTAAACTTAGAGTGAAGAAAAAGAAGATTGAAAGTAGAACGAATCTAGAAATTTCTCTCTAAGCATGTTTTACCTTTCTCAGTTCAAGAAAGTGTTCTTACACAGAATACACATAAGTTACTGATAAGAATGAATACTATTAAGGGCAGACTTTTTAGGGCAAAACGCATGCAGTATTGTGTCATTCTGTGTGACTTTTGCTTTTCCAAAGGACCTTCAGATCTTCAAAGTCTTGTTTGAAGCTCCTTCAAACTATTCCTAGAGTTCTTTGAAGACTTTATTAGTACCTGAAGAAAAAAATACATTTTGTTGAACAACACTAGGAAGTTAGTAAACAAAGTCAGACAGTAGAGTTGTTGTAACTGTGAGCATTGGAATGTAATTAACACAATTGTTATGTTAGTCCTGTTCTTTTGATGTGACAGTAATTAAAGCATGTCTTCTGTTGTCTGTTCAAAATGGAATAGTTAAAATGTAAAAAAAGCGTATCTGCTATGGTCTTCCTGTATGACTGAGTAGATTTAGTCTGAGCAGCTAAGGACTGTATCATGGTGGCTGATGATCTGGCCTCAGACAGTGTTTCAAACTAGATCTTGAAACCCTGATGTACCGAAAACTGAGATTAAAAATGTCAGCATTTTAGATTTTTGGCATAAATGATCCTTCAAACTCATCTACACTGAGGTTGTCATTAGCAATGAGCCAAAGTCACAGAGCATCATACTTTGCAAAGTATAGATCCTGCATTGATTTAGAAGAATTGCAATTAAATCTATTGTTTGTGAAATCACTGAACTGTGTAGTAGGAGTACGCCACAACAGTAAGCTGTACATGAAAATTGCTGAGTTTGGACTAGCACCTGTCCACAAGAGATCTTTTGGGACTATCCTGAAATTTCTAGTGGCTTGCTTGGTTGCTGGAGGACTTGTGTTCCTCCCTAGCAGTTTGAGAAGGTTGACTACATTGCTAGAATACTGTGTGTCAGGATGCCTAGTGAGAATTTCAGAGGCAGTTGCTAACTCTTAGTTTACAATATATCTTTTGATACCTCCTCTGAGGGTCTCTGGTAATGGGTAAACGAGAAGATCAGTGCCCAAAACTGCTCTGGTATGAGAGGAATGGGGATGGGGTGCATATGACATCAGATTTTGAAAATGGTTTTGAGGGGATTCAGGAGAGCACAGACAAATAGAGGTGTACATCAGATAAGTTTGTAGAAAGTGTAAAAATAAACAGAATTAATGGTTAAAGGATAAAACCAGTATTATTTAATATTTTTTATAACTCCTGTAAAGCAGCACAAATCTGGCAGGTTTTGAAAGGAATCAGTGAGCCTGTGAACAACTTTATGGTTTAAATGCATTTCCAAAATGCATTTTGATAAAGTCATTTACCAGAAGTTCATAAAGAAGCTAAGCATCCATGATAGAAGCATTGCCTGTTACCACGCGGGAAGGAGACATGTTTATATAAGTAGTCCTCGAAAGAGAAGACATCACTTTGCTACTTCTAAAACCTAAAATGAACTTGTGCTAGGTATGCAGTATGGTGTTCTAATGTGTTCTGTCAGGTTTTGTCCGTATTTATGATTTCTAGCTCTTACCCAGATCTGAACTGTTGTCTGGCCTGTGCTATAATCCGAAAATATACCCTGAGCACTTCTTTTATTGCTACTTTAATAGTTTCTGTGATTTATAATACCTCAAGTTGTGTAAAACTGAGGTTTGATCATGTAGCCCGGTAGCAGATTGAGTCTTTGATTCTGAGACTATCGATACTATTATAACATGAGAATCAGTAACTACTTTTTAATAAGATATTGCCTTTTCCACTCCGTTATGTAGGAATAAATAAGATACTGTTTTCTATGTAGAAAATTTTGTGCTGCAACCCTTTGTAAATCTCTTTCTTACTGCTTAGGAAATTTTAAGTTTTCAGAAGTTAGGCTTAATAATTACAAAGTTCGGAAAATCTTTTCCTTTAAAGGAAGTATCTTGGAGTATTTGTGCAACATGCTATGGAATATGTGGAAGCAGCATGCTCCAACACACGTGTGTGTTCTTATGCATATGCACTCTGTATCTCTTGAACTGTATTTAAGATTAGATTTGCCTTATAATTTCCAGCTTCGAGAAACGTTTTGAGTAAACTGTGCCTACCATTGATGGTGTTAATACACGTTGGCCATTGTCATTTAAATGTCATGCTTCCCTCTCACCTGCCCACTCCTTTTTGCATAACGTTGAGAGCAAGGTGAACCCAGATGCTTAGAGGATTCACGAATATGTGAATGAAGTACTCACATCTCCTCAGAAAAGTTGTGTTTTGAAACTTGAAAATATTTCTTAAGGAATAAGTAGAAAAGGTAATATAGTGTGTTTTCATTTGTGTGTGTGTAAATATATAAAGTATATATATGTTTATACATGCACACAGATATATGTATATAGCTTATACTTACAATTATATATATTAATAATATACTTATTATATTTAATACTCAGTATGCGTTTGATTCCTTCTGTGTATACTTACAGCAGCCTTTGTACTTATACGCCAGATGGCATTCACAAATGCTATTTACATTCATTTTTCCATATGTAATTGAAATAATTGAAGAAGTCACAATGAAAGATTTTCAGATTTATTACAGACTCATTGTTATGAAGTACTCGTAGTATTTTGGAAGATATTTAAAATTAAAATAACATGGAGATGTGTTGAACTTACTGAACAGTTGCTTTGGAAGTACATTTAACACACACTTAAAAAGCATCTGTGTTCTTTTTAGCACTCCATCATAAGCTAGTAATATTTTGAACATAGCTGTCAGTGCTGTGCCTGCGTGTGGTGATGAGAAATGGAGTGCATTTGTTACAAAATGCATCGGAGTGGCTAATAAGAATCTCATTGATACATGTGGTTGAAAATTCCAGAATCTGCTTCGGTGCTTTTTTCCTGATAGACAAATAAAAAATGCTGGCGGTGTGTGGTGTAGATACTGCACCATTTGGAGGATATTAAGAATACAAGTAGGATCATCCTTAGTTCACTCAATATCACTTTCTCAGTGTATCCACAGACAATGTTACTTTAGGACTGACTTTTCAAGGTAAACATCTTTCTGAGTTCCATCTTACTGTCAGCATTTAGAATAGGGCTGGCAAAATGGATGGAACTTGATACTCGGTGGTTAATCGTGCTTTTAGAAACCGTGATCTCTCTCTCTGTCTTTTCCTTTTGTGAATATGGGAGGATAGTCCCAGTTAAAATTGTTCAGTGCATTTTTTCTTTAGTTTCATTTTCTAATAAAGGTTCTTCCTTTTAGAAGTTCTCTAACCTTACCAAAATGTAAGAAATTAGCTAAGGTGTTTTTTCATGTTTAGTGAAGGCAATAATTGAAATATTTTATTTTAAATTGTAGTGATTATATTTTGAGAAGTCCTGCCAGACCTAGCTGTAGTTGCAGGGCAGTGAGGTGGTTATACTAGCATCCTCAGAGTAAGTACAGACTACTAAAACAAAAATTTGAGACTGAGGCAGTTTTGAGCCCTTGTGACATTATAAAGTCTTAATCTGTGTTGTAACGTGAAACTAATTATGTGTCAGAGTCTGAACTAGATACTGTAACCATTGAGTTGTGAGGTAGCTTAGCATAGTTCACTGAAAGTATGATGGAAGCTGAGCAGAACATCAAAGAATTTAGATATTGCACACTGAAGCATGTTTTTTTATGTTTATCATAGATTTGTTGTATACATGCATACTTTGTCATATGTGAGTACTTACTAGAAAGTGTCAAGAGCAGTGGTTAGAAATATAAGGTGTCTGCTGAAGATCTGTTGAAGCAAGACAATCTGTTCTCAGTTACTTATGTCTATTTTGGAGTTTGTCTTTTGCTTAATATCAGTGCTTAAAGTTACACAAGGAATAAATGAGGAAATACAAGAAAAATTTGCAGGATGAGTAATGAAACGTTCCTGTGAGGACTCACAGCTGTGAGGGGGAATAGGCAGGAGGGTTGAATACTGGAACACTTTTTTTCTGCAAAAGTTAGCAGAGAACTTGTATTGGGTTTACATGGCAAGGTTTTGGTAGCACGGGAACTGCAGAGGTGTCTTCTGTGAGAAGAGGCCCCATGTCAGACAGGGCCAGTTCCAGCCAGCTCCAAGATGGACCTGTGCTAGCCAAAGCTGAGCCCATTGGCAATGCTGGTGGTGCCTCTGTGATATTTGAGAAAGGGTAAAAAACACTGCGCAGCAGCTGTGAGAGAGGAGTGAGAATATGTGAAACAAGTCTGCGGACATCAAGGTCGGTGAAGAAGGAAGGGGAGGTGGTGTTCCAGGCGCTGGAGCAGAGATTCCCCTGCAGCCCGTGGCGCAGGCCATGGTGAGGCAGGCTGGCCCCATGCAGCCCATGGAGGTCCACAGTGGAGCATATATCCACCTGCAGCCCGTGGATGACCCCATGCTGGAGAAAGCTCCTGGCAAGGACTGTGGCCTCTGAAGAGGAGCCCACGTAGGAGCAGGCTTTCTGGCAGGACATATGGCACATAGGGATTGGCAGAGACAAAGTGTTATGAATTGACCACAACCTCCATTCTCCATCCATCTTCCTGTGTGACTTTGTGGGGAGGAGGTAGAAGAGTTGGGAGTAAAGTTGAGTCAAATTTTGAAGCTAGTGTACAATTAAATTGTGTAATTGAAGAAATAAAATCTTAACTACTGTACTTCTGTATTATTCTGACAAATAATTTATGAATTCCATGAGTTTGACATGTTTTTTTCTTTAACTACATTACTAGCTTTTTTCTTTCACCTATAAACACAAAAGGAGCAAGAATAATAGATAACAGAATACTACTTATGTTTACAAACTCCTTCTTGCAGTTTAACAAACTCCAGAAAGTCAATTACAAGTGTAATAGGAGGGAATATGTACAGCGTGGTTTAATTAGAAAAGAGGACTGGGGGAGCCAACAAAGATCTTTCCAGTTAGGTGAGTCAGCACGAGTAGAAAAGTGACTCCCATCTGTGTTCATTTACAGCAGAAATAATGAACAGAAAATTAAATGAATAGGAAAAAGATCAAATATAGTGAAGAACAAACATCTGTTTTGGAATCCAAGATGGCAGTTTTGGATTGCATTTCCAGGTGTGTATGGAGTAAATGATGCTTTGAGAAAGAAAAAAGTTTCAGATTCGTAGATCGCAGCTGGCGGTTGCACTACCTGGGGAGAGGCTAATGATCGAAGTAGTGGTGTTTTAGCTCTGTGTTGGCTTTCAGTGTTAAGTATGTGAAGACACTTTTGCAGAGGATCTGCTATAGATTAAATAATTGTGTGTTATATTGCTATATTTTGAGTACAGTACTAGTTCTAGAAATACCGGTTAACTTTCTTTAAAGAAGTAAATAGAACAGTATATAAACATTTGAAAAAAATATTGAATACAGTTTTCATTGACAGAGTAAGTTCTGTAAAGAAAATGAATATAGTGTTTCGTGAAGATGCTGTGTCTTGGATATGACACATAACTAACGCAGGAGTGTGATGGATTTGTATAAAAGGTATTGTCTCAGTGCATGGGATAGTTTCTCTGTCTCTGAAATAAGGTGATAGTAGATTTGAATTCTATGTGAGAGTTTCCGTTCTTTCAGTTTTGATGTTTTGTTGCACTACTGAGGACACTTGTGTTCTGCTTGAGAGACAACGTCAAGGTGAAATGGTTGCCTATTCTGGTTTGTGATTCCTGTGGAAAATTCCAAAATTCAGAGAATTATCCTTGCTTCTTCGTCAACACTGTTTTGGTTTATACATTGATTTCTAATACCAAATATTGTGAAAATGCTACTGCTAGGCTAGTAAAGAACTTTGCTGTGTTTTTTCAAATAACTGTGGTGAATTACAAGTGATCAGAGCACATAATAGACTTTTTGATATTGTAATTCACTGTTGTTGGCTGATGTACTATCACCGACAGAATTATTAGTGTATAATTTTCCCTTGTGAACTTTTAGGTTTCATACTTTATGTCAGTTTTATAGAACTTGAAGATTAAATTGCAATCCAATTTTGTAAAACGGATCAACGTTAAAGATGTAAATATAGTCAAGAAAGTCAGTATGACCATTTTAATAAAAGTATGACCTTTTAATAAAAAGAAAAATGTCTCAAGATACGTAAAAATAAACAAATACTCATTCCTTTACTGTAAGGCCAAGTTAAACTTTGAAACAAAGAAAAATTAATATTCCAATATAAATGAAATTTTTTTTTAGGATTAATTTTGAGTTAGTTGCTCAGCTCTCCAATTGGTTTTCATAAAGGAATTATTCAAACAATGGCAGTTGAGACAAAAAATCCTTTACCCTAATTTTATATGTATGTAGTAGTTACATGAAAAAAATTTTACATAGTAACTTTCTTTTCAAATATACATAGGTAATCTTCTTTTCTTGAATCTTTCTGTATAGAAACCCAAGTCTTCAGAAACATTGCTGTGTGTTTAAATAATGTCTTTATTTAAAAGGATTGATCACTTTGGGGCTAAAGTGGAGATACCTCTCTTTCTCATTATTTCAAACTATAGTCTATATTATAGAGCTACAATCCAAAAATAAAAAATCCAGTTAGAGTTAAGACATTCAAACAAATACATGCAAATACCCTGCCATTTTAACTATGTAGCTTGTGTGTTAGATTTTGATTCATGATTTAACTGTAACCTTAGGTTCAGAACAGTCATTACTCCATTGAAATAGACTTTTGATTTCTTACTCTGCTGGAAGGTATTATTCTGAACTTGTAAAGATCAAATTCTAATCCTGTCACTGATTAGCGTCTAAATTTTCATATTTCCTACATTATTTGTGATAAACCTGTAAATTTATGAGCAAAAAAATCACCTCATAGAAACCTCTAGCGTGGCACATTTTGGCAGTTAAGATTACAGCCTTTTAAAGCTACTTGGAGTTTTGCAATAAAGCTGTAACTTCAGGGGCACTATATTAGCAAGTAGAGAGCAATTGGTGCAGTAATAGCTATGGGGTATACTGTTAGAGACAGGGGCTTGAAGTGGGACTATACGATGTGATGATTTACTACTTAACTGTAGAAGCAGACCTAGGAAACATAAAAACAAAACACAAAGACCTTAAGAAAACATAGAAGAATACATGGACTGAGACAAGTAATTGAAGGAGAAGAAACTTTTTTTTTCCCCACAAACTTAATACTTGTATTTGATCTCTTCTTCAGGATAACTACACGTTTGCACAGCCAGGAATTCAAAAGAAAGTGAAAATGTTGGAAGAACTTGTTAGTCGAATTGATGGTAAGTCTTAAAAGCTGGCCTGTTTTCTAACTGGTGTTTCATTGAAAGTGTTTATTTAAAACATTTGCAAGAAGTCAAGCCAACATCACTGCAGTTACCTACAACGGTGAGGTAACTTCGCCTTTCTCAGAGGAGGTGTCATACTCAATCAATTTGTGGCACACTGGCCTTTGCAAGATCGCTGTCATGTATCACTTAAAAAAAAGCCAGTAGAGCGTGAGCCACTTTCATTACTTTTTATTAAGGCGATATAATAAAAATTCAATGGCAATTTCTTTGCAGCAGAGTAATGGTCACATACAAAAGGCAGCCAGTATTCATTTCACATTAAGCTCAATGATTGTTGTAATTTGGGTGAGTCAAAGTGGTTGTTTATGGTTGTCCTTCGGCACAGTGTTTTGTGCCTTTGTGCATCATTTTGCTATCTGGAATGCCTGAATAATTTCTCTGTGCAATCCAATTAATTATGAACTCTGGAAATAACATCTTTAATATTATAGATAAATTACAGTATGTGCAGGGGTAATTTTAGATGATGCTTTCATGTTGTAGCAGGACACTTTGAAATATTTTCCAGCTTCATCCTTAAAATAATTCCCTTCATGAAATGCTGACTGTCATGTTGCTAGGACAGAGTTTAATTAAATGAAATGCAAGAGATAACGCTTGCCCATTCTAAACATACTCTCTTGATAGTTTGTTAAATTAATGAATAGAGTATTAACAAAATGTTGCCAAGCAGAACCAGGCATGCATTTGCGACACTAGCCTGTCAGTGATGAGATAGAAAAATATTTCTTGTGTAGCTTAATAATTGGTAATCTTCTTGGAAAGATTAATTCCATCTTTTCATTGTGAGATTTTTTGTGCCAGTGCTTACCATAGCATATTTTGCTTTGACCTGCATGTATTTACATCCTGAATGTTTGATGATGCGCTTTGTGCCCTTAGGATATTACACTATTTTTAATGATGAAAAACTAAGGACAGGACAACAGTGTTTATGTAATACTGTGCGATCAATGTAAATGTATGTAAAAATTTTTGTTGTAGGTGCGTTTTTTGTTTAAAATGTAAATGAGTATGAAAAATACAGAATTAGCCCCATATAGAGAGAGTAGCAAAATATTTATATTAAAAGTATCTCTAAAGTAATGTATTATTTCAAAAATAATCTAACTACTTGCTATGTGACTTTATGTCGTTTTATGCTTATATCAATATTGATGTTTACATTTTGATAATTTCTAGAAGCAAATGATTGTTAAATAAAGGGTATAATTATAATGCCTATAAATAGACTTCCTGAACTTGGTCAATGAACATTTGTATAAACAAATTATTTAACCAAGTTCTTAAAATGAACAATACCATTCTGACAATAAGCCTTATGGTTCTGTTTAATAAAAATGCTAAATATCATACAATATGTTATTGTTTAGTTTTTAAGAAAGAAATGCTGAAGGCGTATTTGTAGCTTAGGTGCTTTAGGGATATAGTTAAATAAGTTTTCTCAGTGGTTAGGTGTGGAAGCATTATTTTTAAGGGTTTACACTTGAATTTAAAAAAGAATAGTAGCAAGTAAGTGTGTTTTCTTAAACTGTCCTTTACCAGGCTTCATAACTGAAAGTGAAGTGTGGGTTCCTCGTTTTTCTCATTTAAAATAATTTTGTGAGGTCTTTATAGGACTGTATGTAATAGGACATTGTTTAAGTAGTCACACATCAAAACCTGTAATTGTTTATTTGTCTATCCCAATATTGATCCAATTTTTTCTTCAGTGTTTTTTGATCTAAATTGTGTAGTATTTAGTAAAGGAGGCAACCAATACAATGTATGTTTTGTTTTGAGCTAAACGTTAAGCCAGATTTTGTATCTGTTTTGTATCTATTTTGTGTCTGTGGCTGTAGATAGCTGCCAAGATTTTTTAAAAATTGATATGGGTACTGAGCAATATGTTTTCTACAGGAGAATTTTTTTCTGGTAGTTTTTAGTAGACATAATGAGTGTTTGCTAGTTAATGTTGGGTTTTTGTACTGTGCTAAGTACTTAAACTAACAGATTAATCTTAACTCTAAATTGTTTACATGGTTGAGTAGTAGAGGATGATTTTCTTGTTTTGAGCAGTATAGTTGCAGAAAGCTAAGCAAAATCCTAACTTTAAGAAATTAATCATCTTATAGCAGGTCTATTTTACAGTGTGTGTTGTCCATATGACATTCCTGTAGCATATGTAGAAAAAATGTTAAGGGAAACTATTTTAAAAAATAATGGTATTATAACACTTCAGGGTGAGGGAGATTTCATTCTATGTTTTTCATTGTAGAAACTAGATGAAGTATTTTAAAAACCTGTCATTGCTATTTGAAAAGGAAGTCAGCAAGATTTCGATGTAATTGACATTATGGAAATCTGGAACTGTTTAGGTTGAATGAGACCTCTGGAAGTCAATGTGCCAAACCTCCGCTCTCACCTCTCTATGTAAGAGGACAGAGACAACTTAGATCAGTCTGTGTAGAGTCTTGTGCTGTTGAGTTTTGAGTAACTCCAGGGACGGAGCTTCTGCAGCCGCCTTGGGTAAGACTGTTCAAGGGTTTAACTACCATCATTGTGATATTATTATTTTTTAAAAATAAAAATAATTAGATTTTTTGTTTATGGAACTGATCTCCACTGCCTTTTATTTTATCTCTGTGTACCTCTGAGAAGAATCTGGCTCCGTCCTCTACACCCTCCCCTTAGGCAGATGCAGCTGTTTATAGACTTTTCTTTTTGAGGCTGAACAAATCCAGTTCTGTGAGCCTCCTTGCATGTGTAGAGTGCTCCAGCTTCCTAAGTACCTGGGTTGCCCTCCACTGGGCTTGCTCTTGTATGCCAGTGTCCCAGGATTGGACGTAATGCTGCAGACGTGATCTCACAAGTGGTGAAGAGGCAGAATCACTTCTCCTGACTTGTTGGCTTCTCTCTTGCTTAGAAAGCCCAGCATACAGTTGACCTTCCCTTCTGCAAGGACGCGCTGCTGACTTGGGTACAGCTGTTGTCCACAAGGACCCCCAAGTCCTTCTTAGCAGAGCTGCTTTCCAGCCAGCTAGTGCCCGGTCAGTGCTATTGAATGAACCTGTTCTATCCCAGATACAGGATGTTTGTCTCTCCTGAAGTTCAAGACGTTCCTATCAGCCATTTCTTCGGCCTGCTGAGGTCCCTCCAAGTAGTAGCCCTGACTTTCAGCATGTAAACCACTCCTCCCCATCCGGTATCGTCCACAAACATAGAGAGCCCACTCTATGCCATCATTAGTTGTCAATAAAGATGTTAGATGGTATTGACTCCAGTATTGGCCCCTGATGGATGCCGTTAGTAATTAGCTGTCATTTGGACTTCATACTGCTGATCACAACCCTTATAATGCAGTGATCCAGTTAAAGTTTTGGATAGTAAAAGATACGCATTTGTCAACGTTTTTAAGGCTGTTTCTTTTTGTGTAGAAGACTGTCCGCTCAGTTACTTTCTTTTGCTAAAAAAATCCAGCAAAGTATATGTAAGATTAAGTAAAGTTTTTAGATAGGCAATAGTGGGTGTGTGTGCTGCTGTAATTTCATAAACTTTTGGATGCGTTAGGTAAGGGATCCTGACCTGGTTGACTTGCTGATGGAATCATGACATAGTTTGATTAAATGCTATGTTATTGTGCTTTACTCTTCTCCATTTCTTTTTACTTTGGTCTTTTTACACTGTGTCTGGTATACTGTAGCTCAAGGGAAATGTATGGTTGATATGAATTCAGTAACCTTGTTTTTAAAAAAGAAATCTCACAATCTATATTTACTGTAAATATCCTAAGTGCTAATTAAGGTTATTGTGGAAGAAAATAATATTCCTGTTGCTGCTGTGTCACATGATTTTCTTTATTCTGAGTAACTGCATTAAGAGAGTCTTAACGTAATAAGTAGCTGCATGAGTGCATGTGGCTTGTACAGCTTGCTTGCTAATAGTAATGGATTACCAGTGTATGAAAAGCGATGCTCACCCTTTGGAGAGTGTTAATGCATTATGTTAGTGATTCAAGCAACCTTCATTAACCCAGCCTTATGGATCACAACTCCTCTCAATGTAAATGTCCTTGTGTGTACACTGCAGTACATTGCTGTAGACTTCAAACAGCCAAGCTGCTCTGCTAATTGAATCATAATCTCAGTCTGCTTAGACTCCAGGAGATAATTTTGATGAATCATATGTTTAATGGAATTTTTTATTTTGTTAATAGAATGTTGTTATAGACCAGATGGAATTTGAAGATAAAGCATCATTTAATATCATTTATCTCCTTGTCACTGTCATTCAGATTGTTCAGGAATTATGCAAAAATATTGAAGGGGAGGGTCAATAGATAGCTCAGTAATATAAGAAATCTGTTATAACTATTTATCTTCTCTGTATCCTGTAATCTCAGTAGAGCTTTTCTGCTCTAAACCGTGAACCATCTCTTATGGTTTGTGAAAGGTCACGTTCACATGGCATGCTGTCTTCCACTTTTACTTCAGTTTAGGCTTGAAAGCAAAGAAACGTGGTGTAGGAATGCCAAAGTTAATTCAGGATTTGTGTTTCTAGAATTTACAGATGTTCAGTATTTGGGTCGTTTCATGCTTGATAGTCTCAGCTTCTTCAGTTTACTGTAAGACATCTGGTGAGTGCATTAGAGTTTGAGGTAGCCATTTAAAGAAGGCTGAGCATTTGTAGCTAGAAGTAGTCTTGGGTTTTCATAAACATTGATAAAATATGTTAAAATTGCATGGCATTCTCTCTAAATTAGCAAGAAGGCAGTTCTAGGAGAAAAAAAAGCCTGTTATAAATTTATTTTTGTTTATATCAGTTTCTCCTTAGCATTACAATAAACTATAAAAGCAGTATTGATGACTCAACTTAGTGTAAATATTCTGCGTCTTCTGTCAGGGTAATGGGAAGATTTTTTTTCTACATCTTTTATAGAAAAACTCCTGGGGTTTGCATCTGTTTTCTGCACACCCTGATCTGTGCTTACGTTTTCTTGTAGTTAAATAAATTCTGTGTTATCAGTGTTCCAGATTCTTGCGGTGATGATCAGCAATCTTATTGTAGAATTGGCCCTTGAATCTTAGTAACAAGAAATGGAGAAATAAAAATGCAGAAAATTAAGACTTTTTTCTTTTTTTTTTAGTACTGTTGCTGTATATATTTCCCCCCCTTCTTTTGAAATGAAAGTAATGGAAAAATACCTAAGAACATAAAGAGTGCTGCATTTTGACTTTCCCATGAGGGAGTTCATTTAGAATCCAGCTACATTTTTCAAAGGTTCAGTAATATTTCAATATTTCTGCTGTGTCTACTGTGAACGCGTCATCTGTTTTGGAGAGTTACATATGATATTTTAATTGGGTGAATTTCTAGTTTATTTCCATTTTAATATTGTAAAAAAAATTTACAAAGTTTTCAAGAGAAAGGAAGGTATTTTTAGTGCAAAATCAAAGTTGTTATATTCAAATTATTTTAAAGAATGATTGTTTTATTAAATACATAGTATCATTTGCGAAAATATTTTTACTTATGCCTAGGTGCAGTGAAAATGTTATTTCACCTGTTAGAACCATGTTATATTGAAGACTTTACAAGTCCTATTTGTTTTTTATTGCTGCCATATTGTAAATGTGTTTATTTCATTTGAAGTGAGTGAAACACAAATTAGATGATGTGTTTTGTTTTAGTGTTCTGAACAAATTAGTCTTAGCTCCACTAATCGCACTTTATTTACTTATTTCTGTCTTGGCTTACAAATGTCTTGGTCAATTTTCTGCAGTTCCGTAAATAATGCCACAAGTAAGGACTTGCAGTAAAGTGCTCTCATGTCATGGCCTTAAATTTATACTTTGCATACAGTTTTGCTATTTATGCACATAGAAATTTAAATATTAATCTCTTATGTACTTCTATGTGTTATGTGTATATATGTGCAGGTCAACTACTTCATTAAACATAGTCAATTTAAAAATGTTCATTTTTATATATATTTTTGTTTATCCACAGTGAAAGAGCTAATTTAATTGCGCTTTTCTGTGTACTTTTCATGCTTTGAAATATTTGCTGTAGATGGGTCTAAAAGGCTTGTTGATACAGGTCTTAATATTTATGTATCGTGTTATGAATTCTTACTTAATTGGAGATGTTTATAAAACTTCCTTCGTTAGAATAGGCTTAGTGCTGGTGGAAGTTATCCTTTCTAATGTCTGAGTTGATTTAACAGCTGCGTATTCTTTCTGGGCTGCTAAAGTTTTAAATGTCCAGACTTCACTTGGGAAACCTACAGTCCACTCCTCTGAATGTTGTGTTGGTGTTTGACATTCAGCAGGTTCTCGTCCCAAGAGATAAAGAAGCCTATTCCCATGGAACCGTCCAATGCTTCAAGCACAAACGTTTCATGGTTCGCTCAGAACTTGGTTTCATATGATGTTTTAAGCCCCAAAAGTACTTAGAGATAACTACTGAGTAGTTTTGATACTTCTGTAGTTTCCAAAGGACATTCGGTTTCTCGGCTGAATGAACTTTTTAAACTGCAGAGAAAAATTGTTTTGGTTTTTTTTGTTTAGGAAAATTTGAATCTCAGAACGGCAAAATATCAGCCAAGACTAATATGTTTTCTTACTAAACAACAGTTAAGTTGTTTAATACAACTCACAGAACAAGTGATCTGTTCAGTATACGCTGATAGATATAGATTAACTAATTTGGTTTTTAATTTTAATCTTGGGTGTTCGTACAATGAAATGATTTTAAAGTATGGTTAGAGAATACTTAATTGTATGTGCAAAATTATATTCACATTTAATTATATTATAAAAAGCATTTTACTGACACCTGTAATTTTGAACTAGAATTGTGTTGAAGTATCTGAAAAAGCGCTCTAATTGTAGTGGTTGAAAAGACTGGTATTCTTTAGTCATGCAGAAGCATTTTGAATTGGAAATGGAAATAGAATCTTCGTATGTCAGCTTGGTGCTAGTGATTAAAAATCTTGTAAGCATTTTGTAATTGTTTTAATTAATTTGTACCATAAAACTCTCCTTTTAACAAAGCCATCTTATTTAGCTCACCAGCAGTTATTTTTTATCTGATTTTATGGTTGTAATTACTGTATTATACTTTAATCCACTCTTAAGTGCTGCTCACTGGGTGTTATCATTATTCAATATATCTTTTAAATCATATTTTTATGTTTTCCCACAGAGATTATATTTGTATGCTATTACAGCGTACAGAGATCTTAGCAAGAGGTGAGACTGACTGTAAAATCATATCTAAATTCCGGACCTCTGTAAGCACTTTAACTTTTAAATAGCCAAAACTTAGTATTTTCATGGCAAATTAAAAAAAAGGGAAGAAAAAAGTTTAACATGATGAGGAGTTTGAAAAGTGTTAGGCATTAGCCCTGTTATGAATGCACGCAGTTATGATTTAGAAGAACACGCTACGGAAATGCAGTGAATGCTACCTGGAAGTAGAAGTGTCTCATCAAACACATTTCTCACTGTTGTTTGTTGCACTTTGAATATTAAGTTCAAGTTCCACCTGGAAACAGAGGATGTATTTTTAACTTTTCACTAGAACGGTAAATCTTCCTTGATCGCTACTAACTGTTTTTCCTAATAGTTTCTTCCATTTTGCACCAGATACCACAGAATTGTTACTTGCATTTGATACGCTGAGGCAACTAGGTCCTCCCTCCTTCTCAGTAGTAGAGTTCCCTCCTTCCCGGTAGTAGTGGAGAGAGGAGCCCACGCTGGAGCAGGTTTGCTGGTAGGGCTCGTGACCCCCCGGGGGACCCACGCTGGAGCAGTTCGTGGAGAACTGCAGCCCACAAGAAGGGCTCACGTCAGAGGAGTTCGTGAGGGACTGTCTGCCTTGGGAGGGACCCCACGATGGAGCAGGGGCAGAGTGTGAGGAGCTCTCCCCGTGAGGAGGAAGGAGCAGCGGAGACAACGTGTGATGAAGTGACTGTAACCCCCGTTCCCCGTCCCCCTGCGCTGCTTGGGGAGAGGGAGAGACATCAGGAGTGAAGTTGAGCCTGGGAAGAAGGGAGGGGTGGAGGGAAGGTGTTTTTAAGATTTGGTTTTATTTCTCATTACCCTGCTCTGATTTGATTGGTAATAAATTGAACTAATTTCCTCAATTTGAGTCTGTTTTGCCCGTGATGGTAATTGGTGAGTGATCTTTCCCTGTCCTTATCTTGACCAACGAATGAGCCTTTTGTTATATTTTTTCTCCTCTGTTCAGCTGAGCAGGGTAGTGATAGAACAGCTTTGGTGGGCACCTGGCATCCAGCCGCATTGTGGGTTTAGTTTGTGGTTCTGTAGTCACATACAACTTTAATTCTGAAATCAGTACAAGCGCATGAGAAGCTGACATTAAATATTAAGTATTTCGTATGTATAGGCCCTTCTGCCCTAAGAAGCATCTGTTTAAAGTGGCTAAACGCAATCATTCAAACTAATATATCCAATAAGTGCATTTATTAAATTGTAAATAGTTATAAACATGGTTTTATGTCCAAAGTACGTATTTTTGGTGGTATGCTGCTTTGGAATGCATCTGTATAATGTATTTTATTCTTTAATCACAAGAACTGCTTCACCAAAACTTTATATGTGGATTTATTGAAAGTACTGGAAACTTATGAAATGTAATTCTTCTTTCTTCTGAATTTTGATAAG
>VZSC01009407.1:207451-237480 GCA_013398225.1 Steatornis caripensis
TTTCTTAAAACTGTAAAATAATTTTACTATGAGAAACTGCAGTAGAAGTGTTTTTTATAAAGTACTTGAAGTCTGAAAGCTGACAGTAATTATATATCTTACTTGTTCATTGCACACACGTACTTATTTTCATTGAAATGGAAAATTTAAATTTAGATGATGAGTGTCCAGATTGCCTTTATCAGCAAAATAGCCTCTACTCATGATTACTTACAAAGGAGGAAGAATTAGCTTTTTTAGTCGATGCATCTTCTATTCCAGTCTTGCATCAATTGTATATAGAGTTTAGTAGTCTATTTTTCAACTTGTTTAGACTAGAAATCAACTTTCAAGAAATTCATTAAGTCTGTTAACAAACTGTAGTTGAAATATCACAACTGGCACAATTTATTATTCTTCTTTACTTCCTTTCAATGGCTGCAAGCAACGAAATGAAATTTGTTTCTGCTGTATGAAGAACAAGAATGTTTGTGAGTTAGTAACTTCAGTTAGAAAGAAAACTGACTTTTTTTCATCCTGCTTGGTGTAGTAGATTCTCTAATTATAGTAGTCTGCAATACAGGTATCTAAATGTGACTTTTAAAAAAATAAATTTAACATGGTATCTCACTTTGATGTATCTAACTTGCAGCTAAGTCTGCCTAGAACAAAGGCAGACACATGGTAGTAATTCTGTACTTGCCCTGAATAACTAACCTGATCATGGTGCACTGGGTGAAGAGCTGGCTGAACAGCAAGAACCAAAGAGTTGTGGTGAATGGGGCTACATCTGACGGGTGACTGGTCACCAGTGGTGTCCTTCAGGTTCGATTCTAGGGCCAGTTCTGTTCAATACATTTATCAGTGATCTGGATGGAGGAGTTGAATGCAGCATTAGCAAGTTTGCTGATGATACAAAACTGGGAGGTGCTGTTGACTCTCCTGAGGGACGAGAGGCCTTGCAGAGGGATCTGGATAGATTGGAGCACCGGGCAATCATTGAGGATTTATTTAACATTTGAAGATTTAACAAGATTCTGCACCTGGGACGCAGTAACACCAAGCTCGAGTATAAATTGGGAGAGGAGTGGCTGCACAGCAGCCCTGCAGAAAGGGATCTTGGGGTGCTGGTCGACAGCAGGCTCGATATGAGTCAGCAGTGTGCCCTGGCAGCCAAGAGAGTAAACCGCATCCTTAAACACAGCGTAGCCAGCTGGCCAAAGGAGGTGATTGTCCCACTGCATTTAGCATTGGTGCAGCCTCACCTTGAGTACTGTGTGCAGTTCTGGGCCTCACAATTCAAGAGGGATGTGAGGAGGAACTTCTTTACTGTGAGGGTGACAGAGCCCTGGCACAGGCTGCCCAGGGAGGCTGTGGAGTCTCCTTCTCTGGAGATACGCAAAACCCGCCTGGATGCGTGCCTGTGCACCCTGCTCTAGGCTAACGTGCTTTAGCAGGGGGGTTGGACTAGATCTCCAGAGGGCCCTTCCAACCCCTACCAACCTGTGATTCTGTGAAGGTACTTGACTGCGTCCAGAGGAGGCTAGAAGGGATGTGGCTGAGGACTTTGGGCTTCTCTAGTTTGGAGAAAAGGAGGCTGAGGGGCAAGCTCATTGCTCTCTACAGCTTCCTGAGGAGGGGAAGTGGAGAGGGAGGTGCTGTTCTCATCTCCCTAGTACCCAGTGATAGAATGCGTGGGAATGGTTCAAAGCTGTGTCAGGGGAGGTTCAGACTGCACATTCGGAAGCATTTCACGACTGAGAGGGTGGCCAAATGCTGGGACTGGCTTCCTAGAGAGGTGGTCAATGCCCCAAGCTTGTCAGCATTTAAGAGGCATTTGGACAATGCCCTTAATCACATGCTTTAGCTTTTGGTCAGCCCTGAATTGGTCAGGCAGTTGGATTAGATGAGCATTGTAGGTCCTTCCATCTGAAACAGTATATTCTATTCTGTTCTATTCTAGTCTAAACTTTAGAAATTAGAGGCATGCAAGGCCTCTGTGTGGAAAATGAATATATGGAGTCTTCCAAAGCTTATACTGTCTTCCAAATGNTTAGATGAGCGTTGTAGGTCCTTCCATCTGAAACAGTATATTCTATTCTGTTCTATTCTATTCTAAACTTTAGAAATTAGAGGCATGCAAGGCCTCTGTGTGGAAAATGAATATATGGAGTCTTCCAAAGCTTATACTGTCTTCCAAATGTGGATTTCTACATATAAACTGCCTTGTTTGATTTTTAAGCTTATTTCTCTGAGGTTGGAGAACATATGTGATTACTACATCTGTCTTCTCCTTCCAGTAACTTTTCAAGGTGAGGACTTGCTTCGTCAGGATTTTACAGAGGGAGAAAAGTCTCTACTATGCAGAATTCCACGACTTTTATATAAAAGTTCATGTCTTGATTATTAAAAGCAAAAAATGGCCCAAATTAGCAGTGCTGCTGAGGAAGGGCTGCCAAGTAAGCCCCACAGGTGGCTGTTGTGTTTTGAGTGCCTTTATGTTGAGTGTTGTCTTTCTGCCAGCTGGGGTAGCTGATGAGTTTTGCAGAAAGCATGGCAAAGAAGGCTGTGAAGGTGAAGGGAAGATAATCAGTTTGTAGAGGAAGGAAGAAGATTAGTCACAGGGTCTTGAGACTGGAAGGCTGAGGCTGTTATGGGTAGTGAAAAATCCATCACGAAGTTCTCATGTAATTTTAGAAATACTGACAATATGTAAGCACAATGTACAGTGGCAATGCTGTACTACTTTTCCTATATGCATAATGACATAGGAGAAGGATTATCCAGGATTTGATGCGATCACTTAAAAGAATGCAAGATCATTACCTCTCCACCCTCATTCTCTACTTTTTCACATCCCATAATAGCAGTTCAGTCTATTGTATAGCAGAAGTATCCAATTACCTAGTTAATGTTATGCATAGAAATGAAATGAATCATTTAAAGATTCACACATCTTTATACATAGCTACGACTTAAAAAGTTAACAGGAGAAGTAACAGGTAGTTTTAAGATGTAAATAAGCAGTTTTATATATTTGTGTGTATTTCTATAACACAAGGACATGACTTTAGGAACATAGATACCAGGTCTGCCAAAAAGTGCTTTAGCTACATACAGATAGAGGCTGAGAAGTGCTGTGGAGAAATATCAGTGCTTTATACATTTCCATGGGTATTTGGTTTTGGACACCACTGGAGGCGGTATGTTGTGATACATGGGCCTTTGGTGTAATGTATTGCGACTGGTATTATTTTTTTAAAAAGCTCACTGTCGATTGTTTTTAAAATCTAAAAAATGTATACGTCTTGCTTCCATATTGAAGCAACTGTATCATATTGGCCGACACTTTCACATAGCCGCAAAATATATCTTGAGAAAAAAAATAATTTGGTTAACTTCAGTCTATATTATAATTTAGTATAATTTAACTTCTGTTACATTAATCTTTATGTAATGTTTCATGTAGCAGTGCTATAATCCTCTTGAGATTTTTTTTTTTGTTCATGTAGTATTTTAGTGCCTTGTTAGGTCTTTCCGAGAAATGTGAAATTTGGAAGACCAGCATGTGCTCATTATAGCAGATAATCCACCTCTGTAAATGTGGATGAAGGATGGTCTGGATAGCAAAATCTCCCAAGAATGTATTTGTATGAAGACAGACAGTACAAATGTCTTATTTAGGCTTTAACAAAGACTGCTTGTCATACGTTTATCCAAAGTAAGACATTATCATTTCTGCAGTAGTTGTCATTTATACCATGCCAATGTCATACTTGAGTGCGTTAGCTAAAACCTGCTGGAAAGTCTGTGATTTTTTTTTTTTTGGAGGAAATTCTGATAAATATATCGAAAGACATATAATATGTTAGTTCTATTAATTCTAGAAATAACCCATGCAAGTGATTATCATAGCTTTCAAATAGTAAATGTGCTACAATAAACATGATGTGTGTGAGTACTGCTTTAGAAACCTTTGATTTGTACTGTTTTTTATTTGTATTTGTTATACCAAAAAATTCTTTAAGCTGCAAATTATTTAAATTTTCTCACTGTATTTCCTACACATTAATCTCACTATTTTTTTGGTCTCAAGTGAATGTGACCTTTACATGTGCTGGCCTTATATTTCTTAGCCTTGTTAATTTAATATTGACTTCTTTTAATTACCAACACTTTATTTTTGGAAGACATTATGTTATTTGCAAACCTTGTTTCTTGTAGTCTTTGCCCCAAATAATTTGTACCTAAAGAAATTGGTGAGGATATATGTATATAATCATTTCACTTTATAACTTTGTGTACTTTTTGTGGTATATTCTAAAGCTCTGACCTTAATCTTGTCTTAAGATAGCACAACTGAGAGCAGTTGTTTAAGCCATCTAGAGGCAGAAAAATAAATCCAATGTAATGTTTAACTAGCCATTTCTATTTTGGGGATTTGCATTCAGTTGTAAGAGCTTGCATGCATTGCCACATCTTACTCACTTGGGATCGGAGGAGCATTTTATTTTTTCAAACAGTGCATTTGATACGTAAGGGCTTCAGAAAAGTTGCAGTAAAATGTCTGTTTATTCTGTCTTCAGAACAAGTTCATAGGCACTTGGATCAGCATGAGGTGAAATACTTGCAATTTGCTTTCCGTTGGATGAATAACTTGCTGATGAGAGAAGTCCCTTTACGGTGTACCATCAGGTTATGGGACACATACCAAGTAAGTACTTTTTTAAACCTCCGTAACTCTGGTAGTCTGTTTTGGACATGCCAGTATGTGTGTGTTTTTTCTTGAACCTTTTCTTTTAGTGCCATCTGAAAATCATCATAATAAGAGAAAAAGCCTTCAGTTATCATTGCCACTTAGAAACATTTTATGTCTTCAGTTTTCTTGCCCTTCAAAACCAAGCACTTGATGTTGTGGTGATTTATAGTACTAAAACGAACACTCATTCAAAGCATGGATTAATGTCGATACTCCCTTCTGTTTCTTCAGAGAAGCAAAACATTTAATTGTGCTTAATCAATGCCCTGCTTTGATTCTGAGTTCCAGGCTTCTTACTGCTCGTCTGCTTAACTACTCAATCCAATACTAGCTTCCAGTTCCAGTTCTCAACATTCATCCTTTTCTCATGTCTTCTCTCTTACTTTTTATCCAGACAAAACTCCTTATGTTACTGACCTCCAGTTGAGGTAATTACTTTTCCTCAATAATTTCTTGTCTGACTGTCAAGCCAAGTAATTGATAGCAGAGAAAAACTGTTTATCCATTCTTAATTCTGTTACTTGACATTCCAGTAGCTTCTGGTTCCAATTTTTAACTATGTATTTAAACATTCTACTCTTACCTACTATCTTCATTGTTTAAACTAATGAAAAAGGGAAAAAAGTATTTTAAATTCCGTAAGAATTTTCAATTAAATTAGTTTAGTGAATATGGGAATAACCCATTATTTATGTCATATCATAAAGAGACATCTCATATCATCTTATAAAGAGACATCTTTAAATATCAATGTCTGCTCATTATGTAGCAATGTTTAGTTAGTTTCATACACTTTAATGTCAGAATGTCCGCTTAGACCATCTATCCAGACCTCTAACAGAGGGTTAAGAATTGCTTGCTATTCATTTAATGAGTCTAGTAAGTTCACTGAAGTGTTTTTTGTAGAATGATATCCAAGTATGATAATAAAATGTGAAGAAATGAGGGATCTATCACTTCTACTGTTAATCTGTCTTAAGAGGTGGTATCCTTGCAGGTTTTATTTGGTTGTTCATCTTCAACAAGTTTCTGAATTGAGTTTGGCTATTGCTTCCGTCTGGGGTCCTTTTACCTCCTTTGTCTCATTATAAAATCTGTTATTGATTTTAATACCTGTAATTACCTGGCATTTTCTTGAGTGGAAAATGTTTATTCTTTGTAAGATCTTTCTGATAAACTGAAAGATTGAGCTATTTAAATGTTTCAGTGTAGCTAATTTCTCTTGGTTTTAATAATTTTTGTTGCTGTTGCTGCAGAATTTCTAACTCCTGGAGGTTTTTTTACTGTGCTAACTCTAGCACTGCATTTGGTACTTGATTAGTCTCATCAAGGTGCTAAAATGGTGTAAAAGCTCTTCCTTAGTCCAGCTAACCACCAGTGTGCATCCAAGGAATAGCCGTTTTTGCCAAAACTTCACTTTGAGCTATGATTCTATGGTAATTTTGAAGACCAAGCATTTGGTTAGTCCATAGGCACCCGTCAGGTTATATTTCAATGGGATTGCTGTCCATAATGAGTGGTTCTGATGATTTAATTCTGATTTTGAGCAAATTCTGCTGTATTACAGTAGTTCTCTACAGTATTTAAAGTCTTAATACTTATGTATTTATGTAGTATTTCCAAGTATATCTTTTAAGTGAAAGTTTCTTATACCTAAATAGGATTCTTATGCCTAAGTGAGATTATTTTTGTATATTAAACATGCTTAAGGAGTAATTCCACAAGTTTCTTATGAGAATTCAGTTGTGTTTATACCGAATTTATTACCAACCTATAATATGGATCTTATCAGCCTGATAATATGTATAACAAATGCAGTGAACCTACAAGAGCCGGTAAAGTTTCTGCTAAAGTGTTAAGCAGTAACATTATATATTTTTACACAAGGAACTTGCTACTAAGCCATTCTCTTGCATGGGATTTCTAACTTAATCATTTAGAACTGTATCAGCAGTGCTGCTTTCCAAATGGAAAACACTTAGAGATGGAATTTGTCCAGTTAGTTTTGTCTTCTCATTCATATTTTTAACTCTAAAGCTTGTTATAGGCCAAAACATCCTTTAGAGATACATTGGTAAAGAAGTTTTTCAGAGGGTCTAGCTATGGATGGACCTGTTATGTTGGATATGAAAGAAATTAGTAAAGGCAGAAATATAATAGGAGATCTTATTTTTGAAATAAATTTAGCTTTCCAGTTACAGATAGAAGCACGAATCCTACTAACAAGCGTAAGGACCTGGATAGATGCTTAACTGCTTTTCTTCACTGTACTCAAAGGCTGTTGATGCTGTTTCCAGACTTACTTTTGCTACCTCATGTGTCCTAAAGCAGGAAAGTAAGCAAGCATGGGAGTTCTCCTGAGATTTCCAGACCCGTGCCTTCTGCTATTTTAGTGGGTACTGACTTTCCTCCCCGCCACCCCAATATTCTTGAACTACTCGAAACAGAAATGCCTTTAACTGCAGTATAAGTTCAGAGAGAAGGTGAACTAATCACGTTGCAATGTAAAATCAGCCACAGCGTGGACTACTGGCATCTCTATTCTGCTGATGTGAGGGATTTTGCTTAGGCTCTAACTGCCTTATGGCTTTCGGGAAGGGACGGGGCATTTTGCAAGACATTGTTTACAGGGAGCTCTAGTCCCAGTGCATGGCATGATTCGGGACTGGCATAGGACCAGTGCGAGAGGAGGGTCAGGATAGGTGGGACAGTCAGATTTCTTTATGTGGAAGGAGTAGGAAGACAGGTGGGACTATCGGGTTCCTTCACCTCTGCACCACGGGTGTGTTCTTTTTCCCCTATTTCTTTTTCTTTCAGAAGTCCAGGGTGGTGCTGGAAGGCTTCCCTCCCCTCCCAAGAATTAGAGAACAGTGACCTCTCTTGAAGGAGAGGATCCTGCTGATGATGTTTTCACAGAAAAAAAATGTTTTGTCTCATTTCTCTTCCCCTTTCTCCATCAAATCTGAAATAATCCCTTGTCTCACTAAGCTGCATGTTTTCCTCTGTTTGCAGTGGAAAGATAAATATTGTGCTGTCTCCAGGTTAAATTCCAGATCAGTCATTCTCAGAGCAGGCCCCATTTTCTCATGAACTGTAGCAGAGGGTTTTCAGGGGAATGACAGCATGCTTCATAGTCTGCTGTTACATATTTCTTAGTGCGACAGATAACTGTTGTTGTCTGGAGTTGTTAGAACTGCATTTTGTCTCTCAAAATTTGTTGCAGTTCTTCCATTGACTTCACTGAGAATAGGATTGGACACTTAAATGATGTCCACCTCTCGATCTGTGGGGTAGCAAACGTACTCTGGCTGGTGTCCTATTTTCTGTCTCATTTAATTTAGGATTCATCAGTCATTTGTTAGGCTCTGTGAAGTAAGTTATTGAACATATAATCCAAAATACCTTTACCTGAGCTAGTTAAAGTTGAGGGGAAGAGAAATTTGGAAAGGTTCCCAGATTCTCACTCATGTAAACACTCTGGTATTCTGTAACCGTATCTATGAAATCCACTAAAATACATCACTGTCTTCTGTAGCAGAACTTTGTAAAGTAGAAGAATTAAAGACATTATGCATCTTGCTTACAAAGGATATGTCGTGACAGCTTCTTAGCCATAAATATTTTGTTTGGTTTATTCTTTAACCTGAATTGCATTTTAATGAGAGTGAATTATACCACTTTTCCACTTGCTATTGTTGTTTTTGGGGGTCTTTTTAAAGAAAAACGCTGTTAATACCTTGTAAATTCTTTCAAAATAGAAATGCTTGACACACAAGACACACAAATTTTGAACTCATAAAACTGATTAATATGAATGTTCATAGACTCTGTCAAGGGTGAAAGATCCCACAAGCCAAGACAGTGTAACATAAGACCTCAGTTTTGTCTTTTTATTGTCTCTTGCCTTTTTATCTTATGTTTTGTCATCTTTTTTGGCATAAAGGATCGGTAAAATGAGATAGCATGATGGCTCAATTATTCAAGATATGTGTTTAACATATTTCTATGGACTTATGAAATGAAAGTTAGTTTTATATTTGTTCCTTGCCGGAGGAATGTTTTGACACTAATTTAAAGATTGCTATGTGTATTTGAAACTGACTTTTGTTGACTTCTAGGATTGAACATATTGTATTAGAAAGCATGGGGATATCTCCATCCTCAGTGTCTCTGCTGTTCTACTCTAGATAAATATTTTAAATGTTTACCATCAAAACCTCTGAAAGTATCCTTGCTTCAGCTTAAGCCATTTTATTGAGGTTTGCATCAAGGGGTTTTTTTTGTTTATTTCTTAAACTATATGTTATCCTTGAGGCACTTGAGATCCACTGTGTTTACGTAGCTGCGTACTTCTCTCGGGGAGGAGGAAGCAACATCATTACAGTGATGGCATCTATTATAATCTCTTCATCCTTGACTAGAGATGGCAATACAGGTCCTGAACGTCACTGGTTGTGTGCCAACATTTAGAGCAGAACAGCGTTCGGTTTTAACGATCCATATTTTTAAACTGCTTAAATATTGAGTTCAAAACTACATTGGATTTCTGGGCGGTTTGGAGCTGGAAGGAAGTATTTAACAATGCCATCAAATCATCCTGATACAAGATAACATGGTGTTATGCTGACTGCTGTTTTAAATATGATAAGAATTTTCATTGGCATATAAGTACTTCATTTTATTTACTTTTCATGTAGAATGGAGTGCACGTATTTTTCATTACAGCGTTTTCCTTCTGATCTAATGTTCTTACATAAACTACCTTTTTGTGCTGTCTTTTGTATAGTCATTTCTCTCTGTAAGTAACTCTCTAGTAGTACATAATTCACAGAAGAAACACTGACACAAGTTCCATAGCTAAAAACATGCTCAGGAAAAAAAAAAGAAAATGAAAAAAAAATTAGCAGCTATGTAAATTAATTTTTGATTTTAAATACATGGTGGCAAGTGCCATGTGAATGTTTATAGAGTTCCAAGTGTACGGCCTAATACTTTCTCCTACCAGGAAGCCTTTTTGTTTAGTACCCCTTAGGTGACTGCTGTATTGCCAGCTCACCAGTAGGCTGATGTAGCTGAAATGAGTCATACGCTCAGAGTCGTCGGATACACCGCAAAACAGGCAGGTGAGATGGGTACTGTTCACAGCGCCCTGATGTCCTCCTTTACAGCTTTACCCTATTCTTGTGTGAGAAAATCGTTAGTGTTACCAAGATATCTTAAAGCTTACCACATGGAAAATAAATGCAAGTTAAAGCATGTTATCCTACCACGTAAAATGAAAACAGTTACCAAGATTTACAAAAGGTATAGGAAAAAGCAAATCGTAGCACTGTCAGAATTTGACAGTACCGGTGAGTTGATTTACTGTCTTGCTACTGAAATAGATTTTTCTCCTAGGTCCTGTTAACCCCTGCTCCTTGGCCGTATCTGTTAGTTTTCTTCAGATTAGCCCAGTGAGGAGGCTGATGAGTACCACAGCCAACGCAAGGGAGAGAAGATGAGAGGAGAGTAGAGCTGTGATTTGAACCCTAGTTAAATCAGAATGATTGCTTGCCGCCTTTTCCAGCTAATTTGCTGTCTTTTCCTAAGAAGATTTTCTTTCTTGGTAGATAGTACATTTCTCAGGTTGCATCTGTTAGACAGACTTACATAGAGAACGCCCATTGCTGGTGGAACCTACTGGCTTATGCCTCTTCCTGAAGTCCTGCAGGTGGGTCCAGAAAAAGGAATTTTTTCCTCCTTGAAATGTTATTGTTTCTTCTTCATCCTGGAGATGCTTCCTTTGCTCAAAATAAGCATGATTTCGTTTTTCTGGAAAATGTAAGTCTGTCTTCATTAGACCAAGTATTGTCACATGTATTTGACCAGCCATTTATATCTTTTCTTTCTTCAAGGAGGGATAAAGTTTATTTTCCCTCTCTTTGACTTAGTGTTCATTTTTATTGTCCTGTATCTCATGTTGGACCTCATACTCTATTGGCCAATATGGTAACAGGCATCTTTGTTTCCGATTTATTTGTTGGTATCGTTTATGTAACTCATGACTAGCTTTTGATCAAGAGAGTTTAGTTTAAAAGTACACATCTGATGCTATATTTTAACAAATAACATTGGTATGTTTTTCCAGAAGTTTTGAGGACCCCAAAATCTATTGAAGCTCATGAAAAACTGCAGAAGCACAAATTTTCTCCTTATCCAAATGGAAAAGTAGAGGTCTAACTCTAGGGACATATTAAAATAAAAGTTTGTTTACAGAAATTGTGATACCACCACCTCCTGGGGAAGAAAAAAAGAAAAAAGAAAAAAGAAAGGGGGAAAAAGATTATATGTAACAGTGTTTTTTGTAGTGTATTTTGTCTGGCTGTCAGTCATTGAAATTTAAGAAATGTTCAAAAATGCAGGTACAGTTTCTCACTGTGTTTCTATTTTTTACGTAGACTCAATCAGAGATTTTGATTCCCTGAACATGAGCACAATTTAAGTCTATTTTTCATAGATCTGTCTTCTGATTAGTATTTATTTTTTAAAAAATAAAATCAATGTTGAAACAGGAGTGCATTTCTCAACGGACACCGGAGAATCTGTACAAGAAAGATATTATTACTACTCTGGTCTCAATCAAACCTTAAGGAACCTGAGACAAGAGACTCAAAATACATCTACTGACAGTAGATTTAGTTTTTTATGACCAGGAATATTTTTCGTTTTGTGGCATTTCTAACATCTCGTTTCCATATTGAGTCCATGACATTAAATAGACAATTGTTCTCATCCTTTTCTTCAGCAAGAGCATAAGATCTCTCATTGTCCCAGTAGTCTGGTCTTTTTTTCTTTTTTTTATACAAAGCATGGTTTGGGCCATAAAGATCCTTGAACCAGGTTAAGTTAAATGGACAGCAACAAACATTTAGAGTGGGAGCAAAAGGAATGGGAAAGATATATAACTTCCCATCTTGTACTACTCAGAAGCTTTATTATGTATCTTTATGTTACACATTTTTTTAAAATGCCCATTTGAGTGTTATTAAATATGTATCTAATTGTTTTAAAATACACTGTTTAAAACATCCTGTGGAGGTGTTTTTTTGCAATTTCTTTATGCAGTATGAAGAGAAATTCTTCTGCTTTGATTTAACAAAAGAATCTTTTGAATTCACTTCCACTTACTTCTTTGATTATGAGAAATTGTGTCAAATCATTCTTTATTCACTTTTTCCCCATCACCTGTTTCAAAGCTGTTTTATATCTCTGTATCCAGTCACTCCTTTTCCAAGCTGAAAATATCTGTACTTCTAGCAGCCATTTCATGCGTGCTTATCTTGCTTCTCTGTAGTCTCTATAGTTTTATTATAAATTTTGTTTCTGTCGTATACTAAATGGGAACTTCTTTAAGAGATGAGCACACCATAGATTCATAGAGTGACATGAAGTTGTTTTCTGTTTCTTTCTTTGTTTCTGTATTTGTAATTTCTCATGCCTTTTCACCAGTTGAATATGAGTGCTTTCGGGTGACTGTTTGTAGTTAGTCCAGCCTGCCTGTCTTGGTGGTTAATATCAACAACAACATCAGGTGTGCATGCTTTGCAGTGTTTTTCCCTCTGTGAATATATCCAAACTGAATTTCATTTACCATTTTATTATTCAGTGACACGAAAGCTTTTGCAACTTTTTGCAGCCAGCTTTATTTTTTACCAGTAAAAGCTATCCTGAATAATTTTGCATCTCTACAAAACTATTCTTTTTGAAGGCCACTTAGTTATTTAATGAGCAACACAGATCCTTTTCTGTTGTTTTTGTCCTTTTAAGTCATGAACCCTTTCTGTCTTGTTTGACTACACTTAATTTCAGGATCTTGCTTAGTGATCTTGTTAAAGGTGCGTGGACATCTGAATATTTAATAACCAATTACTAACACATGGATAGGGTCATGTCTTTTTAAGATTTCTAGGCATTTGTCAATTTGATTGAAACTGACCACTCGGCTAAATGTTTCTGGAGTAGGGGAGACAGACCTAGTGGTATATAACCTTTCCTGCTCAGACTCAAAATGTGAATGTGAAAGTTTAATTTTCTTAGGAAAGAAAGGTAAAAGCACTGTGTGACTTGGTAGTGGCTCTTCCTGTCCACCTGCCGTATACAGTCAGAGAAACCAGCTCCTGGATTCGCAAACATCATTGGCCTCTGGAGCCCGTACTCGGGTCGTGCCTCTTCCTTTGATTCTGCCATCTCTTGTTTCCTCTTGGGGATTTATTTTTTATCTTCCTACCTGAGAGCTGGAATTCACTGTCCTGCTGTCTACTGCACACAGCCTTGATCTCACCCACTTTCACTGTAATTCAAGAACACCTGTTCACTTTGTTTCCTTTTAAAGTAAATCTAAAAGTATGATTTAAATCAAATTTAGTACTTGGATACCATAGGAAGATGCAAACACATGACAGGAGAGAAGGACTTTTACTTGCAAGACTGGTAATCTAAACATGTTTCTGTTTAAACAAAATGACCTTATTCAAACTCTGCATTTCTTTGGAAGTTTCTAGATCCTTTTGTGTTCAACCAGTCAGTATTTTCCCTTATGTCAGTAGACTCCTGATACATAAAGCTTCCCTTAAACTTGAGCAAAGTCTTTTATGCTTTTCAAATCTTTGTCAGGCAACTGACTGTCATCACCTTCTACCACGTGGATAGTTATCTTCTGGAATAACTTTGTTGCCAAGGCAACCTCACATTGACAAGAGTTGTGCTCATTAGGACCTTATTGTGGCAGGCAATTATATTGCAGTGGTATAGCACTGAAGTCAGTGATCTCTTATTGTTTATCTTGTGCTAACCGCAATCTGAAATGACATAAAACTCAAAGAAAAGAAAGTAAGAATGTTAGTCAAAAAAGGGACCAGACTGCTTTATCTTGAACTGTATATATAACTTTATGTGCAGTCTTTGGATTATGTGCACAATGGAGAAAAAACAAGTTTCTTAATCATTCAGCTTTTCAGTGTGACCTTAAAATACACCCGTTTACATTTATATAAGCTCTCAGGTTTTCTCCTAGAAAAGAAGAAAGCCAAATGCTATTTATGAAATTACAATGATGTGTATATACGATTGGTACTCTCTTATTGATCATCCAGGTCCAGTTTGTTGTTCCTATTTATTTTGCAGTTTCTTATTGAGAGACAGAGTTCCCAAATTCCCAGTGAAAGCAAATGAAGCGGGTCCTGATTTTGAGCTAGACCACAGTCTTGCACACAGCAGTATGCGCATTCAGATCCCAAAGTGTGATCTGCAGTTATATGTCCTCATCTTCCCCCATTATGTCTTGTATGTTTTACCTCAACAAGGATTTAAAAAAAAAGTTAACTTCCTTCCTCCATGGAATAAAATCAGCTTTATACCTTTCCCTATAGTAATTAGGATCTTAGCCATATCACTTAATACATCTCATCTGCTTAGCCCTGTCTTTATTTTCACATTCTGTCCTGACCTTGCAGGGAGAATCTGTCTTGGTAGTTTATGTATCTCTGCTCGAATTCTGTGGTACAGCAGAGCAGGTTGGGGACCATGAGAGATGCCTGTCAGGGTACTTCTGGGGAGTAAATGCCTGTATAGTGGTGTTTACCTGAAGTCCGAGAAATATACACTTACACTAACAATTGTAAAACTGACAGTAGCTGCCTGTATGAGATGCTTAAATATGACTCCCCTTAAAAGTTGAAGTTATCGTCTAGCATAAATTCATGTCTTTGAATGGGTTTGCGTATTACTTGCCAGTACTGTGTTTAGAGGTCTGTCGGTTCTGGAACTCCGAGGCTCCCAGTCTCTGGTCATCCTACCTTTGGGCTTACTGTGAACAGCGGAGGTGGGGTTCAGTTTGAGATACAAATGCAGATATATAGGTGTCTTACTGTAAGTTTGTTTGTGTGTGTATCACTGTGTTGTCTGAGCTTTTTTTGTAGCTGATGGAGACCTGGTGAATAAACTCGAAGGACCCTAGAGAGAGATTAATTATGGCTTAGAGTGACCGGTCAGCTGAATTGCTTTTTAGGCTCCACTGAACATAATGACTACATCTTCATTACCTGTGCAGCTTAAGTACCCAGCATGCTTGTGGACACTTAACTTTAGAAATCTGAATCTCAAAATGGAAGCTCTCTGAGTTTCTGCAAAATGTGAATTAAAATTCCTTTAATAATATTCAAAAGGACTTTTTTATCATGTGACAGTCTGGGCCATTAGATCAATTGCTTCTAATGTAAGTCAGTGTGGATTGCAGGTATGTTTGCATATTGCCAATTTCTGTCCATTTTTCTTTGATAGCTTTCATTGACATCAGAGAGGATTCAATGTGGAAAATAAAAGAAGGGGAAAGATGTGTAGCCATGTTATTTTATGAGGAAGGTAGTTAAACGTGCATAAAACATACAAAATCAAAACTCAGTGATACGCATAGGGAAGCCTGTGGGTTTTTCTAGGTTCAAGTTCTTAAGGCAGCTTCCAGTCCTGTTGAAATACATGGTAATTTTTCTGTGGCTAAATGGAACTTGATTGTGAATGCGGAGAAGATGAGAGAAAGTACTTTCTCTTACGCTTGGCTTAAGAGTGTGAGTAATCTCATTGATTTGAATTGAACAACTCGTGAATGAAGTTAATTAAGCATGTACTCTAAAGTGTTTTATTGATCAGGATCTTGATGCCTGACTCTATAGGATGATAATAGAATGTTAGATACAGTTTGTTTTGCTTCTTAGCTACTTTGAAGTGGTCAGTGTTTCTAGAGGAAGGCTTTATTAAAATTAATATTGTTCTTAAAGACCAAAGTCTGAAAGAGAATCATGTTGCTATACAAGAAGAAAGAAAAATTGCCTTTCTCACATCCATGTGCCCTGTAATTTTGTGCATCTTTTACGTTCTGTACACATCAGACTTTCATAACACTTCTCTGTAATTTCAAACGTATTTTTAAAATTAGTATCTTTGGTCCCCATGTATTCCCTTAGTCTCTGAATTATTTTTATATTTGTAAAAGTTCTCAACAGTGCCCAGTGACAGGACAAGAGGTAATGGGCACGAACTGAAACGTGGAATTCTGGCTGAAAACAAGAAAACACTTTTGTCCTGTGAGGGTCATCAAACACTGGCATAGATCGCGTAATTTATGGGATGTCCATCCTTGGAGATATTCAGAAGCCAGCTGCCCATGGTCCTAGGCACCCTGGTCTAGGTGACCCTGCTTGAGCAGAGTGATCAGACTGGATGGTCCTTTCCAATTGAAATGCTTCTGTGATTTATATTAGACTTAATTTAAACGAGTATGTATTAAGAGTAGCTCCTTCACATCTGTTATGCCTGTGCAGATTGGGAAGTCAGGAACTGACTGGGTAAGTTTTCACCCAGATGAGTTTAATAATGTGGCTTCTTACATGACTACATAATGCTTTACGTTGGCGTAAATTAAATCGCATAAATACGTGCAACGTGGTGAGCTAGGTGAAACTGCTTTTTCGGCAGCAGCCTATGCTTACGTTGTCTTAAAGCAGCTGTGGAACCCTATGTTGTGAAGTGTTTTGTGAAGCTGTCTTTGTACGTGGGTTGGGGTTTTTTTACTATATATAGGAAATCTGCATTGGGGGGGGGGCGGATTTTGCATAGCTGTGTCTCCACTTCATGTGGAGATGTGAGCAAAACCGTTTAGCCTATCTACCTCACGCTTGTAGGCACAACAGCTAATTGTCAGAGCAAGGATGCCTGTGTAGAGATAAAATACTATCAAGCACCATTCAAATACAAGACATTTTATTGAGTTCAATGTGGCATTGAATGACTTCCCATTACGTAGCAAATAAATTATTGTAGGTGTTCCTTAAACTTGTCGTTTGGTTCTACTTACAAATTTATTTTCCTGTTCCTCTAAAAGAATTAATGGTTCCTAAATGAGGAAACTCCTTTGTTAGTGCTACTTATGTGAATACGCCAACAGTTTCTAGATTAACTGATTTTATGCTCTGGGTATTTTGTTAATAAAATGGTATGGATAAAGTGAGAAACATACCTGGCTTAAAAAAGAAATACTTAAAATCTTGTTCAGAAAGCCTTGTGCACTTTTGCTTTACTAATGTGCTTTATTGTTATCTCAGATATTCAGTTAATTAGGCTAGCTTAGTTAAATATGTCAGCTTTTAATCTCCCCTTTGACTATTGTTTCACCTACTGTTGAGTGCATGGCTGCTCTCTGGAAATGATACTCTATAGTACCTGTTGAGTGAATAGGTGTTCTCTCAGTTTACTTAGACGTAACTAAGTCCTCTGAGTGATCATCTCCCAAAGTATCACTACCAGATATGACCCTATCGGAATTTAATTCTCGTATTTTCATAGTTTTGAGTCACAGAGTTTCACATAAACCAGATGCTTAAAAAATGTAATACCAGTGCTTTCAGAAAGTAGGTCATCCTCTACATACGGTATTGTTAAATGTTTTAACCTGGTTTAGTTCAGTTATTCCTGGTTTATCTCAACACAATTGTTCCAGTGTCTGTGTAACATACTATTTGTTTTCAGTTATCAAATTTCATTTTATAACTGCCAGTACAGCAGTCTAAAACTAGTATGTGAAAGTCGGGGAGGCTTCTTAATTTTAGCTATACACAATGAAAGGTCTGTAAGCCAAGTGACAGCTGTAGTAATAGATAACCGTAAGTTTGTCTTCAGGGCATTTGTTCATGACAAACTGGTTTGCTGCTGCTGAAAAGTACCTTTGATGATGCATGAAGAAGCGCAGATCGAAGCTATTGAACGCTGTCAGCTGTGTGGTTTTTACAACCACATGGATTTTACTTAGAGTAAGGAGAGTAGGAGAGCAAGGTTCTTTTGTTGATTTTAAAAATAGATGTTAGGTTAGGTCTTAAACACTTTTGAAAAAAAATTCAAAGCAATTGTGAGCATAATTTTATGCGTTATAGCAAAATAATTACTATTGTCTTTGCAGAGTTTTCAGTTAAAATGAACTCAGTGTAAGTTATGCTTGTACATTTCACCTTTTCTGCCTTTAGGTACTGTTTAAAAAAAAAAGAAAAAGGAAAAAAAAGAAAGAAGGGAAATGCTCCATTACAAGCATTCTTATCTGAAACTTCTTTCAACTTACTGATACAGGGTTTTCTTCTCATACCTCTAATGTTCTTTAATCATTAGAGTTAATGGAAACAATACTATTGTATTCTGTTTGTGGTTGTGTTAGTGTCATGGATGCGGGGACTCTCCTGTGTAGGTTGTGAGCAGGGATGCAGAGTCAGTGTGTAATTCACGTTTGTCAGGGAAAGGAGCCGGAGCACAACAGGAACTTTGCAGGGTTCCGCTGCAACGCAGTATAGAGCTGCTGCTTCTTTGCGCAGAGCCCTCAGCACAGAGGTGAGCTGAGTCTTAAGAGACTACGCTACAAGTTTAAGTTGTTTAGTTTGGTATTTTAAAACTGGAATCCAATTAGTTCTCTTTTCTCAAGCTGCTGCTTTTAGTTACGCTGGTTATTGGTAGAAGTGAACACTAACAACTGATCCATGACTGCCATTTGATTTTTTTTTTCCTTTTGTTTTGAACAAAAGGAAAAAACCTGAATAAATGTAAAATAATCCTAACCTGAATGAAAATAAAATAATCCTAGCATGTTGTACAGTTCTCTGGTTCCTTGTTTCAAATTTATTAAAGCATCCGTAGCTAACACGTGGTTGATATAGATTACCTTAATGTGAGAAAGCATGATGTTTCCAACTTTGAACAGTAGAAATTTAAAATCAAATCAGAGTTGTTTATAGTAGCTGTAAGATGAACCATTGAATAAAAATGCAAACATTTTGTTACTTCTGTAAATGAACAACAAAATTGGAAATAATACTGAATATATGGTTTATATTATTGTGCATAAGAGATTTCTGAATAGCAGAACTCCATCCAGGGAAGAAACAAAATAAATTACCATAAAATAGACTTGAAATTCAGAAATCTACTGTTGATGCTTTGATACACTTTAGAAAACAGGGTAGCCTCATAGAAAATCTGTTAAGTTTTCAAAATAATTTTAAACTGTTTTCCACTGTGTAAGATATAGTACCTGAACTCAAACACAGCCTTGTGGGGGGAAAGAAAGGACAAACCAGTATTCAACAAATCCCTTAAAATCCAGTAAAAACAGCTTCTTTGTAGTAGAGTAGCATAGATACTTGTGGGGAATTTTGAAATCGGTATAATTACTGCTTGTTTCTGAAATGCACAATATCATTAGAACTACCTGAAATATGAAGAACCTTCTCTTCTTTTGTCTCTCCAGTGCTTTAACTCCTAGTACTGATCACTTCTTCCTTAATATTCTGGCCTTTCTTGTTTCCCTGATGCATGACAGTCTTGTGCTTTGCTCTGCCACTTGCATTGCCCTTGACTGTCTATTTTGAGAGCTATTCTGCCCTTTCTTCCAGTCTCACAGGGGTTCTTGTTCCTTTTTTACTTTTCCTTCTCGATCCTATTCATGGGTGATCTGAGGCTTTCCTACAACTTCCCTGTCAACTTACGCTGATGATTTGCATATCTATTTTTTTTTCTGTCCTGACTCCCTTTGTTAAGATGTGCATTTCAGACTGTCTGTATGACAGTTCTCCCTAGATACCTGATGACAATTGCTGATACCAAGAATTCTTCTTTTTACCCCAGAAAGCTCTTGGTTCTCTTATTTTGTAACTTTCTGTAGTAGATCCTGCACAGGACTTTTTTGCTGAACTTAGTTTTCTCTTACTTTTCCAGACTATCTGTACTCTACTTTCCCCTCAGAATTTCAAAAAGCCCAGTTCTTATTCTAGTTTTGAGCTTTTTGTCTAATATGAATAATATGAATCTCTTTAAATCAGATAGAATATGTAATTTGCTGCTTCTGTGATTACTCAGATCTCCCATCATTCAGTTCTTTCATTTTCTTGCCATTTTTCTCTGTAAGTGTTCTTGTTGTTATCCTCATTTAGTTTTTTTTCCTCCCAACAGTAGTTAAGGAGTTACTGATCAAAAAGCTCCCAACTATTTCAAAGTGTATATAAATCTGTGCTAAATTTTGACTGTTCTGTGCTTAATTGGAATTAATATTTTTGTAGTGTGAAACTGAAATAATGCTGCATATGCTGCAGTATGTAGGTGAATATGAGGAGGTTCTAAAGTGATGCCCAACGTGCATCAGTTATGGACAGTTGTTTTTAAATGAAATCTGATTTGAGCTGTCCTCTGGACTATCTTTAGTAAGCGTTATTCCACTAAATCTTTGCCGCCCTTAGCTGTTAAGGTTCATTTTGAAGTAACAAAAAACTTCAGCATAAGTTGGTACTGGTTCGGAAAGTAAGTTGCTCTTCTGATTATTCAGACCTCTGAACAGAATATGGAATGTGCACTAGAAAGTACAGTTAGTGTAATATTAGGTTGTTATAGTCGTTATTCTGGTTAAGTATACGAATCGGTTATTACTAATAATACCTGCACATTTCAAATTAATAAATTAATTTGATACTACTATCTCTTTTTTTTTCCTAAATTTTGCCTAGTCTACTCACCTATTTGAAAAGTTATGTCTATGAAAGAATGTTCATGTCTATTAACATTTTTGGCTACACCCTAACCCATTTTCACGGTGTGTTTAATAAATCAGTAAACAAACTGGGAGTCAGCGGGTAAGATTAATTTCAGGTGACTCAGTTGTCTCCAACAATGTTCCATAGGGTAGTAATATCTTTCAGTGAAGCTAAAAATCAAAATGTATCTTTCTAAAGCACTTACTTGAGACTAAGTATAATGTCTGAATCAGAAGTTGAGCATCATTACTGTGCTGTGATACTGTTGTGACTTTGTAAACAATAAAAGAGTTTGCAATTAAAATGAAAACAGCTATTGTGGGAAACGTCTTTTAGAGACGGTGACTCCACATCTGCTGTTGCAGTTTTTGAAAGCCAGGACTGTGGCGGTAGTTAAAGGAAGATAAATTTCAATTCAAGCTGGAGGTCCGTGGGTTAAATGCTGGAACTGTATTTTTCCACAGTAGAGAGGGAAAAGTAGGACTTTATTTATTAAAAAAAAATTGTAAGAAAGAATAGTGTTCTTTATATAGCTTTTTCAGTTTGTATTAACCGTGGTGCTTGAGAAATACCGAGTTTAGAGGTCATGCAATCAGATAGAAATTGGATTGTGTGTTGCCAGTGGCACAACTTTGTCATTCATGTATGCTGACAGAGTTGCTAAAAATGCTTTTGGGAACTTCGTTTGAAGGTAGCTTATGAAATGAGTTAAGAAAATCATACTTTTTTTTTTTTAAAAGCGCCTCCAGTTGAAAACTCCAAATCTGGTAATTTGTGAAGTTGAACAATACTGTTTTCTCCAATGTTTACAGTATGCTATGTTCTGAATTAGCAACTACTATTTTGAATGGTGGACTATTATTACACTGAGGATTCTTCAGGCCACTTTAGCAGAGTAGTAAAATATACTACTAAAGTATAGTTAGTTGATTACTGAGATTTTATTCCAGTTGCAGAGGTTCACAATGCTTTAATTTCACCCTACCTTTTATTTTTCCAATGTCTTAATCAGCACTGACAATTCACCAACCTTTCTGTCTTGATTTCCAAGTCCTCTAATTGCAGCCTTCATCTTTGTCTTTCTGCTTTAATTTCAAGGGGGAAAAAATGTTTTGTCTTTCTAGAACCATTAAGCTGTTCTTTAAAAGACATATTTTTTGCAGCCATGGAAATGAGAACTTCCAACTTTTTTGAACAATCTTGTGTTAATAGACGTGCTGCTAGTTTTGGACCTTTGTACTTGTAGGTGCTTATAGGCAGTATCCCTGCAGTCACGTGAGGTGACCTTGATAGTATAAATTAGCATGTGGAGCTCATGAATTCTTCAATTCCCGTCTTGATATGCTCACACAGTCTATGTTGTTTTGATGCTGTTTTTATTAGGCACTTTTTTCCAAATTCTTCTCTTGAGAAGCAGGATTTAGATGAAAGTCTGCGTATACATGCAGAAAATGCAAGTCTGCATTTTGGCTTGGAATAGTAGTGCAGTTCTGAAGCAAATTCCCCTTTCGTCCTCAGTTGCCTTCTGTTGGTTTGGTTCATGCTATATTTTTGGTGTTAATTTTTGTGATTAATTTGGTGTTCATTCCTTTCTGAGGAAATTTAAATTAGCCTAATTTTCAGCTGCACACTGAAGAGGCTCCAACATGTAATGACCCCTAATGGGAGCATACATGTCTCAAGGCAGTGACTTGGACAGCTTTGAACCACGTGAATGGTGGAAACATTGTATTTGAGAGCTCAAGGCTAAATCTAGTCTGAAGTAAAGTCCAAGACTAAATTGAGTGAAGGAAGATGCAAATCCAAACTACATTTACTGTAGCCGTAGAAGCCTCAGCCCAAACTGCTCTGATCTTTTCATCATCTCCTGTTGCCCTGAGTTACTTGCTAATGTAAATGCAGGCATGAGCTTTCAGATAACCCTATTTGGTCCATGTCACACAGTCCTGGATTAAGTAGGCACTATCTCAAGGCCAACAGTGCATTTTGTTATTATATAGAGATCACTGCATTCTATCAGATGATTCTTGGTCTGTACCTAATGTTACTCAGTGCATCTTCAACATCTACTGAAAAGATTTAAAAGTTGTAAGCATTTTTTCTATAGTCATTTCAGACTATTTATGCTTGGTTAACAAAAGTTCAAATGTATCTAGTTTTACTGTCATTGCCATATCATGATAGAATCATTGGGTATCATTATACAAGATGAAATTCATCTTGTATTTGTGCAACCATAAATCAGAACCTAGTCCATTGTTTATTGTTACTATGGAACGTAGGTTTTGCATAGAAAATTTTCAAGTTTTGTCACAGTATAGAATATTGTGTTGTGTCCATACTAGAGTTGAAAACAAAGAGGACTTGTGCTTCACAAGCTCCAGAGTTGAAAATAAGGACCTATCCTTGTTCCAACTTAAGTACCGTAGGAGATGTCTATCCTGCTGCTAACCTCATATTCTGATCTTCCCCATACCAAGGTGAGATTCATTATGGCAGAAGGGTTATAAATCTGTGAGGTTTGTGCTATAGCAGTACCAGTTTGCACATTAATTTTACTCATGAATGGAGTATGAATCATCTTTTGAAATGCAAGATCTAGTAAAACTCAGTGGAGGGAGGAATAAATCAATATTTAGATAACATTGTGACTGCCAGAACAACAAATTCAAGAAGGCAAAATTATAATAGATCGTTTCCTTTTCTGCAGTGCTTTGAATCAGACCTGTTAACAATTGCCAGACATGCTTGGTTGGTTGTTTCATATTTTGAAATTTCTAATAGAAGACAGAACTACAGCATTATATGTTCTTATTTACAGCACAGTATGTGGCTATAAAATGTAGTATATACTTTATTTACAAACTATGTTTTAAGTATTTCAATTTGTGACTTGGTAATTTTTTCCCGTATAGCTCAAGGATACCAAAAATTGTCATGTTATTTTCCGTACATGTAAACTAGTTACAAATTCCATGTACATTTTAAAAAATATAAATGCATCTTCACAACCGAGCATACAGATAGTTATGCTTCATTTTTGCTAATTTATTCTTTTGGTGAGAAGAGTGTGTTTGTAAATGCCATCGTCTTTATTCAGTGTGTTTCAGTTCATTTTCCATGGAAATTTGCATTGGAAAGATGTGATATTAGTGCTTTTCAATTTAAATGCAGTAGCATCCACTAAGGAAGTTGCAGTACCTGTATTTCTGAGGGTGGCATATGTTGTTGAAACTGATTGATTGTGTTAATCTAATCAAACTGTCAAAGCAATCCTTCTTACAACATTCTTCTTCATAAACCCATTAAGCATCTGAACTTGTAAGCCTTTTATGCCTTTTCCTCAGCAGAAAGTAAGCATGGATCACAGTCAAAGTGAAAAGGATTTAGAAATTAGAATATTCGGAAAGACTTAACTGGCGAGCTGGTATGTAGCTGTGAGAAATGAACAGGAGAACCCATATCATGCCAGTTGCTCATCAACAATAATTAAAATATGGTTAATAAACTTACAGCTGATCCTTTAAATACAGCTAAGGTACGTATTTTGTAGACTTTTTAATATAGCATTTAAATCAAAGATACTTTCTGAGGATAGCTGGTTAGCAGTACAAAGTCCACGTTATCTTCCTATGTGATGATCTTTCAGGCTGCAGATTAAGTCATATTTTAAAACAGAGGTTCATTGTAAGAGGTTCATTTCTAATTTTGGTGTGAGGTTGTTTCTTATATTCCTACAGACTAAAATAGAGATTTTTTTTTTTTTAGGGGGAGTTTGGTAAGAGTTCCAGAAAACTTTGTCATCGTCTAGAAATAACTAGATAATAGTAACAGCACCTATAGCATTGTTTGAGATAATTCTATTAACTACAGTAGAACTACTGTGGGTGTTTGCAAATGTCTTTTTTAGCCTTGGTTCTTTGAAAGTCCTCGAGTCTGGTATCATCATTCAGTAGATTTTATTTTTTTTTCAATTAAATTTTAGTAAAAAAAACCCCTGTAATTACCTTTATTTTTAATTGGTAAATCATTTAAATTGAAAAAATGTATTTTCTTAACTGGACTGAGGATTTCAATGGAGAATGAAAATAAGAGCTAAAAGAAAAAGACATACTTAAGTGTCATTTTATCCTAGTATACTTTAGATATACTTAGTTACTTTACCTCTGTTTGCCATTACTTTCTGTTGAATTTACAGTACTTCAGGGACAATGAGCACAGAGGAAACATTAGTAGCTGTGGTGATTTATTATTAAAATATTAAATTGGAGAAAAGTTGCACAGGAATACTACTATTGGGGAGAAAATTACAAGATTTAAAAAGAACTGCTAAACACGTTTCAGGATAGTGTGCAGTTAAAATATCTTTGGTGAATCCCTTTTTTGTTACTCATATTGACATAATACAGTTGTTGAACAATTATCAATTCAGAGAAGACAACACAAGCCTCTGGGAAATATTGGTGGGCAGATGTATTTTGATGTAACAGTATTTCTCCTTTATTCACTGTGAAGGAACTTACTCTTTATTATAAGTGTAAAAAAAGTCATTACATTATTTCAAATGCACAGTAGATGAAGTTGAAATAAAACAGATTTTCTTCGTATCTCAACAGAAGAGTATTGTCTGGTAGCATAACAAGTGGAAAGTTTTCAGATTAAAATACAATTTTTAAGCTGATGAACAGAAGGCACTGCAGACATCTTTGTATTTTCCCTGTATGTGCTGTCTGTATTTGCGTTACATAAATGTTACATATTTAGCTTTGAACATGTCATTATTTAGTACCTTCTCAAGTGATCAGGAAAACAAAGTGAATAACAGGATAAGAAAGCCTGCAGCTGATAACAGCTCATTCAGGATAAGCATAGAAGTGAACTTATGAACGAAGAAAAGCAGAAAGACCTTCTGAGGCAAAGTAACCGTGATAAAATGGCACTTGAAATTCCCATTCGTGTAACTGCAACGTGACACGTAAAGGTTTGGAGAGAAAAAGAAAATTATATTTTTATACGTAGTCATTAGCCATGAACTGTATGTTGCCTCAAGAACTTGAGGTCATAATACTTCTATGAAAATGTTAGAATGGAGAATGAGAGCGAGCCTGATTTTGCCGTTATATAAATCCATGGTGTTCCTACGGAAAGGGGTCGAGGTTGGAGGAAGTCAAGGGTGAGTTAAAGTGAAGAATTGCTTCTTCTGAGGAATCCTTAGCCTGGGGGAAGAAAAGACTGAGAAGGGACTGTAGTACAGGTGTACAAAATAATGCGTGACAGGAAAAAGTTTAGTCACATTTAAAAACAGATGTCAGGTTCAAACCTGAGGAGCACACAGTACACAGTTTAATTGTGGAACACTTTACCACAAGACTTTATGGATCCTGAATTTTACAAGGATTCAAAAAGTGAGTGAGCAAACTTGTGAGATGAAAACCTGTCGTTAGGTATTAAAACAGATTCCAACATCTGGCTCAAGAAAGCTCTGTACCAAGATGCTGGAGGATGGGAGAAAGGTGCCTAAAGCTCATACTTCCTTGAATTTTCCCATACTGCTGGCCACTGTCAAAGACAAAGGTATTCAACCTAGAGATACTTTTATGATAATCCTACTGGGACATTGAAGCTATGTTGATAACATTTGGAAACTTTCCACATAATAAATGATGTTTAGCTATTTTTTTCCAAACTAACTGGACACTTGTAATGTTTCTCAAATGTATCATGTAGGAGTTCCATAAGTTGTCCTGAAGAGCAGAAAGATAACTCTAGAAAGCTTAGAGAAGTTGAAAAAGATATTATTAAAAAAAAACTTTTACAAGCTCCATGTGATAGAAGGGTGTCTTTCTTCTGCAGAGCACTGTGTTTTTTCAACCTGTGTCATGGTTGAAATGTTTCATGTTACATTTAATGTCTGAAATTATACGAAGAAATGCGAAGTGGACATGCAAAATTATGGAGCACTTTTTGCTTCGCAGTATTTATTAACTTACAATATTGCTAATGAAGGCTTTCTGCTAATTTACATATTTAAATAGAAAAATGTAAAATACTGATTTGCTAGATATCAATACCTGCGTTTTCTGCTTAAATCTTGTTTACCTTTAAAAACAATACTCTGAAATGTGCCATCCTTTGTTTTTCAAATACATTTTTTTCTGCTCTTCCTTCCACATACATTTTATTCCGTCACTTGGCAATGTAACCCTATAGGGAAGGTTAACTTGCTAGTTTGGTCTTCAAATACATGAGGAGAGCTGGCTTCTTCATTCAATCTGGTTCAGCAGGTTGCTTGATTTGCTGACAAATGAATGAGCAACTTGTGAAATGTCAAGAAAAATTAAATGCAAATATTTTATGTGAAATCTGATTTGTGTTAGAAGCAAGTTATGTCTTTGTTTTCCAGTTAAGCCAAGAAAGCCTTTGATTAGGTACAAAATTGTTGATCAAAGCTGTCGTTTTTTTTTTTAATGGGATAATGATGGGTAGACCTTTTTGTGTGAATAAACTCATTCAAAGTACAACGTGGTTTTCTTTCGGTGTTAGTACTGCTCACAGAGACAAGGCCTGTTTTTTGTTCATCTGGTTCTGTCTTTATTGCTTCCTTTTCTTTCTCTTAGGCAAACATCAGATTTAAACTTCAGTGTTTCCAGTAATCCAGTTGTTCATTATTTCTATGTTATTTAGTTCCACATTCGTGCAAGATAGGTCTCAGAAGCATTTTATTCTTTGCAAGACATTAATATCAGTCCTATATGGGTTTACATGCAAGGAGCACATATATTTAGAAATAAATATTTATTTAGTTTTAGACATGATGGCTTTCCACTATGGACAAGACCTTCATACTGTTTAACAGCATTAGAAAAAACTAATGTTGTTCCTTCAGCAGGGGAGCAGGGAGAACAAAGTGTGGTAGAAATGAATTGTCTTCTATTTAATATTTCTAAATAAAACAGTTGGGTTAACATGCTTTGATCCCTTAAAGAACGGATTGTAAAATCAAGGGAAACTAAGGAAATACTTTCATCTCTTTGAGTCATTTGAAACCATTCTAAATTTATTTTTCTTCCAGTTCCTTTTTGTGAGAACTGAATGCTGCATTATTAGGTTTTCCATCATATTGCTGAGTCTAAGTCATTAACAGAAAATTATGCAAACTCAGAGTAATGTTGCAGGTGCCTTTATTGTAGTAAATTTTAGTGTCTGCAAAGGACGTTTTTAATGACGAGTTTCACAATTACTCATGTAGTTATTAAAATGTAATGGGTATCTGTTTTCTTTTAGATGGTTTTGAATTCATATTTGTACAATTTAAGCTTCTCTATGTATTTTATCACCTCAGCTTTTTCCAGATTAATCAACTTGTTGCTATAAATGCTTTTTCCAGAAGTTTTGCTAGTATCAGTAGAAAAGTAGACTTTATGGAGTTAAATCTTTGTTAAATGTTTTACTCACTGATGCAGGTTTTTTTTTTTTTTTTATCATTTTGCCCCTATTCTACTTCATAGGTTTTAAATAGATCCTGATTTAGAAAGAGTTCTTGGAAGTCTGATGTTGAGCACACGCGGAAGTATTCTTCCCGAAGAAATCTTTACTAAAGCACATGGCGTTAAGTACAAGCTTCATCTCTTGCTTAATTCTTAAACTAATGCACAGGAGTTCATTAATGTTGTGTAAAACCAGCATGTTAACAACCTTGAGAGGTCTTCAGCTCATCAAGCATGTGTCTTCTTGCAATCTACCTTTGGCGCAGCCGGGTTCTTTGGAATAATGTGTTTCCTCCAACCAAGTGTGAGCTGTGAGTGCTTTGTTGTGCTCCTGTCAGTGGGGGGTTTGGACTTGTGGTATCTCAGCTGCCATTCATTTCCTTCCTTCTGCCCACGGCTGTGAGGAGGATCATGTTCTAATTTAGATTTCTTGTTTATTAGACATAAGTAAGCTTAAGCAAGGCATAGGGAGGTGGGCAGTGCTGTATCGTGCTGTTGTGAGAAGAGGCAGGGGATGGCTGTCTGGCCTCATTAGAAGCAATCATTTCTGGCCCCTTTTCATATGTGATGTGACTCATTTTTACTGCCTGCAGTAATTATTTGTTAAGATACAGTTAGTATACAATCATGGTAAGTTTTTGTTGCTCACCTATACTAAAACTAAAAAAAGCCCTTTTACTGATTTTATCAGTACCTTCTCTTCCTTGACTGACAGTTCTCTGCGTACGTTATTGGAAAAGAGGATCACCAAAATACTATATACTACAGTCTAGCACCACTGAAGATGCAATTTTAGCTGTGTACTTCCACTGGGAAAGGTGTTTTGTAGAGCTTCATCTTGAGCTTTGATCCTTTCACAAACGTGATTGAGAGGCGCGGGATACAATATTTAAAACCATTCCTACTGGAAAAGTTGCTGTTTATATCACTGGATCATTGTAGCGCCTCAAGAAAACTTCCATCAGTTGAATCACAGATTAAGTTTTAATGTACCTCCAGTAGCTGAGATGTCAGTTCATGTTCTCAAAGCGGTGTTCAGAAGCCCTATTCACTTCCCACATCAATGCCTTATTCCTTAGAAGGGGCACAAAGGTTGTACTCGGCTTCTCCAAGCAGGAGTTGATGCTGACAGATACTTTACAGCAGAGAGATTTCACTGTGTTTCTGTTTGCGCTAAAATGGACTGTAGAGTGTAGTGCCCTATTGAAATAATCTGCTTCTGGTCAAATAACACAAAAGTATTTCACAGTCTGCAGCACCGTCCTTTCTCTTCATCCTTAATGGAACAGCAGAGGAATTCAAATAAGCTCACATGCATGGAAGACTTTTTTTTTTTTTTAAAATGAAAGTGTTAACTCTGGGGGAAAATCAGAATATCTACATGAATGTGAGGAAGTAGGAGCATAACACATTGGTTTTGAGATTATGAAGTATAAGAGCTACAGGATGAATAGACTTGCAACCTAGTGTTGATTTAAAAGAGAATGTCATAAAAAAGAATGAGGTTTCTTGGGATAGTTGCTGCATTTTGTTTGCCAAGCTTTCTAATGTCTTTCATCCTTTCAGCTAGTCTTAGATTTGCAAGATTATGTACATTTTTCAGTATCATTATGAAAATAAGTTGTGATGGATATCTTCTGAAAATACTTAGTAGAAATAACCTTTCTAGAGGAAAGTGACTGTTTCATAGCTGGTCAGAGAGTTGAGTTTATCATAGCTAACTGTTGAAATATAAATTTTTGTAAAGCATTTTGTAATATATTTCTTACTGAAAATCCAGCAATATACTTGAGCTAGAAAGATGCCTTTCAGTTTGTTCTTCCTGCTAAAGCATAGCTTACTTTCATGGTAGAGTGTTGATGTATTTGAAATTACAAAAATAAAAGCGAAAGAACTCTGAGTCAGTCCTGAAAGCAGTATTAAATTATGAATGACAACTCAGTTTCCTGCCTGTAACATCTGATAACTTTGTCAATACGTTAGTCTAGATTCTGGGGGCATACTAGTAGAGGTTCCATATCGGGCTAAGCCCCTTGTTTTGGCTAAAGCAATGAGCACAACAGTGAAGAGTACATGGAGGAGACAGGCTGAGCTACCAAAAGATTCTACTTAGAATATTAACAATCATCAGTTTTTTGATCTGGATCTCTTGTTTGCTTCTCTTTATTAAAATGAGCAAGAGCTAGTCTATGCTTGGGTCTTTGCATCAGC
>VZSC01009407.1:240215-253586 GCA_013398225.1 Steatornis caripensis
TTTTTTTTTTTTTTTTTTTTGCAAAAAGTTATGGATGAAAATTTCCGGATAATGTCAACAGTCAAGGGTTTTCTTTCTATAAATGAAGAACAGATTTTTTTAAAGTTTTATATAAATTATTAAATACAAATCAGCTTGACAAAAACTGTATCTCCTGATTATCCTTTAATAAATTCTCATGGAGCTGAAAAAAAATCTTACACATTAGGCTCAAATAGCTTTCCACAAAATCAACAGTAGCATTTTCATGATTAAGGCTTTAAGTTCTATTAGTCTTCCTGTTTGTTAATAAACAGATTTTTCTTCTTTCTAACTAGATTCTTTCTTTGTTTGTAGTAATTTATCAAATCTGTGGAAAAACAGTGTGTTAGTGGGAAAACAAATCAATCTGTCCTTTCTGAAAGGTATAAACAACTTTCATTAATGATACTTTTTTAAAGCTTAGATTGCAGATAGAGGAAAATTGTCTCTTAGGTGTGTTTTAAGTACATTCTAGTATTTCAGGAAAATTCCTTTTATGGGGGTGATGTGCTTTATTTTGAAATTACCCAACACCTGGTTTTTAATAAAACATTTTCATAATTAAAAACTTTGGTTTTGTTGAGATTTCCATACGATACAATTTGAAATAAGTTTTGTTGCATGATACCGTATCACTTTTTGAAGTTAAATATTTAAGTGCATACTAAATGTGTGTATGATTGCAGTATATTTTCATTTTTTTAAGTGTGATTATCAATATAATGAATACCTGCTATGTGAATTAGGGATGTGGTAAAGAAATTTTTGGTTTTCTGACTTGCAGATTCCCTTCCCCTGTGGCACTGAGTCCCATTTCATCTCACATGCATTCTTTGTTTATTTTATTCTAACTGGGCTATGACTTTTTTTTTTTTTTCCCCTTTTTGTTTTAAATGCTCTTTATCTCTGGTCCTGTACCCTTTTTGGAAACAGAACTCTGCAGTTTGGATCCCTGTAGGCTTTCAGTGAGCAGTGCGTGACCACCTTTGCTTCCTGCCTGTTTCCGTAGTAGCAGCACCTTGTCATTTTTCAGAAATGAGTATTAATTTGGTTTATAGTTTAAGGCCCCAAGGATGCAGAGGCTTTTCACAGCCTTCTAGGACTAGCCACTCTTTATTGAGGTAACAGGAAAACTAAACAGCCCTAGAAATGTTCATGATAGAGTCCTTGCTGTTGGAAAGTTATGTGGCAAATGCAGATTCTTGAAAGGTGCCCAGGATCCATCTTCAGTAGCTTATCGCTAGTCCTGAGAATTGGAAAACTTCTGAAATCAATTAATGGTTTGACGCAACTGTTTCTATGCCTGGGCCTGGACAGTTTCTACATGGCTCTGGGAGTCTTTTCGGTGTGTAAATCTTCGGTAGAACTTTGCGTGAGCGGATCTCTTTGTTTTGCAGCTCATTTTGCAATGCACAGTGGTTGGTTAGAACATGTTTCTTCCAACTAATAATACTGTACGGTCTCCATTTTGACTGGAGTGAGCTACAGACATTGTCAGTATGTGGTGAGCTTCATCTTTCCACAGAGCCGTTCCATGATAGCAGAGATTTTATACCGGTAAGTTTTTATTACTACTCTGAAAAATAACCTGTACAGAAAACAATTTTCCAAAATGGTCAGTATTGGCCATCACAAAATCTCTGCACGTGGTTTTTTAAGATATAGTAATTACAGTAAATTTTTTATTTTTTTGATTTAGTTTTTCTACATCCTTTACCATTTTGGTATTACTTTAAGGTGTTTGAGAATCAAGGAATACCATTGTACACAAAGTAACTGGATGGGAGTAAGCTATGTCAAAAATCTTGTAGCTATGTACCAAATGAAGCTGTAATTCAGCTTAAATGATATCTGAGATATAAAAACATTAGCATTAACTCAAATTTATGTTTGAACGCACAGTTGGACATCTTTGTTTCCAACATTTTTGGGTGTATTCTATCAAATTTTAAAGCCTAAAATTTCAGAGTCTTTAGTTTTCATTGCTATAAGCAAAATCATGTAGGAAAAATCTGTTTAATTCACTTGAAAAGTATTATAAAACTGAAGGACAGATGCAGTAAAAAATTACATTTTGATGATACATCTACTAATAGAGAGATCTATTATTTTAACTCACAACTTGGGTAGAGAATGTTTTGTTTGCTTTCTGTTGTAATTTTCTAGAAGCTGAATTGTTATTTTGCTAAATATTTGTTCCTTTCACATTCATTTTGTTGATAAAATTGTCCTGAAGCCTGGCGGCATGATTTTTTTTTATTATTATCTTATTGTTGCTTGTTACGACTTAATAAAAGTGATTGCAAGAAAATGATGTGGAAGAATATTTTTTTCTTTTATAATAGTAAAAAAAAAAAAAATCCAATTTATAACCTCAGTAGTTACTGGTCACCTCAGACTGTCAGTATGGAAGAAGCTGTTGTAGAGCAAGTACTTTTCAAGCTACTCAACTGTGCTGTATCTGTGACAGACTAAAGTTGTCCAGAAAAAAACCTCTGTGTTATTGGTAGTATTAGAATTAATCAAGTTGTATCCAGGTGGCAATATCTTAAAATTTGCCTCACTTTCTGCCACTTTTTTCTTCATTTACACTGCTGTAGAATATTTCCTAGAAGCTTTTCTCATCCAAGTGGTTGCAATTTGTATACTTAGGAAAGCACTGATGGTTAGTGTGTGATACACCTGAGCTGGAGAGAAGTATGAGAGTGTTACTGTTTCGTAATTGCTCAGGGCTCTTCAGGGTCAAGAGAGATCTTTCAGTTCTCAGAGATAAGAGTAGTAGCATCAGATTTAACCTCCAGAGAACCTTGATAAAGCAGATTATGACAACTCTACTCTATTGTCTTCTGTTTCATGCTACTGTCTTCAATCAGTGATCCGGGGTGAAGACTGATTATTAGTGCAAACTTTGACTTGATTGTTCTGCTGTCCACCAGGTTTTGATTTTCAGCATTTTGAGACGATTCAAATCAAAGAGTTTACCTTGATTCACTGTCCTGAGAGATATTTAAGTACTAAACAGGCTGTGGCATCCATTGAGACTTTAGCATCTTCAGAACAAAAGTGTTATTTACAGGAAATATTTTTGCTAAGGCTAAGAAAGTAAATTATATTTAGTGGATGTAGTTTCTCATTCTGATCCCAGTTCAGCAAAGCTGCTCTTGGTCATTACTGTTATTCTGTTTCTGTGCTAACCAGTCAGTGGATGGGAATAGAAGTGGTCTGAAGAGTGTTTTTTTTAATTAGCTTGATGCATCTTTTGTATTAACTATTTAGGTAAGAAGTAGCTTACCTTATTCATCCAGACAAGATCAAGCTCATGGCTATAGCTATCAAGTATCTAATGAATTTAATTAATATACCTGCATTATTAACATTTCCAACTGTGATATTGAGCAACCAGCAATTTTCAGATACTTGGAATGANGTTATTCTGTTTCTGTGCTAACCAGTCGGTGGATGGGAATAGAAGTGGTCTGAAGAGTGGTTTTTTTATTAGCTTGATGCATCTTTTGTATTAACTATTTAGGTAAGAAGTAGCTTACCTTATTCATCCAGACAAGATCAAGCTCATGGCTATAGCTATCAAGTATCTAATGAATTTAATTAATATACCTGCATTATTAACATTTCCAACTGTGATATTGAGCAACCAGCAATTTTCAGATACTTGGAATGAGTAATGGTGTTGGCTTTTTGGTTGCTTTTGACATCAGCCCTTTTATAAACCTGCAGTTTTGCAGAATCACGCCTATAGAGCCTGTGTGCTGGATGTAGCTGAAGAGCAGCTGAATAATGTTTTCAGATGTGCTTTTTCTTTTCTTTAATCAGTAAAGATGTTGCTGTATTCAGCAGCTGACTACTTTAGTTTCTGTGGCATTATTAGTGTGTTAGTTTTAATAGAAGCTGAATGAAATGTAAAGTGTGCAGGCCAAGGAATGTTGTTAAGCAGTCATATGGTCACAAGATTCTTGGTGCAATTTGATCGTTATCACGAGACAAGATCGAACATTCAGCCAAATTGCCATCCTTAGGTAGAGACTGATTCAGATAGCGTTGCTCTGCAAGGAAGCATTATTTTCATGAGTAAGTGTTAAGATTTTTGCAGGCCAGCAAGTGGAGGAAAATAATTGTTCCAACTATTTCCTAGTCTCTAGAGGAATACCGGTGATCAGAAATTAAGGATTTTGTTGCTGGTTTGTGGAGTGTAAGGTGGTTTAATGATGAGAGCAGGGGATGATAAAAGCTAGTGGTGTATCTTGAGTATCTTTATAATGGTTGTGCTAGAAACTTGGGTGGTGTTCTTGACTCTGTGTCATGGCTTGACTCTGTCATGACTAAGCTTGGAAAGATTAGCTTGGAAAACAGGAAAGGAAGGCAATAGCTCATGCTTACTACTAAATAGTACTAAATAACTGCTTGTTTTTTCTGTTTCTGCTAGCCAATCGACTTATCTTCTTAGTCAACAGGACCACCTATTAGAAAACACGTGACTGTATTTGATACATATATTTGTTCATTCTCAGTTCTTATAGTGTGTTCTGTGAAAGAAAGGTCATTAGACTAGCTTGCTTAAAAATCTACTTGGTGTTATTATTAAGAAGACAACAGGTCTGTCTTAGACCACATAAGGTTTTGGTATAAATGTCATTTTATGTTCAGAATCTAATAAGAAATCTTCACAAAACATTTACGTACTCCATTGATGTAATCATCCCTTCATTTTGCACATATGGGAATTTGAGGATTGTAAAGTTTCTGTTTACTGGACAGGAATTCAGTAATATCTTTACTGGGTTACTTAATACACTTTACTCAAATGACCAGTAATATTTCATTTAAGTGCAATCAAAATACCAACTTTCATCCAAAAAGGCACACGTATAAGCCTCCATATCTGGAAGTGACATTTGTAGGCTAAAACATACTCAATGAGAGGATATCTTGGAATTACATGTTGGCATTGTATCAGTAAGCGTAATCTTGCTGTTTACTGAGAAGTTGCAAGAAGCAACGATTAGTTTTAATGCTGTTATTTAGATGTTGATTTTGTCTTTCAGTAAAAATAATGTGATATAATATTTGTACCGTTATTCAAATGACTTTTTTAAGTTGTGGCGTGTTAAACTAACACTTTTTATGTGTCTGCTTTGAATAATTAATTTAATAACTTTTATTAAAACTAATAATGTGATAATGCTAAAGCAAATTAATCAAGCAATTATACAACTATTATACAACTATTTCAGTAGTTTTGAAATCCAGGGGCTAAAAGCTTTAGTGGTTGTCTTGAGCACGGATTACTTATTTCAGCAAAATGTGATAACTGATGAATATCTGGAGAAAAGGATATCATTGTGCTCTTTTTAATGAACTAACAATTTCATACAAAAAATTCAGCAGCCCCATTGTTTAGACTGAAGGGATACATGTAAATGAGACGAGCGCTGAAATTGTATTTAAACAATGCTGACAGTTCTTCTATTGTGTCCATTAATTAATTTCCCAACATCAAGATTCTCTGGGAATGAACTGTAAAAATAATTAAAATGATACATGAGGTAAATAGTTTAGAAATTCAAAAGGTGAAATAGGGAATTAGTTTAGTAAATATTAGTCATACTGCTTATTTTTTGGCTTGTTTGCCTTTTAGAAGCAAGTTATTAAGGAAGTATGATCTGATTTTGATTCACACGATCTGCTGAAGTTCTGCTCACAGGTGAAAAAGTTGCCATATTCTTTTTTAATCAATGGTGCTTATCTTTGTTTTAAAATCAGTAGTCTGCTTAAAGCAGGTTACCATTTAGGTAAAAATATTTTGCCTTACCGCAAAGTTCTTCAGAATTGACTCAGTTGCAGCATATTTTTACTAATTATCAGGATTTAGTGTGTGCTTTGTAAGATAAATCATATCTTTAAGTAGAATTCTGTGAATAAAAGCAGTTTTGGTGTGACACAGCTTTGCTTTTTTCCACATTTTTAGCCAACTATTTATGGTCAAGTCACTACTTGAGAAGAAATTTAATTGTTTAAGTTCAAATTAAATTAGTGATTTCAGAGAGAATGAATAGGGTCTTAATTAGAAGGAAACATTCAAAACAAATTTCTTTCCAGATGGACAATCATGTCTGAATAATTGAAGCCCAACTGTAAGCCTAGCTTAAAATAAAAGAAATCTTTGCAATGGATGTTTTTTCTGTCATTGAATGTAGGTGAAACAAAGATGAGATTTAAATTTTAGTATCTCAAATGTACATGCCTTCGAAAATATTTTGTCTGGAGGTTTTCACACAAATCTGCCACATAACCTGTTAAGAAAGAAACAGCCTGCAGCTTTTAGAAAGTGTTTTCTTCAACTTCACCTGTGCCGAGGGGGGCAACTAGTCTGCCGCTTTTGGTTTTGTCGTCATCTTACTGCTCCTCAGCCTTTCTATAACAACTCAGTACTTCCATAACTTCTTTCATGCAAGAGGGATTTTAAGTTACGGCGGGGGACATCTGAGTGAAATAATGATGCAAACTGAATTTTCTGGGAAATAGCTAGAGGGCTAACATTTTCAAGCATGTGTATGTTTTTGAAAAGACTGTTGGTAGTGCTATCTTCTGCTATCTTACTACAGCTTGTGTGATCCGACTGCCTAAGCCTTTTCCTGAGGAAAATACTCAGGACTGAGGTGTGTAGGGAAGTGTGTGCTTCACTTTTATGCTCATGCAAGAAGCAAAATTGTATGCTTGTGTTTCATGCTGTTAGAGGAAGTAAAGGACATAGTGATGTTCAGTGTTAGTTACATAGAGATTCTTTTCTTTAAGTCATTACACTGCTCTGTGGCTAGATGAGATAATTAGGAACCATATTAATGGCTCTAACCAAAATACTTTGTTCTTTAATACATTAACTGTGGTGAACAAAAGAAAATATAGCTCTAAGTAATCAACCATTCTAAAACCTAAACAGCATGAACTATCCACTGTTTATTGATGAAGACTTACAATGTTATGTGGCTGTTATTTGTTAATGCACTGAGTAGTTCTATTAGTTCTTGCTCCTGGTTCTGCTGTTCTCATCTCCAAACAAGTTAGGAGTTTTTGATCTTAAATGCTTATATGGAAGCAAAACTTGCAGAAGATTTTTTTTTCTACTAGAGAAGCCTTCTTTAAGAAGAAGTTTTATATCTCATCCCTTACTACTATGTTGTTTGTTGTCAGCTAAAATTGCAGTTACTGATTATCACTGGTAGAATTCATGCTCACATTGCCATGTTCGGCCTAGCCATAACTAGTAGGTAAAACAGAAGTTGTTTGCCTTCTGCTTTGTAGAAATTCAAAGCAGCAGATTAAGTAGAGTTTTCTCCAGTAAGTACAAAGAACAACTAATGGTCGCTCTTCACTGCAGGTGAGAAGAAGCTTATTAACATGGTAAATAACAGAAAAGAAATCAATAAGCTTTCGGATAGTTTCACTGTGCATAATTCTTCCCCGTATATCTAGGTACTTTTCAAAGTAATGTTGGAAATAAGTGTTGCAAAATGTCATGGTTCTTGCTGTGTAGAGTTCAGCGTCACCTTGCATTTGTATCAAAGGCATTCTCTAAGAAAACTGCCTTACTCAACACTTTCATCTGTAAATACCCAATTCAGCAAGAAAGGACTATAAGGGAGTTGCATAAGAAGCTCCATTCCTTTACTAAAATCTAGCAACTTTCCTGTATGTGAGAGCAATAAACCACGCCCATGAGAATAAAAATAACTATAAAAGAAAAACATATTTAAATATTAGATGTGAAGGTACCTCATCGAGTGAGAATCCACTTGACATCCTAGTCATGATGAACTCTTTAAAAACTTCATGATGAATTCTTTAAATGAACCAAATGAGAAACATTAAATTTTTTTCACCCTAGTTTATTCTGGAAAAGCTAGGATGAAAAAGTCAAAAACACTCTTGAAGTTAGTTATTTTTTATTCTGTTTGAATTGAACATGTTAAGCAGGTGAAGAGGACAGTAATTTAAACTCTGTTCTAGAAACACAAGCTAATGTGGAAAGTTACATGAAAAATGCTTCTTAAAACTAAATGACTAATAGGAGACTAGATAAATCAAGTAAATAGTAATTATCAATAGCATCCATTTATACTTGATATTGATTAACAGGCTTACCATGAATTTTGCAAGCCATAGGGAGCATTCCAACAGGGCGAGACATTGATCAAAAAAAGTCCAGCAATGGTCTGCGTTCCTTGTGGCTGGGATTTTGCAGCAGAGGTTTATATCGCAAGTCTTCTTTTGGAAACTGTTGCCAAGTTGTTGTTGACTAGATTACTAAGGGTTGAGATGATAATTTTTGCATGGTGTTTTGGCTGTGCCAGATACTTCTAGCTTGCTGTTGTGACTTGAAAATGTTAGTTTCCGTTACAGATTTTAAAGTGCTATGAAATGTGTTTGGATCAGATTTGGTTTTAATGCAAAGATCAAACCAACCCATAAATGTTCATATTAATTGATGGATGTTTGCATTAGAAACAGCTAGTTATAGGCCTTACCTGTAAGTAAGGTTGTTTTTTAGTTTTGCGGGTTTTTTTAAGCAGAAACGGTCCAACTTTGTTGTTGTATTTATTGTCAGATCAGATTCAGCTTAGACAAGTGCTGTTGGTCACTTACTGCTTTTAGGATCATCATGACTTAGGAATAGTCATGGTGAAACAAAACAATAATGCAAAATGTGCTACCTTAACAAAAATAAATGTTTTCAGTAGGTATTTTTATGCAGAACTGTAAAATACTTTTTAACGTGTATCATGACTAAAATTTAAATTTTTAGCACCATAGTATAATCAAAATTTCATTATATAAATGACTGTAAAAACTGACAAGCAGAAAAAGGTTATGATCCTATATGAGTTGGTAGGCTACTGTGTACAATGACAATAGTTGCAACCCTTAAAGTATTCCAGTATCTTCTAGAAAGACAAGATTTAGGTGACTTCAAAAAAAAAAGTGTTCTCTAAACTTAATCATAATACTCGTTCACCGTGAGTAAATATGACATTTTAGGAAAGTGTTGTCATGGTTTTTATAGTGAGAAAGTCACACCTTGCACAGCTTTAAGAACCAGTGAACATATGCACCAGGTTGATGTAGCCTACTGAGATTGCTGAAAACAGTAAAGAAGGTTCTTCACTAAAGGTTATTAAAGAAAAAACACATCTGTGGAAATAAAGCGAGTGCCCTTGTATGGATAAGAACTGTCTGAAAGATAGAAAACAGATGGTAGGAATAAGCAGGCAGGTTTCATAATTGAAGGAAATCACATGTAATTCTTCTACAATTTGTGATGAGTCTTTCGCTGTTTCTGCTGAAGTGACTGGAAAAGGGATATACAGGATTAAGTGAGACAGCAAAGTTCGCTGACACCACCATGTTACTGCGAGTAGTAAAGATGAGAGGTTGACAGCAAGGAGTTGCACAACTTCATGTTGCTGATAACAGCCAGACTAAATAACAGGTGAAATTCCACGTGGACAAATGTACAGTGATTGTGTGTGTGTGTTTGAAACAATCCTAACTTTACTGGTATAACTATGGTCTTGAAGTTAGCTTTCTACACTCAAGCACAAGAAGAAAATAGGAGCACAGTAGCAGTCAAGAAAGAGAAAGAAAAAAAATCAAAGGAATTAATAGGAAAGGAAAGGAGAACAGACTGTTATACAGCTATGAGAGTTATGTTTGTGCTGCATCTTACATGCTGTATACAGTTTGGAACTTATTTCAAAATCAGAAAAGTACAAGAAAGGATGCATAAGGCAGCTGAGCAAAGATGGTAGAACCGGTCTATGAGGAACATTGGAATAGACAAAAAAAAAAATTATAGTCTGCAGAAGAGAAGAAAAGATGAATGGACTGAAGAAAGTGAATTGGAAGTTATTGTTCATTCTCTCTTTCAATGCCATAACTGAACAGCTTTGAGCGAAACTAGAAGGTGTTGGGTTTAAAACAGACATGCTATATAGCATGCAATTGCGTTTTGGAATTCTTTGCCACAGGTCTTTGTGATTACCAAAAAAGCTTGCAGTTGCAAAAAGCTTTGGGCGGGTAAGTAAAGACAAATCCATTAATAACTATTAAATAGACATATTCTACAGCTTGTGTAAGGACATCTCTGAGCACAAAATCACTGAAATTTGGAAGAGTATTCTGGGGAGGTACTGCTATGTGCTTACACTCTTATACTCTTATATCTGCTGTTGGTCATTCCTGGTGGCAGGATAGTTACCCTGATGGACCTCCATGGTGCGCTTGTGCTGTGTTTCTTCTCAGACTGGAACTCTGAGTCTTAGGTTTGACAGTGGATTGAGTCTGTACCTAGCAAGTCAAGAGCTCCTGGGTAATAGAAAAGTCAAATCTTGGAGGAGCAGCCAACACATTCTACTTCCCGTGATGATCCCATGCTGGCTTCTTTCACTTTTCTGACGTAGCTTGCTTGGATAGTTTTGGAAAAATTACTTAAACCTCTTTACAGCTTAACTGTCTGCTCTTTGTAGTGTAATAAAAATGGAGTTGCTTAAAGTTCCTTTATTCATCCGTAGTTGTAAAGTGTTTGGAAGTCCTTGTGTTTGAGCCGTTATTTGCGTGCGAAATGTGGTGGTTCAGTACCTAACCCTGGCACAATTTCATAGCTTTAATCATTCTGAGTACTTCAAAAATAATAAAAAAATACAATATCATGAGGTATTACCATCCCTGAATGCTGAAGTATCCAGGTTATGGGATACAACAAAGTTTGCTTCTTTCAGTGATTGTCTAATTCAAGAAGTTTGGAAAGTGCTGTATAAAGACTGCCTTTCATTTCAGCTGCAGAGGAGATCCAGCATTTGCAGGGCAATGAGGTATTTGTGATGTTAACAATCTAAATGATTTTTATTGATAATGACAGATGGTTCTTAGATGATGTGCTCTGAGTCGTCTGTAATATGTTTAGAATAAGTCTTCTGGAAGGTTGTACATCTGTCTTGAGATCTTTTGCTAAAATATTTAAATCGAGGTCATTGTTTATATTTGATTTTAAATAGCTTTTAGCTGGTATTCTGCATTTTTGTACATTTAGAGATCAAACTGTTCGTAACTTCCAAAGCTACAAATGGAAAAGTATAATAGGTAGCAGGTGTTAGAAAAGGCAATTATGCATTACCTGTTTTACTCAATTTCCAAAACTGTCTAAGACTATCAGTTGGAAATACTTTGTAGCCTAGACTTATCTCTGAAGCATGACGAATTTTTAAATCTATAAGGGGATATGCATTTTTTCTCTAATGAATTGCGTATTTAAACCTATTTGGTTTCATTTAAGAGAGCTGAAGAAAATTGTATTGGGGAAAAAAAAAGATTTAACAGAAAAATCTCCAGAAAAAGTACAAGTTCTTATATACTTCCAGATATTTTTTTCTGCGATTCCTCAAAACTATTCTCAGTTTCCAGTATTGCAGTTCTGGAAGTTTTTGCTTTTAATTTTTTTTTAAGCCAGTTATCTTGACTTTCTGGCTATGTAAGAATTGTCTTTGTTATGTGATAATAGAATGAAATCTTGCGCTTACAATCACAATCTTAAGTTATTATCAGAAAAAAAGAATGATGATCTAATTTGACTACCTACGTAATACTGTTTTGTGAGCCAAAGTAAGAGAGAACAAAATAATCAGTTTTGCCCACAGCTACTGCAAATTGACTTTGAATGTTAAAATGCTGCTTTCAGACAGATTTCTTTAATCCTGCCCCTTTCTCCCCTATGCTTTTCAAGAGCTTACATAATGTTGGAGGAGTGAGAAGAAAGGGGGTATTATAGTATATATTAACACCCAACCAAATTCCTTTCAGTTCCCTCTTTCTGGCTCATGTCATCTAGTTAATGTAAACCTTAATTATATATATTTATTAAATATAATGATTAATAATTGTTATTTTAAATGAAGTTTTCCTGCCTACAGATGATTCGGTCTTCCTGCTTCTTCAACTGCCAAAAATAGTCTTCCTCTTTCTTAATCTACCTTCAGCAGCATTTTTGGATTTTTCTTTATCTGTTCAGCAGTCTCAAACCAGCTCTGTTCGCCTCCATCTCATAACCATCAGTTTTCTTCTCCCCTGCTTTCCTGTTTGATTGCCAGTGCTCGGGCTGGTGCCATGCTTTTCAGTTACCTGTTCTTCGAAGCAGATCTAAACACAGATCATAGTTTACCAGGTAATGGTGAACTGAGCTGGTTCTTACTACGCCAGAAAGTCTTCACCAGTGACAGCACATACTTCCGTGTGGGCTTCTGGAAAATGTGTTGGTGTTTTATTTTGCAGAATATTGACTTAGTCTTAAACGCAATCTGTTTTCATTGGACATTACTACCCTGTTTGCCTTCCAAATTTGAAGAAAGGTTGTTGCTTTTATGAGGTTTTGTTATATATTCCAAAATAACGGAAACTTTTTCTGTATGATTAAACGCTATTACTTGAAAGGACATCTTAAAAATTCATGTTAAAAGTGAGAATTTGTTTGCAGTTCAGTACTGAGAAAAAATAGACCACGACTACTATTTCTATACCTAATTTAAAAAAGAATTAAATATTTTTTTCACTTTGGAGATGAAAATGTTATAAAAGATTATTAAAGGCTGAATTCAAAAATCTGGCATGTTTTGTATATTTATATACACAATAATGTAGGAAGAAGGTTGTTTTCTTAGAATTTGCTTTCTCCAGTTTTAGAGTTGTCTTTGATTATTTAAATATTCCCACAGTAGTATCTTATATGATAAGTGATAGTAGCACTTTGCTTACAACTATATCTTCTTGAGATAACATTTTATACTTTTATATATGTTAACTTTCCATCCCAAGAGAAATGCCAGCACTAAAATAAAAGGTGTGGATTTTTTCAGGAGGATGGTAGTGACTACATGATTCTGTAAAAATCTAACTTTAATATTGCAAATTGGACTTTACTTTGATTTTTTTGATTAAGATGAACTCTAGAGAGAAGTCTAGTTAAAATTACCGTATGCATTGTCTGTCCTGAGATTTTACAATGTTATTCAAGTCATGTTATTAAAGTAGAGTCTTTTCCTAGAGTAGGAAAAATATCACAGGATTTTATAATCACAGAAACACAGAATGGCAGGGGTTGGAAGGGCCCTCTGGAGATCATCTAGTCCAACCCCCCTGCTGAAGCAGGTGCCCCCAGAGCAGGTTACACAGGAACGCGTCCAGGCGGGTTTTGAATATCTCCAGAGAAGGAGACTCCACAGCCTCCCTGGGCAGCCTGTGCCAGGGCTCTGTCACCCTCACAGTAAAGAAGTTCCTCCTCATGTTTAG
>VZSC01009407.1:260954-273041 GCA_013398225.1 Steatornis caripensis
CCTTTATTCTGATTTATATGATCATTAAAATAATGATTCTTTAATCATTATTTTATACAAATACTAGGGAGTAGGCCTCAATGACTTCATGACCAAAATGAATACGTGCACAATTGTCTGTCCCATTTAAATTTAGATAAATGCTCTTTATTTTTTCCAAATGTTTAATTATGTTGAAGCTAATGTTAGTTCAAATGATAATGCGAACGACCATCTTCCTATATCGTATGGTTAATAAAATTCTAAGGAAATGAAGGTTAGTGTTATTACTTATGTAAATATTTATGCCTCATGAAGTTGTTGTCAGGTTTATTCTTAGATTAAATCTCAAGTTTTATATACATTGGTTTTAAGATGGATGCCTGTTTCAGAGGACAGTGAAACATTTCACAATGCCTGCATTCGAGTGAGTGTCAGATACAGGGTGACTTCGAAGTGCGTCTTTAGCTTAGTGATGGCATTGGGCACTATCAGCACTTTTCGGTTGGTTTGCCTTTCCTTCTCACTTCAATAATCACTTAGTTAGAATCAGTGCAGGGTTAAAAGGTTCACTACTACCTACCACTCTTCCTAAATCTCAGCTCACTTGAATGTTTTTTCCCTTCTTTCACATAAAGAGTAGAGAAGGCCCAGGTTAAAATCTTCTCATTTGTGGTAAGAATACACTACTGATATTTTAAGTCTCATTTAGCACATGAGCTTGCCCTTTTAATCATTTTCCTCACAGTTCTCAGGGTTTTTGGAGTGTGAAGGCAATTGTTACTACACGTGGTTTGTTTTCTGCCTATTAGATTCCAAAGTTCCTGAAGCTTTATATTATTCCCTGAAATAGAGGAATAATGCTCTATTTTTATGAGTGAATCCTTGGGATCTAAAGGTTATTGGCTTGCATTACTTTGGACCTAATGTGAAATAAAAATTAAAAAAAAAAGGCAGATTATCTTTCTTGCAGAGGATTTCATACCTATATTAAATGATACTAATATTCTAACATGAAAGCTGAAATAATCAGGACAGTTTAAAAATAGAGCTATTGAAAATGCTTGTTTTTCTTCCCTAGAAATATTTTCTAAGAACATACTGGTGATGAGCATAATGTCTCCTTATTTCATTCTTGGACTTGTCTGCCAGTCTTCTTAGTTACGGTATTACAGACTTTTTAAGAATACAAGGGAGTCTGTAGCTTGCATTTATCAGCATTTGGACTGCTACATTTATTAACAGTATATTTTTTATTTTGCTTTTCATGTGAACTAATATTTCTGTTAAAGTAGATTCTTGTATGTGAGCACTTGAAAGAAGGTTTTAAGGAAAGACAAATCTGATTCTATATGCCTGTCAGAATGTGTGTTTGCTGCAGCAACGCAAGTCAAATAATGCAACTTTGCACCCTAAAAATGGGATTAGTAGATGGTTACAGAGGCGACTGAATAACGAGATACTTGGAAGACAAATTCAATCCATACTGCTGTCTGCATGAGTAACAGGTTTTAGTTTAAAAAGTTTAATGTGAATATCCTTCCTAGGGATTGTCTATGGTAGAAACATGATATCAGAAACATGATTTTATACCATCTATTTATGCTGAACTACAGTAATGCAGGTTTCCTTACTCCGTTGTGATCTCGTTCCTAGTTTATGATGTGAGTTTTTAAGTAGTTACTTTTTTTGCATTAAAGTACAGCGTTTCTCACTTCATATACTATGAGGCATAACTAATGAATATATTTTTAATTTATCTTCCCGGTGTGTACTGTGCTAGAAATTTAGTTCTCATTGCTACTACAGTAAAAATAAATGTTTGTCAATTAAAATTTTAAAAAGTAATGTTTCTCAACGGATTAATTTTCTGAACAGAGGAGTGTTTACCCTTCTTCTCTTTAAGCTCTATGATTAGATGGTTTTGTGGTTCTGGATCCTGCGCCCTCACTCTTCTATGTATGGAAGCTATCAAAGTCATTTCTGTGAATGTACCAAAACCTGTAAAGAGTTAAGGACTGTAAGCATGGAAATCTTTCTGACTGTAAAGAGCCTGACTGCTAATATTGCTGTGATTTCATTCCCTGCTGTAAGCACTTCTGGGAGACATTCAATATATTGTTATGTGTTGCAAGAAACTGGAAACTCTGCTGTTTTAGACTTTGAACATCATATCTAGCAATCTAAAGAGGTTGCTCCTTAGTCTCTGAGGACTGGTAGTAGATGTCTGAGAGTTAGCACTGTTAAATAATTTATATTCAGAAGAGCTGGCTTACAATACTAAAATTAATTACATTATTTTTGCATGCACTGAGCTTAATCAACAGAGAATAAGGTGAGTGGTAAAAGATGTGTCTAAATATAGTCTTGTAGGGGAAGAAACATCAGATGTCCGTTGGTCTCAACTTCAGCTATTACAGTCTAAATTTAACTGTTAACAGGCCTACTCAGCTTAGTCAAAAGCTTCTGCATCTTTTGATGATCTGAATATCTTGACTTGATCTCAACATGTGAGTGTATTGTAAACTAAATGCAGAGACGTTTTATCATGCAGTCTTAGAAATACAAGTTTGTTCCCACAGAAATTATTGCAAAATTTTAATATTAAACTGAAATATAAAGAACAGACTGTACGTCATCCTTCTTTTAACTTTGATAAACTAGTTTTGCTTATCTTGTACTGGGAGGGGGAGTTGCCCTCTGTCTAGAAAATTACTGGAAGATTCTAACCGATTTATGTAGCACACTAGACATGGTTTAAGCAGCATGAAAAAGGAAATCAAGCTCCTAACACTACCTTTTCTTATCTCTGAAGCTTCAGTGTGGCTTTCTGTGATCCTTTTTCTTTTGATGAAACTGTAGGCCTATTTTTCCTATTTTATACGTCGTTTTTCCTCAAAAGCTTGGCTTTAAATGTGCAAAGCTGAGAATAGAAATCATAAAAAAACCTAACAAACAAACAACCCACCCCGCCTTTGATTTATATTTAATTCAGCTGTCAATGTGCATATTTTTACATCTAAATTCACCTCTCTCTCTTTCTTTTGCTTGAGTTTATAACCAAGAGTTCATGGTAATACATTACTCGTGTCTGACTTTTTAAAAATAACATTTAACTTACTTCCAGTAATACAGGTAAGTTTTGGGTTCTGTATCTGAATTTGAAATCTACACATCTGTTTCCTGTTACCCTCTTTCCATCTAGCTCCCTCTCCCAGAAGTCATAGTTACTCCTCAGAATACTTGGAACAGTTGTACGTAGTAAAATTGCAAGTTATATTACAATACTATTGAATTGCAAGTAACTTGAATATGATATATCTGCTGAAATCCAGAAGTTACTCTGTGCTATGAACTAGTCTAATATTATCACATAAATCACAGGAGTCAGTGAAAACTAAGTATTGCTCTCTCCATAGCAATTGAGTAAAAACAGAAGTCCTTGGATAGTAGGTTCAGCTGCTTATGGAAAGAGGTAAATACCTGATTACTGCAGCCATGACTTACCTTGGGAGATCTGTCTAGTTTTTAACAGATCCATCTTCTACTCTAGAGAATATTGTTTTAAAAATAAAATCATTTATACTGGAAAAGGATTGCTAAAACAGGAGTTTTCAAAATCCCTGCTGAATGAGGCTAGCTCTACAGGGCCAGCATTCTATATCAGTAGGACCTCTCATCTTGGGAATGCAGCATGAAAAGTAGAAAGGTGATACCTTGGTGATAAGAAACAGGGAGAAGGTGTTCAGGTTTTGATATTCATATAAGTAGAATAAGTATATTTTCTTAATTTTGTTATCTTTTATAATTATTTGTAACTGTAATCTTTATTATAAGCGTTGAGATTTAGTAACTTACTTTTTACCCTAACCTGTTTTAAGTGTAATTTCCAGGCACGTGGCTTTTACCAAGGGATGTATTTCTCAGGAGTTTGACAAATCTGAAAATCAAGGTACTGGGACATAGTAACAAGTGTCTTCTTCCCCAGCTCATTAGTTGAGAACATCTAAAAGGGAACAAGGTACGTCACTGTAAAAGCTGCAGTGGCTATTTCTAGAGGAAATGTGTAAGAGGTAAGAAAATAGAGAGAAGCGTTTTCCAGTGATTGCCAGCTACTTTTTTTTTGCAAGTAGGTGGGGAGTATGTTTGAAGAGCGAGGGTCTTAAGAAATCTTATGTCACTCAACAGAACAATTTGGAGACATATTTTGACTCATTATACACAAGTGTGAGTGCGTAATACTTCTGCATTTGTTTACTATTAAAAAGAAATCTTCAGGAAGACATATAGTAATTTAGAATCCTTAACACTGTTTTCTCCTCCATGTAAATGTTCATGCCATTTGAAAAATTGCATTTAAACTGTTTTTCTTCAATTAGCTCTAAATTAAGTTACTACTTGAATTGTTTGCTTTCGTGATAGTCAGGGAATATGTTGCAATTTTAGATGATGCATCAAATTAAAAAGTTCAAATGTGAGGAGTGAAAGTGCAGTTTTGTGCTTGGATTTCATGTGCTATATACAGCAATTCATTAACTTCTGCCCCTTCTTTCATGCAGAATAAAATCTTTAACAACAGATTCAGTGCATTTGACAGCTGAGGTTGTAATACCGTATGTTGGCAGGACCGAGTTGTAACTCTAATGTTTTCCTGTGTTCTTCAAAAAGAACAAAGCAACTATGTGACAAAATTAGCAGTTATTTGTGTTTGCTAAATCAATTATATGCGACATTAGCTAGTATTTGTCTTCCATATTTTTCAAATACTAATCTTTTAAGTAGCAAAACAAAGATGTTAACCAGGTGCATAGTTCAGTAGAAATACTATATGTAGATACGATTCATGTTACAGAGACCAGTTAGATTGAAAATGGGTTACATTATGTACTTAGGCTTAAGGTTTAATGAGATAAAGCCAATCCTGTGAGCCAGGTCTAAATTAGAAATAAAGTCACTTCAAATTACATTTCTAGTCAGTGGAAAGACATGAGCGTGAGTCAGTCACTTCTGGTCTCGCCCTACCCTCTGCAAATATTTATTTCAGTCTATTAATTACAAAGGATCATGGCACTGTCAGAAATTAGAATTAATCTTTTGAATGCCTACATTTAGTGGTCTGAATATTGAAGATTCTCATTGAAGACATCCTTGAAGATTTGAATGTCTCTTTGCAAGCCCAAATACCTTTTCCTGTACTGACTGTTACGGGGGACATTGTCGGTAAGGAGGAGGGAGGGAAGCTCTTCAGCATCCAGTAGCAAATTCAGTGGGGACTGCTGAATAGAGGGAAAGAGGTACTGAACATAATTCCACTTGTGAAACTTGCTGTTGTGTGGAGAAAAACTGTGGAGTATAGTATTTATACAATTCCTGTTGCTTGAAAGATACCTTTAAATTCTGAACATTTTGATTGGAAAGAAAAGGTATACGCTTCTTTAGCATGCATTCATTCTTTTGGGCAAAGTTACTTGACTGTGAGAGTCCCAAGCGCTCCCCTTTGTGTGCTGCTCTATTATTATTATTATTAAATAATTTAAAAATTATTATTAATTATTATTATTTAAGGCATTTAGTGTTACAACTTTGAATACAATATATTTTTGGTGGAAAACACATCCATGTGGTAATAATAGGAAGATGATTTTCAAATGAACAAACAATAAAATGCCTAGCTTCTACTTCTGAACATATTAACTATTGTTTAGTAATGAATTTTATCCTTTTACTGTAATGGAGTGAAACATAGAGTGCATTTTTATTTTATTTATAGTAATTCTGTAAAATCATACTGTGTGTTCTGTATACTCTGTAATTGATTTAATGTATTTATTGATTTTTTAAAAAAACTTTTCCATTACTTTCCATTTGGTATAGTGACTAATTAGCAGAGCAACCTAAAAAAGGGTATTGCCAACACATCACTTGGTCCCTGACTATCTACCATAGTAGTTTCCTCAGAATCAGTTTCTTGAAGAAGCAAATATAAAGGATTACAAAAAACACAGGACATTGAGGGTTACGTCAATGTAGAACTTGAGATCATTCCAGTAACAATGACATAGCAATAATTTCTTTCTCAAACTCCATATACCATAAAAACTGTAGGATCATAACGCTTTAATCTTGTAAAGCTGACTACCTAGTGTTACATATCTGCAAAGTTCTTCAGTTTACCAAAATCTTCATTTCATTATACTCCCTGAAAATGGCATATTTTGAATGTGATTAGATTGATCCCATTAACCTTACAGTGCCATTGGTCAGCTTTTTCTGTTTGCCCCAGGAATTAATTCTCAATTTTGTAATGGAAATTGCTTTGTTCTAGATGAAGTGCTTTTTTTCCTCTACTGTTTTCATTAAGGTTGTTGTTTTAATTGCAGGAAAATGTTTAAAATGGCTTTATGTCCCTTACTTGATTGGTTTTTTTGAAGGTTGTCCTTGCAGAATGAACTGACACCTAATAAGTTGGCCCAGACGTAGCAACAAAAATGAATAGCCAGTGCAACTTTTGGAATGAATTGAGACTGACCTGGACTGAATGTAGTGTAGTTATTGTTGTTTCAAAGGAAGTTTCTTAATGAACAGTGTTATAAAAACCAGTTTTGGGGTCCATATATTCTGATGAGTTCCTAAGGCATTCACGCATAAGATATTTAATGATGGATAACAACATTTTCCTGAAGTGAAGAGTAGTACTTGGACTTCATTTTTATTCTGAGTCTGTATATTCTGAAAATCTAGAAAGGACTAAATGTTGCAGTGGTTAACTGATGCTGGAATTTGTAGCATATTGTGCTGCTGTTGTTGGAGTAAACTACAAAGCAGAAATGATGCAAGTGTCACTCAGTGCACCTATGGCAATCAAATAAAATATTTTTTCCGGCTACTTTGTCAGTATTTAACAGTGAGAAACTCTGTAAGTTTCTGTCTTGGTCACTATATCTAATTTTAATCTATGCTGAATTATACTTCTCAGTAAAAGACTTGAAAGTGATTACAAGAAGTAAGATGAAAACCTGTAATAGTCATTTTACACTGTTATAGACATTGCAAGTAACTTACCATCATCCAACTGTTGGAGATCAGAAAGTAATTTTACAATGGTGTTTCTAATCTAGTTACTTTAAAAACAGAACTGTAGATGTATTCTTGCAGCTGATGGCACCCATATGTATTTAATGTTTCTCCACATTATCAGGATATTACACAGAGTTTTGATAGGTTTAAAAAAAAAAAAGCAAACAAGCAACCTAATAAAGTTTTTTTAAGATACAGAGGATCCACAGTATTGTCGTGTTAAACTACAGAACATACAGCATAAAATACTTTAGCAAATCTGCAGTGTTCAGAAAAACATATATTATTAACACTACTAGTGTGCGAACAGCACAATTAATCCAAATTTATGAAAATATAATATTGTCCTAAAATTCATAAATCAGTAGCTTAATCAAAATCAAGTTGGTAGGAAACTTCCCCCCCACCCAACTCTTTAAAATCACAAACGAAGAGGAAAAAAGAGGTGTTTGGGGACAGAGGACTCTCGACAGTTTCTAACAGACCTAGTCATCGTGTCAATAAGTTTATTTAAATAACTTTTGCGAAACTTTTTTTTTTGGCAACAATTTTTTAATTACGTTTGAGTGAGAAGATGGAATGGTTAGTTCTGATTGCATCTACAAATCACATTGTATGTCATAATTGAAATAGAATTCTATTTCGCTTATTCTACAAAAAAGAATGAGGTGAAAAGTATATACATAAAATACAGTGGATATGAAGAATATAACTTGTCTAATAAGTCTTTGGGAAAGATGCAGGAATAAGGACTGATTTTTGTTCACTTACCCGTAAAGTAGTTCCCTGATAATCCTCTGGGTCTTTGGATACCTTTAAGTAAACCGGAATAATAATTCAGTTTTGACTTCAGTTGAGTTATTTGACAAATTCAACTCACTGTTTTTCGTAAATGCTACTGTTGAAGAGTTAAATTGAACACGGAGATAAAAAAGGCATAGTCTTCTGAATATTTTGGGTAGGACCTTGGGGATCCAGAGGCACGCTGCTGTTACGTAAATACAATTGTACTTCTTTTCAAAGCATATTCATTTGGGCACATTAAGAATCAATAAAATATAAGTTCAATAAATAGACTTCAAAACCAGAAATGTTTTGCAAATATACAGAGCAATTCAAGTATAATTTGCAGAGCATTTTACCACAATGTGAATGTTTTGCTCTTTTCATTTTATACTTGAAACCAACATATATCATTATTAATACTGCATAATAAGATCCTGGCAGAAAATGAGATGAAAAAAACTGAGCTGAGGTTTCTACATCCATATTCTGGTATCATTCCTGTTTATAAAGAGTGCTGTTTCATTCTGAACGTGCTTTTTTTTAGGTGATCTTAAGTGAGTACCAAAACGAGATAAGTCTTAGAAAGTCTTCTCTTTTTTCCCTAGACTTTCTGGTCTAGAAAATGAAATTTCAACCAGAAATTTTAGAACTGGCAAAACTTCAAAGGTAGAGGAAACCAATAACAGCAACAACAAAAACCCCCAACAAAACCCAATCAAAACCATCCAAAGCAGAAAAGGCTGTCTATGCTATCTGGTAAAAAAAAAAAACAAACCTGTACTTTTTCATGTATTCATCTATATATCTTCCAACTATGATTTGTGCATTGAAACAGCACATAATGTGTAACTTCCCATGACATTTGAATTATCACCTATTTAACAGAACAGTACACTTCTTGGAACTAGAGGAGATTTTTGATTCTTTTAAATTCCGTTGGATATTCTTATCAGTACAGATTTCATTTTTGCTACATTACAATTGTGCTATGTCGGGAGTGGTTTCATCATAATTATTTCTCTCTCAGAGTAAACATTGAGTTTGTCTTAATTGCAGATTGATCATATTTTGTCTGTAGTAAAGTTGCCTGTCTTAACAATTTGAGCCTTAGGATGAAAATATCTGCATAATCGAGGATGTTTACTGTAGAAAAGCAATGCCAGACTATCAGTGTGTCAACAAATTATACTCAAACTAATTCAGCTAAAAGTGATGTAATGAATAGCAATGGAATTGAGAAAGTTGACCAAGAGAAAACGACAAGTACTGGAAACATGAAATTGGAAGGTGTTTTAACATTTATTTTGTAATGCCCATTTCTACAGACTTAATGGGGAGAGAACCTCCACGGGCTGCTTGGGGCCAGCCTGCCTCACCATGGGCTGCAACACAGGCTGCAGGGGAATCTCTGCTCTGGCACCTGGAGCACCTCCTCCCCCTTCTTCTTCTTCACTGACCTTGGTGTCTGCCGAGTTGTTTCTGTCACATGTTCTCACTCCTCTCTTCTGACTGCTCTTGATGTGGTGCACTTCTTTACCCCTTCTTAAGTACATTATCTCAGAGGCACTACGACTGTCGCTGATGAGTTCAGCCTTGGCCAGTGTTGGGCCCATCTTGGAGCTGGCTGGCATTGGCTCTGTCAGACATGGGGCTTCTTGCAGAAGCCACCCCTGTAGTCCCCTCGCTACCAAAACCTTGCCACGCAAACCCAGTAAGACTCTAATTAAATGACTGAATTGACTGGAAGATTTGATCAAAATTAGGAAATCAAATATAAAAGTTTTGATAGGAGGTTTCTTCAGGCGATCAGTGCACAATACTGTTTAGTGATTGGAATGAGAACCAACTGGAAAGTGAGATTTGAGCTGTTACTCTAATTCATAATACTTTAATAGGCAAATCTCATAAGTTTCAGTTCTGTTTTGAAAGGCGACCACATAGTGATGACAACTTTTTACTTAGCTAATGGTATATAGTCAATCATTATTTTCACCGAAGATCAAAATTTGTCTCTCTGACTTAAAATATCTAAAAACTCAGTTGAATTCTGTGATTTCTCATCACGACAGCACTTACTCCGTTAAAATCCTACTTAAGAGTATAAGGCATTCCAAAGATATTAGTAGGACCCTACTCTGAACACAATGTATCTTCCATCTCTTAGCTACCTTATATCTGTAAAACCTAAAGTACAAGAAATGTTTAAAAAAAAAATCAGTTCCTAGTGTTTGCGCTTGCTTTCACTGGGTATATTTTAATCTACTGTTGGTTACTCAAATTCATTCACGTTGTGAATGAAGAGTTTACTGCTAGTAACTGCCCAGTCCTTTAACTGAAATGCTAAAATTTAGTGCAAAAAAAAGATTTATATTACTTGCATTTATATTACTTACATTTTCACACACATCCACCTAAACGATCCATGTTTGTCTGTTTTGCATAAAAGCAGTGGCACTACAATATGCCGTTCCAGATTACTGCTATATTCGCTTCTGTGAATTGGTAATATTTCTGGAACTTATACTGAATTTTATAGTAATTTTTCGTAGTGTACGGTAGGAGCATTTTTACCCTGGGTGCAAGGAAGGGACAGAGGAGAAGAGACAGTGTAGCTGTCAAAATCATTGAAAGAGCAGCTGCAGTTAGAAGATTAGCTAAAAGTAGCTGTTGCTATTTGTCTAAACTGCAGATGGGTCATGTTTGTAGCTGATGCCCTGGTGAGCTTTAACGTGTCTTCTTTCTTGCCCGTTCACTCTGAATTAAAAGCATAATCATACTCAATGCAACGATTTGATGCTTTGCTAGGAGTCAAATTAGGTACTAGACTACGATGTACCAGTTTCAAAATGTTTTTTACTTTTAACAATTTCTTTTGGTTTTTCAAGTTACACAATGTATGATCTGTGTCCTTACGCAGATGACATCTATGACTGTTTTCTTTAGAAATGTTCTGAGCCACCTATTTGACATCAGATCAGGTATAAAAATCTAGAAGCTTCAAAGTTTTGGCTTTTCAGATAAAAACTTGTCGGTAGTCCAGAGGATGAAATTATAGCAGGGAACGATTAATTGTCTTTTCGTGCTGTTCAGGCTCCTAGGAATCTTTTTCAAATCATTTGATTACAGTTGCTAAATAGAGCTGCTGAATATGCACTGTAAGAAGCACTAGAAAAATCCAAACCACATCTATAAAGGACACAGCTAAAGATAGTCTCTTTGGATCAAAGGAAAGTAAGAACTCCGTTACAGTCTCAACTGCTGTCCTTATGTGATTAACAGCTAAGCCTTTCATTTGGCAAAACATGCCTGTATGTTTGTATAATAGTTGAAATAGAGTTCTGTGTGACTGTATCTGAAACTTGTAATGCTGCTTTATCACTAGAATTAATTTCACCTGAAGTATAGACTTTATGTATTTTAATACAGGCAACCAAGTGCTGTTTCTTCTTGACATGTAGTTCATCATCTGCTCTGGCTCTGACCGTAATGAAGACTCTCATCATAAAGTAGCGTGATAGCAGCATAAATATAATGTAATAACAGCTTGATTTAACAGCATGAATCAGCAGTCGACTGTTGTGGCTTTCCAAATCTGTACTGCTACTTCGCTATCTCAACAGACTGCTAGAAATTAAATGAGGTAGCATTAGGGTTGGAGTAGTTCCAGTCATCACAAGTAGACCGAGTTCGTGCATCTCTGGGGCTGCAAGGATGCTGTCGTGTCCTATTTCAGTCTTGCTGGGTGTGTTATCGTTTCCCTTGTGGCAGCATGATCACTTACCGATAAGGGATACAGTGTAGGTCATGAATGTGAAACTGTAATGAAAGAATTTGACATTTTGTTATCTTTACTTACATTTTATTTACTTTTCAGAAATAAATCCATTCAGTTAAAATTATTTTGGGTATTTTTAGCTATTTGAATAGTCTTAGATACTTATTTTTGCTTCATTGAAGATTTTGAATACATAATTATTTTTTATTAACGTATCTGCCACTTATAGCTTATTAGAACTCCTCTTAGTGATGGGTTTGTTCTCTTCATGGGTAGGCACTGTTGTACACTTGAGAGTGCTATCCAAAGGCTTTTGCTAATTTTCAGGGAGAGTGTAAATAGGGAAGCTCCAAGGTATCAAAGGATAATACTGTAAAGATGATAATAGGAGTTATTAATACTATCTGCAGATACAGCTTTATCTTTGTTTTCTTTTATGGATTTTAATAGCAAGCTTGTAACATGTGAGT
>VZSC01009407.1:273211-284958 GCA_013398225.1 Steatornis caripensis
ATGTGAGTTCTTCCTGTATATGTGACAATTTTTGTTTATCCATCCCAGAAGACTCTGTGGGAAGAAAATAATATTTTTATGTTCATAATTACTAAATTCTATCACCTTTACTTAGCCAATATTTTTCTAGTAATTATTATTTATCTAGTTATATATCCAATTTTCTTACTGTCAGTTAAGAACATATGAAACTTTTTTCCACCAGTGTCATTCCTAACAGCTTCATTTCTATCTTTATTCTTGAAAAGTGAATCTACATTAGATGACAGACAAGACAGTGAAACTGGATTTTATTCTCTGGTGATATTAGGTATTTGGTTGACAGATGTAAATGTGCAAGATAATGATTTTGTACTGTGGTCTGTTTTTTTTGTTTTGTTTTGTTTTTACTTTTAAGTAGTGTTTAACAGTATCAACAAAAACATAATATGACATCCTGCCAGGAGGAATAAAAAAATATATCGTGTTCAAGAGGAGTTTTCTCTAGTGAGCTTCTGTGGGAATCAGTGATTGGCATGATGCTATTCAGCATTTCTGCTAATAAAATAGCGGATAATAAAAATCTGTGGATGGCACAGATTTATCATTCTGACAGAGTGAGGAGAACAGAGCAGTTACATAAACCAGTCTTGAATCACTTGTTCAGTTGACCTCTTCAAGCAAGCTGTATTTTGATATAGTCAAATGAAATTGTTTTGCAAATACAGGGTAAGTAGTATAGCTCATGTCTCTGGACTGAGAGACCGTATCCTGGGATGCGTTGCTTCTGAAGAGATCTTAGAGGGCATTGCTGACAGCTGTCTCAGTATACGCTCCCAGAATGATGCTATGGCACATGGGAGTAATCGGATTCTTAAATTAATGAACGTAAGAGTTTGTTTTGCCTCTTGGTTTTGGGGGGTTTTTTTTCTAATATTGGATCCAGTTCTGATGTCTGAAGTCAAAGACAGAGAGGGCTCAGCGAGGATGACTGGAGTGCTCAAAATATTTAATTAGTCAAAAAGAAAACCAATAGGTGAATTGATTAATATAAGATAAATTTGTTAGGAACAAAATCCTAAGACACTAATGAAACAAGTAATGAACTTCTGCAGCTCTTACGGATTTCAAATTGATGTTTTTCCTGAAAGAAAAAAATAAAGGTTTAGGTTTAGTTCCTATTATCTACACAAGAGGTCAGACCAAGATAAGTAATGATCTTTCCTGGCTTTAACATCTATGACTCTAGGAATCATCCCAAAATTTGTGTTGTGTATCTGACAAATAGTACGCCCACTGACATACATGGTTGCTATCGTGTATAGATACAGAAAACATCTGAATTTCTCACAGTTGTTGAAACAATTTGGCTATGAATTAGGGTGCAATTTTGAAATGGCAGTCGTAATTTCTAAAACATCCAACACACTTACCTCTTAAACATTTTGATATCTAGCAATTTTTAGTTATCCTTACTGACTAAGAAGCGCACAGTGTTAGAACCACATTGCCATTGTGAAATCTAAGTCTAAAATTGTGGATCTCTGTAAAGCCTAATTGCAGAGAAAAAGCACTGTTTTGCTTAAAAAGGCTGCCGTAGTTGTTGAGTAAACACTGCTTTATTTCGTTATTTTTTTTTAATTTTTGTCATCATGTCCAATAATATGACTGAACACTAGAAACAAGTTCATTTTGTTCTGCCGGTAAGTTGTGTCCTTCCTTATCTGGGAAGACTATGTGAAGTAACAGAAAATAGATGTATGTTTTCTGTTCGGAGCTTTACAGCTCTAAGGATGCTGAGACGAAACTCTCTTTTCAGTCCAGCAATGCATTTTGCAGGCTCGGAGGAACACCTTGCAAAATTGGGGTCCCCTGTCATCTGCACCTGTTGTCAAGAGTTTTATTCAGTCTGAGTCCTGCTAAAGGAAGGGAAGGATGTGGTGCGGTGTGTGTGTAATCTGGAGAGATTTCCTGTAAGCCTTGCTTTATCATTTGTATTTTACAGAGATGCTGTTACTATCCAAGTTTTAAATCAGATCTTCCACACAATGAAAATTTGATTTTATTGTCTTACAAGTTTCCAGAAAAAGCACTTTCTGATTACTATAAGGAATTTTTCTCTTATCAACCCATGTTTTTATTTATTTTCAGTAAATGCTACAAAGGAATGTCTACGTTTTCTCCATTTCAATATAAAAAGGATTTTCGTGAACAAAGAAAAAACTGTTGTTCTTCCTGAGCAATTTAAGTGACCTGCTAAACTAAATGCACTGGCAGGGCTTCCATTTAGTTAGTAATTCAGAGCTGTCACTGGAGACATCTCTCTATAAAGAAAACTCTTTTCTTTCCGTGTTTATTTCTTCAGCAGAAACTGCTGCATAACAATGTCAATTATTGGCCTTATCAGTGTGTAACCCTGGAGAAGACTAAAATCACAGGAGCCTGTACACTTGACTACCAAACTCAATCAAAACTACTGATAAGAGAACAAAGAGAAACTAAACACTTTCAGAGTATGAGCTGAATAATAGGCTGAAGTGACATATGCCTTTCTTTGAGACAAGCAGATGGAGGAGGATTAATTTTCTTTCTTTCAATCTCCCGTTCTCTTCTATGGTTTCCTAAATGCTGGTGCATGTAGATTTTGCTGTCTTACAACAAAATTGTCTCATTGCAACTGCAAGACAGTAAAAATAACAGGAATTAAAATGCCTATTGTTTTGTCATCTACTTGTAAACAAATTGGATTTAAAATTCTTCCAGAAGTGCCATTATAGAAGATTTCCTATTGCCATCATAGCGTCCTAGTTGGCTCTTTGAGCTGCCATAAAGAGCGAGATTTTTACACATGACAACTCGTTTGCTCTCTATAGTGTTTTTTCCATTAGACCTCCCTTTGCAAAAATAGTAAGAGCTCTCATTTATCCATCCTAATTCATTTTCTGCACAGTAGCATTTGCTTGTTGTTAGCTGAGTGAATAGCAATGGTTGCATCCTGTCCTCAGGAACTGATTCACCAAAGCTTTGTGTTAATTTTTTTCATCACAATTCTTACATGCGTGCTTAGTTCCAGGTGCTGATCTGCATAGGACAACACGTTAAGAAAGGACATCTGACATCCTTAATAGCTGTTCTCTACCACGTCCTTTCTTAAAGATTGCCACCCCCGAGAAAAGATGGCAGAGCATAGCATGGAGCTGCCTCTGAACTGCCAGCTCACAAGCAAACCTATTAAAGCGAACCGCAATTGCCGCCAGTAATATACTTCTAAAGTTATATTTCATGTAGCTAATGTCTTTATTCTCTTTTGTGAGAAAAGGCTACATCTTCCAAGCTGAGCTATAGTTTCCTCTCTTGGAGGTTATAGTGATAAATACCGGAATTCCTCATTTGCTTGTGAAGGAACAGATCAGAGATGCACTCACCCTGGGCAAACCAGCCCATCAAACACTTGTATTATACACGTAATGCACCACTGAAGTATTTTTCCATTAGAAATGTTACTACAGTTTTGGCCAAACCCTTAAACACCTTTTGGTCATGTGCATTTATTTAAGCAAAATGAGATTTTATTCACAATATACGCTTTTAGAAAAGAAATAATTATATCAAAAGCCCTGTTCTCTAAAGAAAATAAATTTGGGTATAAAGTTTTCCTTAAAACCTATTCGGTTTTTCTGTGGCTTTGAGTCTTTAGATATTCACTTCTGACAGACGTTTTGTGGCTTTTCTCTGAATCTGTGAAGGCCACAAGCTTTTTCTTAATGCAATTTGAATTTTTACAAAACCACATGGACATGAGAACTCTACACCTGGGAGAAATATTGCAAACTATTATTAATATTTAGTTTATGTAATACTAACATCTGTCACACGCTAAAATGATTGTAATGAAACCAGTCTTTCTCTCTCCATATTGATTTTCCATGTTTTTACTAAGATTTGTCCGTCTGTTGTGGAAAATTAAGAATTTTTACTTGCTTAATCTTTGATGATTGGCGTGGAGCTGCTTTGCAATTGTCAGAGCATTCCTCTGCCAAACCGCTCTGTTGGGTATTGATACTGTGATAGGGGAGTACGGCTTTCAACGGGCAGATTTTTGTGAAGTTTTAGAATGTAAACTTGATTATTTCCTTACATGTATGGACTAGAATTACCACGAAGAGATACTCATGGCCTAAGCGCTTTTAGGACTTTTATCGTGGAAATCTTAAAAATCAGCAGTCGGAAAAGATTAACCCAGCCCATTGTCACCCGCTGTACTGGAAAAACATTCAGTTCTTCTCTCATGTTTGTGTCTGGAGGCTGTTGCTTTGTAGATAAGCAAAGAATAAATCCTGCGTTCAGTTGTTGGTTTGCAAACTTGTATTTTCCATGAAGTTGAGGCGTTCATTATCCTATATAGAAATTTGATCTCAAATTCTGTTTGGCCAAAGCCGAAGTTGTAGATTGCTGTTTTTATGAGTGTAATGATATGTAAGAAAGACAATTAAATATTGTGTAAATAAAATGTGTTAGTATTTTAGTTGTTTCAGATTCTTAGGGCCTTAGGATATTTGTAGGTACTTTAGGGCTTCCATGTACTCCATTTAGAATTATTATTTTTCCATGGTCTCAGCAATACATTCTTTGTCTATATGCTTTTGAAAAATTGCGTCTCTCTGGGACTTGCATGAGAATTTTGTGTTTGGTTTTTATGTAATCTCTTCCGAATTATGTTTAACAATGACAGTAGACTGGGAAATTAAGAACTAGCCCTAACAGATGGTATTAAAGGCATGTGGCTTATTCAGCGTTGTAAAACAAAGCTTAAGAGGGCTATGATTATCTTCCAGAGTGCATTTGGATTGCTTTGTAATGGAGGTAAAAAGTTATAACGTAATTTTGGTGAAAGATCAAAAGGATATATATTGTTACACTTTGATTTATAAGCCATCAGATAAAGCAAAACACCTTCTATGCAAAATATCAGGAGGTAAAGAGCAGTATGTGTTTTACAACAAAGCTTGATAAATTTATGTGAGTTATTGTGTGGTACAGTAACATTAATCCTGGTTTGGGTTTCTTCTTGTCCTCAAACAGGAGTTGAAAGACAGCTTAAGCACAGTTGTTAATCACGTTTCTGGCATAGTATTTATACTGGTTTAGGATATTTTTATTCTTTAGTTTATAGTGCACAATTGAATTATATTGTGTTAACTTGAATTAATGCTTCAGTCTGATTGTCGTGAAAGCTCTTTTGGAACTTCTCTAAACTGATGCATCATTTCTTCTAAGAGGTACAAAGGAAATGCATTTTCATGTATGTTTTTCTTAAAGCATCAAGGAATAGACAGGGATTTGGGGGTTTTGTTGTTTTTGTTGTTGTCTATTGAGAAAACCTGTGCAGCTTGCATGATCCCTGTTTTGTGCTCTTGTGCCTGTGTGCTTTGTTCATCAAGGAAGCTTAAACGATTTCTTCGTGTGAACAGTGGTGTTCTCCTGAGAGTTAAAGGGACTTTTGAATTAGTTGTTATTGATTTTGTGAGGCTTCTCAGGTTCATTTGGAAATTTTCAGTTATCAGATTTCCTGCCAAGGTAGAGACATAGGACTCTGGGCAGGCTTTTTAATCTGTCCTTTCCTTTAACTGTGACACCTTCATGAAGGTGGTTCCACCACCAAGTTGTTGGTTCTCTCTACTAATGTCCTTAAGTCTGCTGGAGGTGCACAAATGCTTCGTGGGTTTTGACATGGCAACTTGGGAACAGTTATTTATTATTCAGAAGAAAACACTTATGTATGGCTTCATGTGGTGTGGGTGATTGAACAAAGTAATAGAAACAGCCTTTTTCAGTCCTTTGTTCCTAGGATACTGATAATCGTCTGTTTGAATTATGCTTGGGAATTTTTTTAGTTCTAAATGTACTAGCTAAGTAGCCACTGCATTGCGACATACTGAATGTAAAAATTTGGTATCTCACACTGTACTACTTCAGTTTTATATGCAGGCAATTTTGCATCAGCAATCCTTAATGTATGTTTTTCTCTTAAAACAGGATGAGATTTTACTTAGACCAATTTACAGTGTGAAATGCCTTTTTGTCAAAACATCCTTTTTCCTTTAAATCTGAAATATATAAAATTTTGATACATTCTTGTTCCTGTGGTTCATGATATTCAATTGGTATTTTATGATTTTCTTTTTTTTTTTTGCCCTGAGCTTTTTGCTATTCATACTACAGTGTTAAAATTTAAAAGTCATTTTAGGGAGGGGAATATGTGTGAATTTGGAGCTCTGCAAACTGTTCCACTTAAATTGTGTTGCCAAATTACGGTCAGGAAAACCAAACCAAGAAAAGTGGGTAGCATACGCACTTTATGGAGAGGCAGAATTGTAAGTTTTCTGTTGGAACTTGTAGTACAAATATTTTGATCTTGCTTGACTGCAGGAAGAAGAGTGGTAGAATGTTGTAACTTCCTCATTGGCAATTCATTTCAGAAATGAAATTCTGCCATAATCGCTGCGGTCTTGATTGTACAGCAGATCCTATGTTTGGATGGGGTTTGTTTAGATTTTTTTTTTAATAGAGTAACTTCTGATCTTCATTACTTTTTATACTCTGGATATTTGCATCTCTTTTCCTTTATTTGCTCCTTTTTGCACAGAGCTAGTGACAAGTGATATACCTGGGCTTTTGTTTTTATTATTTATTTGCTATGACTTACGTTTTAGTGCATAAGACGTACATAGAAGTATCTCCAAATATTAGCAATATAGCAATAGTTCATAAAACAACTTGGCAAAAAGTATGATCAGAGTGGTTCAAGACCATTCTGCTCTGTGCTGTAGCGATTGGGGTACTGCGAAATCTTCCTGGACGTTTCCTGGGATATTCGATTTTCGTATGAGATTTCTAAAATGGAAGTTCTGTCTTTTCTAGTTTAAAAGTAAGGAAGAACCCAAGACTGTTTTGGTTTGACTGACTGATTTAAAGTCTGTGTCCTTAGCCTTGTGTTACAAACTTGTAGATAATAACGTGCAAATACTAAGTTTTGTTAAGAAAAAGATCTAACATGCAAATATGTTTCCTGTTTTAAGATTTAGGGATGGGGATTACTTTGGTGGGGGGTTGTTTGTTTTCATTTGAGAACAAGGACATTAGGCTATCTTCAGTATCAGCTAAGATATGGCCCTTTAATGTATTTTTTTACCATATTAATATATATTTTCATACCTTGACTGAAGATGTAAATCTTCTCTTCAGCTAAGTGACCACAGCTTCTCTGACATAGTACTTTGGAACGACGTATTTTATGATTAGCAATTAAGGTTGCTAATGACTTGCGTAAGAGATCCATACTGGATGAAGCAGGACTTTAATTGCTGTTTTATTGTTTTTAATATACTGAGTCCAGGAATCTTTTTCAGTAGTCATGAAAAGAAAAACATGAAAGGGAAATGATAAGACCGTCAACTTTTCATAAGCTTTCATTTTCAGAATGTGAAGGTGTGCTTCTATGAAGTTCTTATTAGGAATATGAAATTAATTGTAAGAATAGCATACTTCTGTACGTTTTCAGATTAACAGGAGATTGTTCAGTTGAAGTGAAGAGTAAAAAAATGTGTATTTGAATCAAAGAATATATATAGTATATATTTGAATCAAAGAATAACAACATGCATACTTGTTGAGAATCACTGTGCACTTGAGCTGCTGAATGTAAGCTGATAGTGGGAGAAATTAACCTTTAACCTATTTAGATATTTGTTTTGAAAGTATCCATTTTAAGAGGCAACAAGTCTAGTTAGAACTCTGAATACCCTTTTTTACCTGTAGTTAGTTTCGTACTGTTCTGAATTCTGTATGCTCTGGTCTGTTGGTTAAGATGTCATAGTGTATGAAAGAAAGGTCAAAATTAAGATAAGAATTATTGTTTAATAGACATTTTTTTGGAAAGAATTAATAACTCTTTCAAGAAATTCTTGATGTATAATTTAGGTAATGAGCAATAAAGAAACATACAAGAAAAAATCAAATTCAGCATTGAATTTGCAAAGTGGAATGTTCACTATTTCAGCAAATACTGGATTTTTTTGTTTGCTTGCTTTTTTCCCCTCTATACTGTCATGGAACAGGATGTGAACTTTCACATTCAAAGTGGGAGCTCTTGAGTGACACTGATTTATGACTTACCAAGGACTTATCTCTCCTAAATCCTTCCGACTGTCCAGTGTCCAGTGCAGGCTTAGATGCTGCTACCACTTAGCGTAGATAATCCAGTGTTTCCCCAACTTCTGCTTATCAAAGTTTAGGTTCACACATAATCTTTGAAATTGCAAGAACAAGGAGGGCGTTATTGCGTCCAGTATCCAAACTGGACTGGTTTGTGCTATCTTAGCCATCGCTGCCTACACTGCATCTGCACGTGCTGTGTAGCTTTCCATGCCCAGGAAGGTCACCTGTACCTCTGAAGGATCCAGGTCCACTTAATGCCTCTTAACCTGTATCTGCAGCAAATATTTCTTAAGCTGCAATAGATGACCTATTCCTACTATCTCTTTAATAGTAGGTTTTGAAATCTTAGTTTTCTCAATTCCAGCTGTGCCCAACGGGAAAGAAATGTTTTCTCTGACTCTGAGATATAGGTAATTAATAAGATGCACAGCACTCCAGAAATACAGCTTATTATTTGCAACTCCATGTAGAAGGTTAGGACAGCCGAAGAAATAAGAAGTGGCAGCAGCATAGGGAGTGTTGCTGAGTGCATTAAAAGAGCAAGAACGGTACTCAGGAAAGAAAAGAAACCTTGTCTCAGAGCTAGAGCCCTTCTTATTTGCCGCAATACATATCAACAGTGAGGGGCAGAGAGAAGGGAAAAGCAGCTTTAAGGCATCTGAAGAAGGTCAGCTGGGCTCTGCACTGTGCACTGGACCTGTGCTTTCATGTTACCAGCCAGTGCGTTTGTTACTACTTTGATAGCAGGCTGAAGGGGGAGGATTTGGACTGAGCTTGGCCGAGTCCTAAAGCAGCGGGTATCCTTTATCCTAAGTATCTGGGAAGAGGATTAGAGGTTAGCATTGCACAGCGCATTACCAACCTGGCCACTGCAGCTATTAAAGCATTTCAGCCAGGCGGTAGCTGTGGCACATCTGTCTGTCTGCTTCGCTGTGCAATGCGGGGCGGGGACCGAGTCCACGGATGGGATAGCCACTTGGAACTAGCCATCCATGCCACCCTTTCCTTCACACTCCACAATCTCAAATACGAGCAAGTGAAAGAGAATGTTGTAAAGGAAATAGGAATTAAATCATTCCTATATTAAATGTTTCTTTTGCCTGTATGGTGGTTACATCTGGTTGGAAAAAAAATGTTTGAGTCATTGGCCAGTTCTGGCTATCTCTGGCACAACATTATACAATTTCCCATAAAATCGTAAAAGCATTTAGAATACTTTGGATGTACATACATGGTTTTGTAGTATCAGAAAAGATAAATGGTCTCTTTTTTTCTGGCAATAATTGATTTCCTCCTTAGCTTGTCTCAGTAATTCCTCTAAATAAATATTAGTGGTATTGCACTTCATTAGTTCTTTAAAAGTGCTATGTTCTAAAATTTCAAGTGCAAGTGTTGAAAGTCCAAATAACTCTGATAAAGAAGCTGTTTGATCAGATTGCCGGCATAAATTTTGCACTGTTTTGTATGTGTGCATAATGTGTAACAGATACAGGTCTTGTTCAAAATATAGCTGTTAGCAATTCCTTATTAAATAATGAAAGATTATATATAAAGTTAATTTACCTTTCATTTAGTTACATGCAGTCCTAAAGTATAATATCGAAAAGTTAATGATCATAAAATATAGTAAGATTGCAGGTTCTGCCTATCAATACAAAATAGAGCTGTGGTAGACCAGAAGTACTCAAACCATAATTACATTGCAGTTAGCAGCAGGAAGGATTAACAAGTCTCATAGAAAATACTGTATTCTAGGACTGCCTTTATTTTTTAAATTAATAGACCAGTTTTCAGTTTTGACATTAAAAACTAACTCTATTACTCATTATGTTCAAGTTTGATTTTAACTTCAGTTATTGCCATTTTTATATTAACTAGAAATAAAAACACTATTCTATTGCTGGTTTTTAAGTTCTGTTAAGTTTCTTCTGTTAAAAAAACCCTGTAGTTGAACTTTGTTAATAATTCACACAGACAAAGAAGTCTGAACAGAGTTTTCAAAGCTTTGATTTTCACAGAAGACACCTTTGTGCTCTACTCATTAGAATAACATTTTTATGTTTTATTAACTATCAACATGCTATTTGTGCTAGAATTGGTTTTGATGTTCCTTCCTTCAAGAGCCACATTTGGAGTCAGAGTGGGGCTGACAATAAACAGCATAACAGTGATAGACAGCCACTACCAAATAAGCAGTACTATTGCCAAATCTTATGCGAAAACTGTGGATTAAAAGGATTATAGTGGACTTCATACTATAAGGGGATTTGCTAATGAATCAGANACAATAAACAGCATTAACAGTGATAGACAGCCACTACCAAATAAGCAGTACTATTGCCAAATCTTATGCGAAAACTGTGGATTAAAAGGATTATAGTGGACTTCATACTATAAGGGGATTTGCTAATGAATCAGATTTCAAAACATGATAAAATTCGCTTTCTTTTGCTTCTGCCTTTGGGGTTTTTTAAAAGATTATTTTAGTGGGCTGAGATTTCATTGGGTTGCAATCTCAGTGAAGAAAGAGAGACTGATTACTTTGTAACAATTATTAAAAATGTGTTTTGTGAAGTTTTATTAGTATTCAGTTTTGATTTAGTTTACAAAGAACAGACCTTGACCATTTTGATTTTAGAGGTAACTGAGGAATAAGGGCTTTGGAAATCATCTTCACTTTCAGATATCTGTCTTTAAATACATGTATTAGATCTTGCACGATAAGATCCAATACAGCAGGATCGTGCAGCAGCACTGCTACACCAGCCCCCTATATACTTTCATTCCCAATAAAAAAATACAGCCTTCTACTTGTTAGGAAACGTGCATTTGTTCTTTCCTGAAATGGACCAAATGACTAAACACGTTTAGCAGGTTTTTGTTGTGCTTTTGGATTTCTTTTCCAATTCAGTCCATAAAAGAATAAAGTCCATTTAAAAAAATAAAATAGTGGAAAATTTCAGTGTGGAAGGGAGGTCCATAGTGCAATCCGCTGCTGAACGCCAGGCTAGTGTCCGAGCTAGACCAGCTTGTTCGGGGGCTTCTCCAGGGGAGTTGTGAAAATCCCGATGGACAGATTCTGCAGTCTCCCTGGCAAGCTGCTCGAGCACCCTCATTGCGAAGGGCTTTTTTCTTATGCCAGCTTAGCTTCAAGTTGTTACTATTGCCTCTTGGCCCCTCTGTCTTCTTTATAACCCTCACCATATGTAGGGAAAAACTGCTCTTAGAGCCTACCTTAGCTTTCTTCTCCTAACTAAAAGATCCCCCATTTCCCTCACACTCTCCTGTTACAACATCTGGTGCAGCCCCCTAACCGTGTTAGTGGCCCTGTGCTGAACTCTCTTCACTTTTTCTTGTACTTGGTGGGAGAGAGGAGCAAATCTAAGTAGTACCTTGATCCTCCTCTGCTATGGGTAGTACCTTTTTCCCCCCAGCCGTTTGTTGCTCCTGCACGTGGAGACTTGTGATTTCTCAGAGCAGATGTGATCAGTCAAGACTGAGACAAGAAAGGAATCATTGTCATTTCATTCTCTGCAATGCTAAGGTTTTTT
>VZSC01009407.1:285886-341397 GCA_013398225.1 Steatornis caripensis
TTTTTTACCACTTTGAAAATACTCTTATTTTGCTTTAAATTTGAAACAGAGGTGAAAGTAAAGAGGGATTAATTTTGGGTGGTGTTCTGGTTTGTTTTGTTTTTTTTTTAACGTAACAAAGTTATTCCATAGATGAGGAATTAACTGCTGGGTGTACACCCCTCAAATACGGGTGACTCTTCACAGGAAGAAACCTGCCACTGCGTGAATGGCAAGGAGGAAGGGAGGCTGGAAATTTCTTTCCACAGTGTGGCATGAGAGGGCAGACACCATGTATAGACCGAACTGAAGTTGTGCTGGCAGGCTAGGCCGTGTGGCTCGGCCTTCGTTCGACAGATGAATACGGCTGTCAGCACAGTAAGAGTCCAGTGAAACTGGGGCACTCTATTCGCCAGATGCAAAGGGTGTAATTTTGAGTATATTTGTTGTAGACGCAGCCAAAATATAAACAAACATTGGACTAGGATTTTGGGAATCCTGGCTCTTCTGATGGTCTACTGGCTGCCCTGATTCCTCAGCCAGGTGGCATCACAGTATCATTTTAATTAAGCAGAAAATAAAATTCTTGCAGAAATATTTTACAAATATTGCTTTTCGGACTCAGTTTTCTTGTTCTGAAATACACCAAGCAATTTATTACCAATAAGTTATTTATGGTAAATATAAATTCAAGTTCATGATTCATCGTATTTCAGAGTGTCTCATATTTTAATTCCGAATGTGGATAGGAAAATTAATTTAAGGAGCTAGCATGGATGCCTTATTTGCACATGGGTTCTAGTGGTTCCTGCTTTATCTGTCAGAGAAAAAATAAGAATAATAATTAAAAATAAACAAATACTCTTGAGTCACTTGTAGTCATCTTTGCTCTTTGGGAGGTGTAAAATGCTAAATTGAGCAGTTTATCTAAAACTTGTCATGTGGTCTTGTAAATATTAAGTAGCATATGTTTGTACATTTCTTCAAATCTAAAGACTATTCTTTTGGGCTTTCTTTTGGGTTTTGGGGTTGTTTTTGTCACTGTTGTTGTTTTGTTGTTTTCAAAGAATGTTCCATATTCAGACAGCAATAAATGCAGCATGATTTTCTTTAGCAGTTAAAGAAAATAAAATTTTCTTTAGTAGGATTTTTGCCAAGTTCTACTTTATTTTTAACAAGATGTAAGATTTATTTCTATCTGAGCTGGTTTTCAAGCCCTTTAATAGATTACAGGAAGATAAGCCTTATCTTTAGAAAATCACTCAAGTAGTGTGTCTTTGGCCAGTTACTTCACTTGGATTTATAACACACATTCGCTAGTCAGTATCAGCCTTAGACTTTGATGAGCAGTTAAGGAATGAGTCTTCTCCCTTGGTAACAGTGGCAAAATGCCCACTCGAATAGAAATGGCCTTGGACAGTCAATGGATTACTCTGCCATTTATTTATATATCCATTTCTGATGAAAAATATTAATAAGTTTGCAATTAATCGTAGAAGTATTAAACTAGTTCTTCATCAATAGTCCTATTTCAGATTTGAGCTTCACGTTAAATCTCATATAGCATGGGTATTGAAGATGTAGTCTTTGCACGTTCAATGAAGAGCATAAGGTTGAATGATTTGAGTTTTCCAGCCTGGACCACCTGATTTCTTCTGCGATTGTGCTGTGTCTCCTGGGAGAAAAATCATGTGTTTTGTCTGATTCTGCATGGGTCATCTCCAAACAAACCTCTGAAACTGTACATTTATTTTAGAAAATGTGGTTTGTTCTGCAAGATAATGTAGCTTCAGTGCTTTGGAAAGGTAAATATAACAAAATTAATATGAGTGACTGTTATTTTACTTCCTTTTTTAATCATTGAGCAGTCAGATGTTTGTAAAAGTCACTGCTATGTAGAAGGTTTTCAGAAAATAAACTATATTTTTGTAATAATTTTCTGATAAACATATCCAGTATGATCACCTTACCATCAAAACTGAGCATGTAAGCAGAATTCATTCGTCTCGGAGAATTATCTGTGTTGCACAAACATGTAGAAACATTTTCTAGTTTGAAAAACATGCACAATTGCAACAGAAACAACCAGTGTAGTGAACCAAGTGTGTGACCAACATAGACTCCTGCTTTCTAATCTCATGCTTAAACAGCTTAGCTTTTGCTCACTAGCTGTTGAATAGCTTAATAATACCGTCTGTGCAGGCAGGTGCTGGTTGCAACATCCGATTAAGTGATGTTCTGCGAAGTACGAGTGCTGATTTCTGCTAGAAGGCTCACAGTTCTGTAGTCACTGGAGGATTGGTTTAGGCCAAATTTATTTGAACAGTAGCCCAAAGGAAAACCAAAACACTGCTCAAGCAATATGAATCATTTGTACCAGTTTGCACCAGAAGTCTGACCCAGCGAAGTCTTGGCACTGCAAACAGTAAAACAGCTACTTTGAAAAAACTCATTGAATTAACTGCTGTGTCTTAGAGCTGGTTGAAAGTTACTTTGTAAAAGAAAAAAACCCCTTTCATTTATCATCCCTCCACACAACCTTCCTACTCCGCACTGCTAATTTATTAATTACAGTTATCAGCATAACTGTCAAATGAGTAGATAGAAAAAAAAAAAAAGAGGTATTTTGGCAGTTGTATAACACTTTATTAAAAATGTGCTCTCTCAAGTGTAATAGAGACATTCTCATGCTAACTCTGTTGTATTACTACTTATTATTCGTAATTAAATGTATAGCACTGATCAACTTCTATCCTTTCTTGTTTCATATTACAAGAAACAGTATAGCAAGGCCATGAAATAGATTAGGCCAAAATTAATTTTCACTCACACACACACACAAATTATTTCATGTTCATTTCTATTCCTCGCTGTTTCCTGAAATCACATAATCCTTGCTAAGGGCTCCTACAGCCATCTTCCATGAAAGCAGGTGCAGAAGAGGGAGAAGGGGGGGTAAGGAAAATAAGACCAAGGAGAATTTCACTGCGTACTTATACATAATATTATAGGATTATGATTTATAGCAGGATAATGGTTATGGTTTTAATTGCATTCCTGCTTACTTATTCCTGCTCTTTAGAATAAATCTTAACAAACATATTCATGAAATAATATACATATGCACATGCTTACAAATATATGCATGTATACAAATGTGCACAAATTGTCTGCATTTTTTCTGCAAAAATAGAGCACCTAGAAGATACAAGCAGGCTTAACACCTGCACTTACTCTAAGATTGCCTTATAACTCCCATCATAAAATTCCACATTCAGTTTGTTGTGACGTAACTCATCCAAAAACTTCCCTTTTGCTCGTTTGCCACAGCTTTAATTTTAAGGAATATTTTTGTCAAAGCAATTAAAAGCACGACACAGGGGATCTCCAGGTGATCTTTTGTTTGGAAAGTTTGAAACATTAATTTAATTGCTGGCCCAGGGAAGCTTTTGCATCAGTTTGAGGGTTTGTGGGCTTTTGGGTCACTATTTATTTAAAAAAAAAAAAGCCCTAACCTGCCAAATTTGGTCAAATTCCGAGCCTTTTATAGTTGTCATTTGCATGATCTCAGGAGAGAATTTGTGGTGATCGATCTTCCAAAGAGTCCTCCTCTCACAGCTGGCAAGTTTCAGCCGACAGATGACGATTTGAAGCTGTGTGCTGCTGCAGGTCATGGTGGATTTTGGTGCCATCATCAGAACTGAACATACAGGCACTGTCCCAGTGAGCTCCTTATTACCTCTGTTCCTGGGCTTTGGCAGTTCAGAAATGAGTTTTGCCTAAGTCTAATACAAGAGAGGGAAAAGTGAGCTGTAGGAAAATATTTTGGGACCAGAAAAGAGTGGGAAATCAGGGCTAAGAATTGAGGTGGGAGTGGAGTCGCTTATCTTTGCATCAGTGTCAGAGACTTCTCCCCAGAATATCAGGGAAGAGGAAAACATCTGAAGTGACTGGGAAGTTTTTGTATCCAGCTCCGTGCCCTGGAGCACAACAATACTTTGGATAGGCAACAACAAAGATAGAGATGGGTTAGGAAGCAAACATTTTTCAAGTAACCCTTTTGAAGGATCCTTCAAAGCCCAATCAGTGGGATTTGATCCTGTGCATCACAGTTCAGCATAGAGCTACGCTCTTGGAGTTTTATGCAACGGGAGATTGGGCATATTTGCTGATACCATGTTGCTACAACAAAACATATGCCCTTCAAAAGGAGGACTCCACATTTTAGGACCTTTTGAAATTATAATTTGAAATTACTTTTATTAATTAATTTTATCCATATTACTATGTAATTAATATTGTAAGAAATTTAGCTGTTGTTTGCTGTGCTATATACAAAGCATACCTAGAAAGCAGCAGCACTAGAAGTCATCAGGTGTTCTTCATGTTTGCACGTGGAAAGACTAATTAGGGAAGATAATTTTGGCACTTTGCAATGTAGTCAGCAACTTTGGTTTATCTGTAGCTGTTTGGCTCTTACACACCTGATAAAGAGGTTATAAAAACATTTAAGGTATTAAAAATTGAATTAATATTTTATAGCTCCTTCGAGAGGAAGCATAGGTATTCCTCTTGTTCATACCTAGCATAGGGATATTGAAATGATCTGGGCACCAGATGCTACAAACTGGAAGTAGGTTGAAGGTCTTGAATGTGGAAGACACATAGAATTTTTAAACAACTATACGCAAAATGTTACATGAAAACTTCTAGAGCTAGGTTGAAATTGGCAAGTGTGTAAGATATATCCGGGTGCTAAAATAATGCGGCAAATCTAAAAGAAGATTGGGTATCATGTTAAACCTTTTTGGACTTACAGATCTCAGAATTCCATTTCTAGTAGTTTCTAGTGACTCTCAATTACCAGCTATAAAATGGATATGCCAACACTGTTTACCTCTTAGAAGTCTAATGAGATGGTTCTAATGCATTGTGTGTGAGTTCTTGTTTTTCTGAGTACAACAAGAGGTCTCCATCCATGATCGGGGGCACCAGTAGTGGCATAATCATACAAGGGCAAGTGCGGGTACATAGAATTTACACACTTGGGCAGTGTTGCTTTCTTTCACTCGTAGTATTTACAGAGCAAGTGAGTTCACATCCTTTTTTCTTTTTTAATTTCATTTTTCTCCACACTAGAAAATAACCATAGCTCAGCTACAACTAATAGCTGGTTTCTGAACTGAAAGACTGAATAGCAAGTATTTCTATAAAAGTTACAGGAAAATCACTAAACCGAATGGGATCAGTTTTGTTTGGGTACAGAGGTGCTACAAGAGTGATTGTTTATAAATAATCATTGTATAAGTAATACATTGCTATTACACTGGTATTTGAAAAAATATATTTATTTCCTTTTTTTTCCCCTCTCTCCATCTAGGAATTGCTGATATTTTTACAAAATTTGCCCACAGTACATTGGGGAGATGAAGAAGTTAGTGTACTCCTAGCAGAGGCCTACAGACTGAAGTTTGCATTTGCGGATGCCCCCAATCATTACAAGAAATGAATATAAAGAGCCAGAAATCCTGAAGACCAACGTGTTCTGCAGTATTATGGCATCTGTTGTTCTGATTGTGCTTTCAGCTCATTGCTCTTTCGTTTGAATTAAGATGACCGTTAAATTTCTGTTAGAATTTGTAGAATGAGAACAGAATACCAAAGAAACGGACAAAGCAGGATATCGAGCATTGAATGAACTTAAAAGTGAACTTTTTTGTTCTGCATGAAAAATGAGTTCAGAAGTCTATCACTTAATTTTCTTCTTTTTTCCTTTTTCGAATTAGGAGAATTGCAGTCTGTCTAATTTATGGCAAGCAATTTTTGTACATACCAAAGACTTAAAACTACTTAGGGAATGATTTTGTCATTACTTCAGCGTCACCTGCCATGACTTTACCATCCAGTTTTTGTCAGTAAAAGTTATTTACTTTGAGTGGAAAAAAAGAACTTTTCATAGTTTTAAAGACCATATGAGACAGCAAGGCCTGTGTTTCAAGGTCTGGTTATAACTCAGAAGACACCAATATTCATACACCATCTGTTGTTTTTCCAGGAAATTAGGTTAGAATACTTCAATAGTATAAGAGTATGGAAGGTTGCAGTGGAAATTGGTGGCATTTTCTAAACATTACTCAGTCTTGCAGCGTGCTGTAGAAGCTTTTTAGCTATATAAAGGAGGTACTTAAAGCTGAAGACTCATCTATAACACTAAAATAAATCCCTCTATATTTTGGAGTGTTTCTAAAATATTGAATAAAATAGAAAACCTGATCTTGTCAAAGTAATTAAAGCTTTTCTTTCAAGGCCTTTCAATTTTTTGGCATGAAAGTTCACTTTTAAGAAATGTATTAGGAAGCTTGGTTTACAAAGCAAGATACATTTTTATCTCAGTTGTTGCCTTATTCTCCATTTCTAGCATGTAAGAAAAGGAAAATTAATATATCCTTCCAAAGCTTACTTGTTAAATATTTTAATAGCTTTTTTCTGATTATTCAGAGGAAGCAAGAAGATAGTTCCAAATAACAGTAACAGTAACAATATGCTCAGACTGCTCTTGGCGTCATTAGCAGAATAAAAATCGTCTATGACTTTATAGAATGAAATTAGTGTTTCTTCGTATAATCATGGGATACGGAATAATTTCTTAAAACTTATGTAATTTAAGTGCAGTATTTATTTTCAAGAAATTTTTTCAGATAAGAATTCTGATGTTGCTCTGTTGGATGTAAATAACTCCTATTAATTTGTGCCTACCCTACATGTACATGTTCTTAAGGGTGAGAGTTGCAATAAGCAATATACTGGAAGCTCAGAATTGTTATTGCTCAGTTGAGTTCTCAAGTTGCACAACGTTGCACGAAAAGCGTAGTACATTTTTAAGTTGGGAAAATAAAAGATCTCCAAGAGGTTTTCTCATATGACTTGTTATTGGAATATTATTTTCAAGTTCTTAAGAATATGTAGATACATGTTTTGAAGAAAGCTTTCTAGATGTGTTCCTCACATTACTTGTTTTACGGGCCTTGGTTCTTGACACTGATTTTATAATAATTAGGTGTTTCAGGGTAAACAGAATAAAATACATTTTTACCAACATGTGATTATGTCATCTGTATTTTGAAATTACACTGGTAGAAGAGGAAAAACGTAATTAATTCAGAAGCAGGAGTGTTTGATGACTAGGATGCATTTCTGTTCCACTGGTGTCAGCTGGCGTTTTGAGTTGCAATGGATACAAGTTCAGGCCTCCTAGATTGCTGCATTTGTGCCTAGACTGTGTAGTGGATCTGTGTTTCTTAAATGTCTGTATACTGTTTTCTGTAACTTCAGTTCATGGTCTAATGTAATGAAATTTATCTTTACGTTTACAAAGAATGTCATACTGTGCCTAACAGAGTATCTACCAATAACAGAATAAAAGAAACCTGAAATTTATAACCATTTGCTTTAAACTTAGTATCTACAATCGTTTGTTGATAGAAATGTGTATTATTGTAACAAGAGAAGACACACAGCATTTAATGTACAATGTTGTAAGAGTTTTGTATAATTAACTTTTTTCTATTAAGATGTTATTTAGGTAGTTACATGTAACATGGAAAGTTGACCCAAGGTTGTCTGCTGTGTCAGATGCTCCTGCATAACATTTATGGGATGAATATATAAAATTTCCTTCATCGGTTCCGCATAAGTTGTCTGCCATGTCTTCCAAATTCAACAGGTACCTCTTACTTCCCTTGGAAGAAAGTATTACCATTAGAGGTCACATCTACTATTGTGTCTGTGTCGTGTCGGAAGTTGAATATTGTACATGAGCACGTTGCTTTTTAAGGATAGTGGGAAGTTTCCTAATATAGTAACAATGCTTATTTATGTAGATATAGATTTTTCTGGAAAAATATGATCTAGATATATAAATAACATTTATATATCTATACTGATAGGAATACTTTTCAGTAAGCAGGAGGCCAACATTTATATAGAATTTGAAATTTTCAACACTTCAAGATTTACATAAAATATTTCATTTTATAAAAAAAAAAAACCACCTTACATTTAACAATTCTCCATCTCAGGTAAAATATCATTACAAACAAAATATTACATAGAAAAGGAAATACTGTTGTCATTATTATATCCCATGTACTTATTTTTTTCAAAATTCAGGATTCTGAATACTCTAGAATTCCTTTGTAATACGTATTTTCTTATGAAGGAGGCATCTTGACACATTCCTAGTGAAACCAGGCAGTAATTTCCTAGAACTCATGTGAAATATCGAACTTGCAGTGTCTAAAACGTGTGTTAAAGAATTTCTGTAATAAAAATTTAAACAAGAATGTACAATATATAAAGATTTATGACTACAGTATTTGAAAAATGTAAATAATAAATTCATTAACTATGTAAATACAATACATGGAGTCAGATAGAAATGTAAGTTGATATCTTCTGTAACTCTGTAATATGTTATAAGAAATTAGTTTCATTATTTTTTGGCTCAGTTCCTTATGGAAAGGCCTATGAATTTGTTTTTAACTTCAGACCTAAATAGAAGTATCTGAAGTTCCATTGTATGCTTCTGAGAAATATTAAATCTGAGGCACTAGTTAAAACTGTAAAACTGATGAAAGATGAGGAAATAAATGCATATTTATGAAGTGCTATATCGAGTGGAAAGCTTTTTTTTTATTATTTTCATCAAGCACATTGCATACTACATCAAAACACATTTTTGGTGTGTTTATGTTTTATAGTCTCAAAACCATGTATCACAAGAGCAAACGCAGTAGCAAAACCTCTGTTCCCAGATATGTTTCTGGAACTCTCTGCCCTTGTATCTTGCAGATTTTACAAGTTAATAAGACAACTTCCAAAGGTATGTCTCTGCCTGTACAGTGTACATACAAGGTACTGAGCATTTTCTGCAAAAAGCAGGTGAAGATAAATTTGACACCACAGCAGAATTAAGCTGAGGGGAAGGTGGAGCAAATTAGGGCAAAGCAAACAAAGGAGGTGCAGAATTCTGTACATCTCTCGAGGTGAGGAAGGAGAAGAAGATTCAGCTCCGTGGGGGGAAACAGTAAAAGGTAGTAAAATAGTCAATAAGATCTGGAAATTTAAGGATTATTTAAGTAGATTAACAAGGCGGAAGAGATGTCCTGTGCATATGGGAAGCTCAAGTCCCTTATGTCAAGGAAGCTAGTGGGAGACTTCCAATAAGTCAGATGAGTCTGGTGAGAAAATACACTGGCCTGGTTATATGGAAGGCAAAGTTAGTAATTTCTCTGTTTAAAACTACACACAGCATCCAGGAAAAAAAAAAAAAAGACGTAAGGGTGCAACGGGCAATCTTTCTGTTGCATGCTTGAGTGATGATGAATTGTAATCATACTGGTTTCTCAACTTGAAAGAAATTTGTGTTTCTTCATCGGCTATAATCTTCTGAAGATCCTGCAGAAAATCAAAGAAAAGCAAGGGGACATTTTTCGAATTACTTTTTCCAAAGCAAAAGAGATCAAGAAGGTAGGGTAAAGGTCCCAAGGTCTTAGAAGGGAACGTCCCGGGACACATAGCTGAAAGCTATTTTTTTGTTGATTTTCTTGTACAAAAGCAGTCCAGGATATCTATCTTACGTCCTGGGCAGACATCCATCCTACAGATATAATGTGAAGTGCAACAGAAAGGACTTTCCAGAAATCTGATCTACGCTTCAGGTCACTTCCTCCTTGAAAACAGAGTGGGGAGGAAGGTTCTTTAAAGTCTTTGGAGATGGGAAAAGGAGGCGAGGTGGAAAAGCTCCCAGTCCAGCACTCACTCAGGCAGTATGCTGTGCCATGGGAAAGAACTCCAGCTCAAGTGCTTCTAATCACTGTATGATGGAGAGTGAAGTTCACGAGCAGTTTTAATTCCAGATCATTTGCATTTTTATAAGTTAAAGCTAAAATCTTGCATCCCATCTAATTCCTTAAGCTTAGTGTAGCTGAGGCAGCACTGGAGTAAATAATTAAATTGCTATGGCACCGTATCAAAGAACCTTTTAACACTTCAAAGTCTTCTGTACGTACCCCACATTTGAGTTAAGATATGTGCCAGAAATTAGAGGCTGAGAGAGATGTGATTCTACAGAAAGCCTCTCAGAGACAGGTGCTCTGGAACTTCGGCTTTTTTTTTGGCCAAAAGAATTTCCTGCAAGCTTCCAAATCAGACTTGATGTGCACAGTCAGTAAAAGCATAGTTGTTTAAACTGGACTTCCACATTTATGCTTGTGATTGAGCTTCCTCAACATACAAGATTAAAGCCCGAATTAGCCACCAGTACACACGGAGATCCATGCTCCACACACAAGCTTAAAAGTCTGAATTACAGGTATTCACCTTGTTCCTAATACAGAATTATCTAGCAATGTAAGTCAGAAGGGGGCCAAAATTTCTAGCAGAAGTTTACTGCAATGTCCATTTGTCTGGCTTTGTTATCAGATTAATCAAGATTTAGTGTACGTGTTTGCTTTGATTTTGCTGTTAATGTGGCCTTCACAACTGAGATTTCATTTCTGTGAGATCTGGGCTTTGAGGCCCAATCCACTTCATTACAGAAATTTCTTATCCAACCGTCACTTACCTGTACCTACTCAGAGATTCTCCTCGTGGGAAGAAGACCATTCCGAATTTCAGAGCAATAGAAGAAAAAAACGAAAACAGAGACAATAGAAGAGTTTTATTCCCATTACTTTCTGATTTGCAGAAAGGATGAAGAAATGCACCTCTTAGGGTATTTAGACAACTTCATCCTCAAACTCAGGATGCAGACTCTGACATAGAGCTTTTTGAAATTCAAGTTACTTATTTTAATGTATTTCCCTCTCCCTCCAGAAAGAATTGAGATTTCCAGTGAACAGTTCCTGCTACCAGCCCATTTGATCAATTCTGTTCACTCTTTCAGCAGCAGAAGAAAAACAAAATACGTAGCTGTCATGACAACTCACAGGAGGTAACAAGATGCCCAAGCTATCAATAGTTAGATGGCTATCATCTCACTCATAAAATGTCATTTTAACAAGTAAGGCAGCTCAACAAACCTGGCAATTTTTCATCGCTTTTGGACTACAAATAAGTCAGTAACTCCAGCTCAAATCAGTCCTCATAGAAGCACTTTTAGACTCTAGTTAACAATAGGCTATATATCTGGAGAAAAAAAATTCGTCCTATACCTACCTGATCAAGTAAAAATTTATCTGAAGACGTGAATGAATATTTGCTGTAATCTTATAGAATATAATATCTCATGCAATAAATAATTCCGCTTTTGCATGCAGGAATGAATAAAGTTGGCATATCAGTAAAGAAAAGGTTTTGTTGTTATATTTTTTCCCAGATATTTTACTGTTATTGCACCAGTGGAAAATTTTATGTAGGTTTGAAAAAGGTTTGCATTTCTCTCTATCGCTGTTATCAAAATACTGGGTGGCAGACATCTTCATGTTCAGGTGAAGCAGCCATTACATCCTCAGTACAGAAGCTACTCAGGAAAGTTTATGTGACTGTTTGGATGGTAAGGGCTGGCCTGTTGTTGAATGCGCAGACATCCTCTGTGATGTAAAAGCTGTAATAATTCAAATCATGCTGGCTAATGCTATTTCAGTTATCCACAAAAGAATAATAAGAAAAAAAGTCCATGTTTCCCCATCCGAGGATACCTGTTTATTTCTGGAAATGTGTATTCATTATGGAAATGCTCTGAAAATAGTATTGAATATGCTGTCAGATTAATTCAAGTTAAAAGCAATTGTAGCCAGCGAAGGATACCCGAATTCAACAAGGACTCCCCAAGAAAAGTGGTAAGCACAAAATAATTGGCCTGACAGGGGGATGTCTGTGGGCAACGTAAGAGTTAGTGTTGGTTAAGTAATCACTTTGTTACGTTTATGCAAGCTATTATTTCCCCGGGTCTACAGTATGTCGGAAATGTAGGCATCTACATCTGAGCTTGGCACACCTTTTGTAGTCAGTGGAGAGAAAAAGGTCCTCCCAGGTGCCATCGCCCCTGCCTCTAAGTAGACCTCTGAACCTTGCCAAGTGAGTGGCACCCAAAAAGTTTATCTGTCTCTCCACTGGCACTGAAGGAGTCTGGGGACAAGCCCATAGCTAGATGTCAGCATTGTCATTTACATATTTTGAATTGGCCGCTAGCAATTTTAATCTGAAACAGCATTTCTGTACATACATTAGAAAGAATCATAAATTCTCTCAGACCCATTTTTAAAATGCACACTTGAAGTTCAAATTTCATGTGCACATGGCCCAAACAAGCGATAATCTGAAGGACACATTGACTTGTTTGTTGCAGCTACTGTACTGTAACATCAACCTTACTTAGCTATGCTTTAGCTCCAGCTAGATAGCGGTTCAGCCCATTAGCTTGCTGTTTATATTTGCTATCTTTCCTGCTGTGAATAAACTATAGTCCTGTAGCACAGCCAGAGGTAAAACTTAGTATCCTTGCATACAAATTGAAATGAGTGGAAAAAGAAATGTTGACAAATTACTTCATTTTAAAATGAGGTCTTTGCACTGGGGTCTTCTTTCTACCACTTGTTAGGTAAATAAATATTATAGGCTGCTAAGTAAAATGTATAGGACACAATTTCCCATTCTGTCTAACCAGAAGTAATAGTAATGGTAGGGTTTACTCTTCCTATTTAAGCAGCTTACAAACTATATAAACTGTTTTCCAGACCGTGAGGAAGATAAAGATCCTACTTCACAGAACGAACCGTGCATTTGTCGGTGTCCTGGGCGAAACTGCTGAACGCTACGGGGAAATGTTGGCTGGGACGGTGATATCTGACAGGGAGCGAGGACTTGAGAAATGTCCAGAGGAGGCCCTGCTTAGCTGACCAGATTCCCAAACCACAAATTAGTGTGCAACTATGTTCACTTCATAGACCTGCATATTTATCTGGAAGACAGAAATGGTATGTCAGCAACAAAATGGCCTCATTGTGTCCAGACTGAATGTGTCCTTTAAAAAAGAGCCAACAAAAAATCCCCCCAAATTAGTAACCCACCAGTAACACATTATCAATCCATGGGATAAACAGAAGAATTTCATTGTTGTGAGACTAAACTGTTTGTTGAAGAATTCTGATACTAGGCGACACTATTACAACTGAAAAATTGGAGGCTATTGCTTAAGTTTAGTGTGAGTACAACAGCCATCTATCTGAAAAGTATTTGCATATGATAGGAGGTGACATACAGTGTTTGCCTATCAGAGGTTAGACTAGTTGAAGCTTTTTTAAACCTTGCATTCATCTTTATGAATGGAATTGTGTTGTTTTTCCATGTTAGGACAAAAGGCAAACTTTGGAACATAAGGCTTCAGAAATGCCAAAGTCTCTGTGTTGTCCTCTCTTTAGTTAGCTAGACCCATCGCTGTATCAAAGAGACCAACTAGCCTGCTTTAAATCGCTGTTCCTCAACTAAATTAATAACATTAGTCTTTTGCCTTGCTGCTTGCGTACATTGATTGTATTTTATACAATTTTCTTGTGAAGTATTGATGTAGAATTTTTCTGTAAGAAAGACAGCAGTGGTAGTCTCTCAATTTCAAATTATCAAGTAGATCTAGTGGAAGCTACATCAAGTTTTATTGAGCAGGAATATTGTGAAGATGCATCTTTTCATTCTGAATTACTGCTTTCCGTTCACCAGGCTGCTCTGAACTCTTCATATAGATCCTGTTAGGCTCCTTTCTGATAGGCAGGACAACCCCAGCTTTCATCTAACTTAGGAGATACCAGAAATGGTTGGAGGAAAACAGTGGTTAGAGGGAATAGGCGCTGTAGTTGGTAATGTACCGTGGAACTCGTCCACGGTGCCTAGACAGTATCTCTACAAAGTGGATTAATACAGCTACAATAAATAGAAGTTTGGTTTCAAACAGCATTGTTTTGGGATCCTGAGGCCCAGCATGTATGAGAACATGTATCTTCGACAGTCTCTTGGTGACTAATAAATACTACCAGCTATGTTTTAAACTCAGTTCAACACAAGCTCTGGGAAACATTTGTGTGTACTTTTGGATTTTTTGTCAAATCCAATTTTGGACCTTAAGTGTTAGAACTGTAAAAGCATCTTCCTAGTCTGTCATATAATGTGGTAACTTTTTATTGTATACAGTAAATGTATTTGAGCATTTACAAATAGCACAAACTTCAATCTCCACTTCTGTAGTCTTCTTTATAAGATTTCTTTTCCTTCTGGCTTTTAAGGCATACTAACAGGAGCTGCAGAATGATGAAGTGATGCAGCATCAGCTTCTGGCTTATTGAAAAGGAAGCGATTTAACTTCAGAAGTAATTGGTAGGTTTCTTTCTTGGCTGGCCTGAGTGAAAGGAAGTGTAATTTCAGGATCTGAAATCAGGTTCCAGTACCAAGATTCTTTTTTATTAAAGGAAAGAAACAAATTGAGGTTAAAAAAAATACTGATAGATCTGAGGCAGCCCACAGCATAAGAGCTACCAGTGTCTGAATGGAGACTAAGCATTGCTTATGTTCAAAGTGCAAATTAATTTCCTCTCTAGAGAAACGAAGAAGCGCAAAGCAATGAAAATCTCTTACGAGAACAAAGACTATTAAAGAAACTGCCAGTTAAGGCAACCGATGGAATAAATGCAGCAGAGGAAGAAGACTGAAATTTATGGTGACTAGGCAAAATAGATCAATGTAAACAAAATATATCTGGAATTTCCCAGCCTACGACAGGGGATGAAGAGAAATAGCCTGAAAACCATCCAAAGACAAAAATACTACTCTCTTTCAAAGAAGAAAAAAGGAAAAGAGGAAAAGACAAAAATTGATCTGACTGGATAATCTGTTGAAAGGAAAGCAGTCCAATACATCTCTAACCCAAATAAAGATACTAGCACCATTTGTACTGCCTTGGATAGCGGTACAAAGAAAGAGGGAAGGCAAAGCATATTTTGAGGCAGCTATGCTGTCACTCAAAAAGGTAGTATTCACAGTACCCAATTTTAAGCAACTACCTTACAGCCTACATTACTCACTTTAGGTTGCTTCCAGGGACCATGAAAAGAAAAAGATACCGGAGAGAGTTGACAGCATCTAACTTATGTCCTGCTCCCAGTGACTCTGGGGGAGAGATGTGCTAAGAGCTGGACTAGTCAGCTACATGAAAATGGGCAACAGGAATACCTCCCCCTCCCACCCCATGCCATTTCTGAGGGAAAATGCAAAGAAATAGCTGGCATAATTCTCCTGCCATTTGAACTACAATTATCTCCAGGAGCTTTTCCTTGTCAACAAAGACACTCTCTTGGTCAGTTAGAAACTCCTGTATTATAGTTCTGTAACACAGGCACCTGCCAGAAAGAAACACAGACTCTTGAAAAATGCAGTAATTTGCATTGCTGGACACAGACACTGATGGCCACTATTTTGAGTCAATGTTTTGTGGTGAATTGATGCAGGGATGATGATGTCAAAATCAAAGTGTGTACAAAACAAAACATTTCTCAGTGGTTCCAGTTAAACTCTAGTGGTTCCCTGAAATTAAAGTGTACATCTGGTGTTACACTCCTTCAAAGAAACTTGTGCAAAGCGATTGTTACCTTGAAACACTTCTTTCTTTACCCTGCTCCATTTGACAGGAATTTTGCCTATTTTATAAAAGGTGGATGTAGAAAACCTTATCAGACCATCGTTGGGAGTAGCAAAAACTTTTGGGGAATGAATTCATTTGTTTCTTCCCACTTGGGTTCACCTCATAAGCAGAAAAGCCAGGTGGAGAGAGCCAGCCCCACTATTTTTATTGCTGTCTGTTCTGCAAGTCTAAGCTTCTCCATTTCCTCCAAATTAAAAATGTTATCAATAAATTCTGCATGATTGAAAGAGAGTTTTGGCAGAGTTGCTATTTGACAAAATTTTGTTAGCAAAAACACAATCTCCAAATGTCTAGAGAGGTGTCTCCGGTCTCCAAATGCTATGGCTGTAAAAACACTTCGGAGCTGGTACACGGGAGGGCGCATCTATTCTACAATTGCAAAGAGCCAGAAGCTGCACTCTTGGCAACCAGCTCCTGAGCAGTAACCCTTTATATCTGAGAAGGAAAGGAAGACTTCAGCAATCATGTCTCTAGCTATAATATAATAAGAGTAAAAATAACTGCAGTCCAAAAGCTTATGCCATGCAGGTGTAGTTACATTACAAGCCAGTCTTCAGAAGTTACTCGCTTTCCTTCAGTATCAGGGTCAGTCAAAAGAAATTTTCTTAACCTGCTACGATGCTGTTTTCAGAACCGGGAAAATCCAGTGTGTTGTTTCTGATGCTGTTTAGGGACTGGTCAGATCTTACAGGACACAACTGCAGAGGGGCAAATTTGGCAAAATGTAGCCTTTAGCGTACATCACGCTATGCTCTGGCATATGGGCTGAAACTCTGTATAGGAAAATAGCATACTGAAAACATCAGCCATATGGTAAAATTAGTGAAATACCATGAGCAGTAAGACCAGAATGACATAATTCTGCATACTAGTACTGTCTCATTTAAGTTCTATGTTACTGGATGTCCCAGTCAGAATTAGGGGCCTCTGTGTGAGGTATTCAACAATCACTTTGCCTTGAGCAAACAAAGCTGGGAAAACAACAAAGACTGGAATTTAAAAATCCCAGCCTAAAGCAACAAACAGCAAAAAGCAGAGTCTCATAGCCTGTTGTAAATGCCTCTGATCACGGGATTTATTGCGTTCCCGCCTGTACTCTCCTAATCTAGCTACTTAGCCTCTGCAAGCTCATTCAGAGAGTGACTATCTGAATCCTTCAGCTGTTCACCTTGAGTAATACCATAGGGCCGGATTTCGTCTCTGCAACTTGGTTCAATATTGAAACGGAAGGAGACAAAAAGAGCACTTGCATAGTATAAGGATGAATCTCAACTAAAGTTTCTGTGGTTTCTTGGTTATAAAGATATTGGCCAATGGTCTCATGAAGGAGAAAAGCAAAGTCACTCTCCTGCCTCATTTTTTTGCACAAGGCAACACAGTCTCCCTGCTGCAGTGGGAAGACCATGCCAAAGTTCTTACAGAGACATGACTGACCCCAAAATTTCAAGTATGGTGCTTATGTCACCTTTTTGAGTTGGAACTCACTTGTTCTTAGACATCTCCCATAGCAAAAATTTCCAAGCAATTCCAAAATTTCCAAGCCTCTAAAATTTCGGGAGCTCTGGAGCTGCATTATTGCATATCAGCGAAATGCAGTCCTGTACTCGGGCATTGCTCCTAGCAACTATGCCAGTGCTTCTCCTAATAAACCAAAGCAATCAATTAAAATGGCAGCAAAGTCATGCAAAACCTCCTGAAACAAACTGGCAGATAAAGAAATGTAGCTAGATACCAGCAAGGTCCCAGACACGTTAAAATCTGCAAACTAATTGTTTCCTTAATGGGATAATGCTTCTGACGACTGCTGTTTGGAAATGCAATGGCCTGGAAAACAGAGGTCAATAAAACAACAAAAGAACGACCAGCATAGCTGAAAGAGGAGAGCATTTGATGGAAATAATTTAATCACCAAACTCATTCCTTATCTGTTAAGTAGGGAATGCTGGTTGGGAATGCAGTAGAGCATGTTAAGTCTTACAGCTGAAGCCCTAACAATGTAGTTACTCGTGCTTTGGTGTAGCGACACGTACCCTTTGGAATGGAGCAACTGCTCTTACGTTATTTTTCTCTAAAAAATATTAAAATGGCTAGAACCAGTAACAATATCTGAGGTTTTGTTGTTGTTGTTGTTGAGGCCAGGATTATAGTCTATCTATGATACGCTACCTTCATATTTTACTTTCTTACCAAGTTACCCTGTATCCTGTGTACTTGATACCAGGTCTACCAGAATGACTCTGGTTAAAAACTGATGACAGGCTCTTTGTGAATTACTGCACATTGCCGCTGAACTCCTCAATTGCCCAGCACAACGACACTCTATTGAGGTGAAGTTTAAGTCACTCAGATGAAAGATCATCACTTACAAAAATTCCTCCAGTCATAACTTGTCACTGAGTCCTCTTACTCCCCTGCAGTTTATCCTGGCCTGGAAACTGCTTAAGTGGTAGCAGAGTTTGCTACCTCTTACCATCATTATATGGCATAGTATCATGTAATTCAGACCCGTTCCTCCAGAAAATCAGGTAACATTGCTACATAATGTGGTCAAATATAGCCTGCCTTATGAGAAGTCTCAAAGAAACAGTACAGCATCCAATGCAAAAAAAGACGGTGGGACAGCGAAATAGCAGAAAACTATTATGCTCATTGACTAGGACAGTCCGTAGGCAGACAAGCTAATTTTACCTAGGATTTTTGAGCCACAAAAATCCTACTGTTAGGTCTTCTGTGCTCTGACACGTTTTCCATAGATTTTTTTTTTCATAAATTCACTTTTGAATATAGCACTTAATCTTTCAGAAATATACAGTTAAAATTGAGCTAGGAAGTACGGCTGCAGCTGTCCCTCCCAGATAAGGGACAGGAGTATTCATCTTCTTGTTTGCAGCACAGAAAAGCTGGAGACTGGCCAGTGTTAAGCTATATCAGCATTGTAAGGTAAACTCCGAGGGTACTGAGCAGTATCAAAAGTTTGGACAAAGTGGGTCAAGCAAAATGACCTGCACAGATTAAGCCAAGGATGTTAAGAGAGGAGAAAACATAACCATCAGATGTGTAGCTAATCAGGCTTGTGAGATATGACAAGTCCAAAGAGCCAAAAGTAAACAGTCAATATGTAATAAGATGCCATGCTTCAGGGCTGAGAAAGTTGCTTATTTAATATGATGTGATTTAACTGCACGTTTTCTGTTAACAGACCCTTTCTAGCAGTCTGGGAAGTCCGATCATCATTTAGGTTTTCACGTTCTCTGCCAGATGATGCAAATACTATGTGTATGGAGAAATGCACTGGAATGTGTAATACAAGCAGAAAGAAGATCTATACCAAAAGGTAAGCTGAATAACAAAAATGCAAGATATAATCAAACTGTAATGGAAGTTTTTTCCTTTCTCTTATTAATATATTTCCTCGGCTTTGATGCAGCAAATCACCTTCAAATGCAGGATGAATCTTGAAAGCTGTGGCTCTGTCAGAGTTGATGCTATTCACTAATGATTTGCTGCTACTGTCTATTGGAGGGTATTCTCATTAAACCTACAAGTCCTCTTTCGATCAGGACGGCAAGCTGGGGAAAAGGAAACACAAAACATCTTAGTTTATTAAAAAGGTTCTCTCTCTCTATTACCCCAAACGGGTGAATGTGTATCTATGGGGTTGCAAAGCAGCTTGTGGTATCTGCTGAGAGGCATCATGGTGTGCTTCCACAGCAGCTTAAGGCGATCTAGGACTCGGTAACTGTAACCTGCACTTTCCCGGCGGACCAAGGCTGCACACCTCTGTCCCCTCTCTTGCATTAGCCCTGGCATCTCTCTGACTTCACACAGATTCCATTCAGGGAACTGACCTGGCTGAAAGCTAATTATTTTATTTCATGGTAAGTTTTCGGTTTTTCCTGTTCCCTGAACCGTTTTACAATGCAATCAAATGAGTGCCTGTGCTAAAGCGACAGAGAAGGGCGTAAAAAGCTAGAAATAGGCAGGATAGTGGGACCAGAGGAACCCTGATTTAGATTAGCTTAAACACATGCTGAGAGCCCTCTCCTGAGCGCTCTGAGTGGGAGAGGCCCCAGACATCTCATCTTCTGCCAGCTGCTAGGTAACCTATGCTCACATTTTTAGAGTGTGTTCAGGTCTTTTCCTTGCCTTTTCCTCCACTGTTTTGTTCACACAGCTTAAAGAAAAGCGTTATTTCTTCTAAGCAGGCTGTCTTTGTCTGCTTGGTGTTTGTCAATGGTTGGAAGAGAAGAGTAGTGCTGCTGTTCTGTTGGACCCATGGAAAAGGCACAGCCAGTACCCAGAGCAATGAGGGGATGCCCTCTCCATGCAGCAGACATTTATTCTTCAAACTCTAATTTACAGAGAAGAACATACGAATTTTCAGTTGATGAGAAACACCAGTGTTGCACAAGAGGACGGCAGAGGCAGAATTACAAGGCAATTTAAAGACGCTCACCTGCCCTCGCCCTGCTCTTCCTGGTTTTAGAGTGCCCTTGCTCTGCCTGCTCCCCCGTTACCTTTACTGCACTTTTCTCTGTGTGCGGTTTGTCGGCACTTCGCTTTTCCAAGTAGGGCAATGTTTGCATACTTTCTCTTTTTACTTCTATGTAAATCTTTCTGTCTTTAGACTTTCAAAACCTGCTCTAAAGGAATCTTTTTCAAGTCCTGTATTGTGTGCTCATTTAAGCTGAGCCTCTTACATAAAATGTTCCCCAGCAATCAGTCTCCTCTCTTCAGTTTGCATATCTTGTATTAAAAATCTTGTTTAAAAATTTACAGCATAATTCTTACTCCTTGCTTCCAAAGCCAGTGGATAAATCCTGCCACAGACATGGACTCTATTATATGACAGCGCATTCATTATGTATAATTACAAAGCACACGAGATGATATTCAATGATATTAGCTTGGCTACACTGGAATCCCAGCATACATCTGTACACAATTTATAGTTGCTTATAACATATGCTAGCACACAGTGTTTGAACAGCTAGAATTTAAACTCAGATCCTGCATGATGCTCTTTACGGATCTACTCACAGCTGCTGCCAGTAGTGCTCTGTCTTGGAACACAGGAACAGTGAAATTCTGCTCAAGGAGAAGTGAAGATGGGCCACGAATGTTGAGACTCTAGGAAAGGGTCAGAGATTCAGCTGACTCTAAAATAACTCTCTTTTTCTTCAAATAAGGATATGGAGAACTGTGGGTAGCTTTTAGGAGTTATTTCTGAACATTACAATTTTTATTTTTTTTTAAAGGCAAAAGATTAATAATTACCTGACAAAACAGGAAATAAACTCTCAAAGCATAAGGCAAGGCAGTAATTATACTGTAAGTTAAAATTGCTGTGCCTATATGGCACTGACATGGAACCTCTCAGAATATGTTCAGGGGTCTTAAATTAACATTAAGCAGCTGTTGAGATCTTGTCTTTAATAATGCACAATGTTATTACTCTGAAGAGTACCAACACTGACATCTCCAAACTCATATCAGAAGAAGAGCAGACTACTTTCATTGTATTATTCACTACTTTGTATGTCAGCACTGCCACTTTACCTTTCAGGCTCTGGAGACAGACTTATGGTCTGCAGTAAAATGTTTCATGCAACAGAGAATGCTATATGAAAAGTAACGCTTCAGCTCTTCTAAATTTCATGAATTAAAGTGCATTATTTCACCTAAACAGACTGTGCATACCATTTTTCATTAGCAAACAATGCAGGTGTCTCTGTACCTTGTGAAAACTAAACACTTTCATTTCCCAGTGTGGATAACTGAAAGTTTTCTCCCAACTACTGCAGGCAGCTTGGCTACAGATTCACTGTCTTCCATGCCTTGAGTTTGCTGCATCACTTATACCTGTGCGTGGTTTGAAAGGTGCTTCTTAGAAAACCCAACCTTTGAGTGTCTGCTTTCAGAGTCCAGGAAATTTTACTGCCATCCTGCTAACATTTTTCGATATATTGAAAAAACATATTTAGAACTGTGACAAAAACCTCAAGTGAAAAGGTGAGAAATGTGCCACTGAAATATTGCAATGTTTCATTCCAGCAATGTGAAAGCATGTGGCTCTCAAATCAAAGTATTCCCAGTTACCTACAAATGCTCCACTTGATTGTCTTCAAAGTCAACCTTTAAAGTCAAGTTTGTAGGAGAGAGGATGATACGAGAATCCCCAAATTCACTGTTGTCTCAGAGGTGGTTACCATCCTGTGTATCTAAACTGACCGTTGGTAATAAACCACATGCACCAGTCTGGTTGTGACATCCTATTAACTATGATTAACAGGTTGGATGTATACGTAGAGCTTGAAGTTTACATGTGAAAAAGCTTATTCCTGCCTTAGCATAACGTCCCTGGAAAAGTCCTTATGATAACACTTTCTTAAGGCTTNACATCCTATTAATTATGATTAACAGGTTGGATGTATACGTAGAGCTTGAAGTTTACATGTGAAAAAGCTTATTCCTGCCTTAGCATAACGTCCCTGGAAAAGTCCTTATGATAACACTTTCTTAAGGCTTAGCCAGCCGTGGTTGCTTCTGGTCAGCAACAGTTAGCTGAGAGCTGCACTGGCCTTTGCCTTTGCAAAGTGGTTGTAACAGGCGATGTTTTTGTGTAAGGGACTGTGGCAGTGTCATCCATTCGTGTCACGCCCCCCGCCCCACCTAAGCCGTAACCACCAGTGGGGGTTGTGATGGCTGCATCCAGCTTATGCTGGACTTTGGGGGACGGATGGCAATGTGGTAGCTGAGGGCTGTCTGGAACAAGGATCCAGACATCTTGCTGGTATGGAAATATGACTGTAAGTCAATCATCTTACTCTATAAATAGTGGACAGCCCAGAGCCCATTGGGTTCATGAGAAATGACAGCGGGAGCACGCCGGGATCTCCCCTTGAGTAACCTTTCAAGGTTACTGCTTGTGGGCGAGAGATTCCTTGCTGCAACAGATTTTTGGTAAGTGATTAGTAACATGCTAGGTGATATAAAGGACTGATTGCACATATGTAATCCTTTAGACATAAACCGTTGACCAGATCTGGGACTAGGATTGGATCCAGCCACACCTAGACTCCTCTCTCAGGAATTTAGAAAGCAAGGGGGTCCTCTATGAATCTCGTGACTCAACACAAGGGTGTCCCTGACAGTTTTGTCTGACCCTGCCCTCTACACAGTAAATAATCAAGTGTATCTTGCCATGGAATCTTGTTAAACCAGTGTTGCATTTACTATCGAACTTTGCTAACTCACTGTTTCATAGTAATAACATATATTGTTTCTCTCTCACAAGTGAAGTGCATCTTTCACCCTATCCACGACAAAGAGATATTTCTGCTTGAGGTAATAAAGAATAAACCAAGGGAGAGTTCTGAATTTGAGTTACACCCAAAGGTGGAGCTGGGTTATAAAAGAAACCAGGAGTTCCTAAATTCCCATCCTCTTTCAAGAGTACAAACGGAGGACATGAGGGTGAATGAAAGTATCCTCAACAGAAGGGCTGGGAGTGGCTGACAGCTTAACAGCTGGACCATGCTGACGGAGCAGCCACGTGTGAGGCACGCTTCGTTTCCCTTCATTTCTGTCCAACTGTTCCTACAGACACCAAAGTTGTTCTGCTTGAGTTTGGTACATGGATTTGCTTTTGGCTTTTCCTACCCTTTGCTAAGAGTAGTTACAATATAACTGGCAAAACCACAGGGCTCCATCATTTTTGGGTGGTGATCCTAAGGACGGGAGAGCAGGCTCATCTTCAGACAACCTGAATCCTCACACGTACTCCTTGCAGTGAAGCGCAGAGGTCTGAGAGAAAGAAGAGTCCTTGAGTGGCCAACACTAGTCAGGAAAAGCATCTGACATGCAGCAAGAAAGCGGGAAGGATGAAGGAACAAGTGGTGTTGGTGTCATTAGGAACTGGCATTGCACTGAGCTGACAGAATGTCCTGGGTGGCCCAGGTGGGACCTGACGCTCATGCTGCTTGACCAGGGGATCCCCATCACTCCTGCCTCCCCAGGTTGCATGCTTCAAGTTGTGTGTAGGGACCAGTGGCTGGGGTACAGCCCTGACGAGTCCGTCCTGCTGGGGACTGAGGATAAGGTGGCTGAAAACCACAAACAGTCCAGTGGAAACCAGTCTGACTTGATAAAGGTCTATGGGACCCTTGCTTCTGCTCAATGGAACGAGTCATTGATATTGACTTGTTTCCCTGATGAATTTTGCTTTCATTTTCTGAATGTTTTTTAGCAAAATTTTTTTGTAACAAAATTATCAACAGGCTGTACAGAATGCCTTAGTTATGCTCAACCAAGATGTTATGGTCAGAGTGAATTGGTATGACTGTCTTATTTGATCTGCTTTAAATAGATCCTTCTAGCCTTGCTCAAAGGCCCTGCAACTTCCCTGTAACTTCTGGTCCAGTCAGAAGTTGAAATGGGAATACTTCCAAGTCATGGAGAATGATATTTTATTTTTTCTTCTTTTCCATTGCCCTAGCATTTAGAAGTATGATTAGAATTTTTTTATGACCCTGTCTGTCATACACCAGGAAGAACTCAGCCAATCTAGAGCCAGTCAGAGCTGGACTAGATGTGTATGTGACCATATTTTATCTTCACGGTTCCTCAGAGCACATATGTTTATTCATAGCCAAACTGATAACAGGTCAAGATAGCTCAACATAAAACTTGACCCTGCATCTGAAAGGAATTAGTTTCTCCTTGGATAGTACTTAAGGTGAATTACACGCTTTCTTCCATCAGAGTGGACTTGCTTATCTTTAAAAAAAATGGTTTTTTTTAATCTAATCTCAGGACTTGCTCATATCTTTTTCTTGAACAATTGCAGTACATCTTAGCAAGATTATCAGAGTTTTACAGGCTTTTGGAAGCTTTGGATTTGCCTTCATGCTGTTAGGCAGTGCAGGCATGAAAGGATGAATCTGCATCACACCTAAACACCTGCCACTTCAAATCCTGCGGTGACAATGAGGGTGTCCCAGTAGGGTCACCCAATTACTGCAGCCTACAAAACACACGGCTTTTCCTGCAGCCACAAAAAATTAATTCATGTTTTGTCATAGACTTGCTGCACCATGCTATGATGCAGACATAATGTGAGAAGGTTGGACACTGTGACAGAATAAAAATGATTTTGCTCTGGAATTAAGTAGTGCTACGACAGGACAGATAAAGCTAACTTAAGCTAACATGTTGAGGATTATGTATTCTTCCATCTGACCAGAATGCCTTTGACAGATGATTCTTAGGGCTCTGGAGAAGAGAAGGAATGTATTAATGTAGGCATGAACACTTCTAATGGTGAAAAGCAGGTGAAACAATAGTTTAGTAGAAAGGTGTTATCAATGAGCTGCCAATGGCACTAACACTCCAAAGGAGTTGCTGTTTCTGCTGTCCTGGAGGAGAATAGGTGGAGGAGTGCTGGGAGTCTGTAGTGACACCAGTGAAGAACGACGAAATGTCATCTGCACCTCGGCATTATTTCGCAGATCTTTAACGAGGTGAGAAGGAAATACAGATGCAACAATTCAGTGACAATTTGGGCTGTTATTTGTTTTGATTAATTTGTGCTCTTTAAATAAAAAGCTGTTATACATTTTAATTAAGAGGTATAAAGAAGTAATTTGTGCAAAGGTGCAATTATGTAAAAAAACCCCACAGCAAGGCTCCAATTTCACACAAACCTTCACAGGATAAAAAAGGCCAAGTATGTCTTTTAATTAGAAAGCTATTTGATTTATAATTGCAGATGGATATGTTTTATTAAAAACAGTCTTAAAGAAATATTTTATGCCAAGCTTTGAGAATATGTTATTGTTTAATACTAGCAGCCAGGCAAAAGAAACTTGTTTTTCAGAAGTGTCTCTAACTACTATCAGGCAGTAGGTAAATCCATATTCTTGAAATCAAGACCCAAAGAATTTGACCACAATTCAACATTACCTTGAAGGACTACTGACTGCAACCTCATATCCCACTGAAAACAACTTGAGGACATCAACTGAAAAGAACTTGAGTTTAGGTACCCAGTGTATGGCCTCATTCCGCATCGTGAGCCAAACAGTGAGAAATTAAATGTGATGGTATCCACTGCCACTTTTGAGGAATCTCCTATATAGCTAGCTTTACAGGGGTTTAAATTGGCTGCAGCTGAAGAGGTTGCTCTGAGCACGGCTTTCTTTAGCTAAGGTAATTGCATGTCAGTGTACTAGAACAGCAGCTTTGGATGCTGGGGGTAGGTAGTGAGCTGCCTCGCTGAACCACTGGTAGATAGGACTGTCTTATCATTTGGGCTGATTCTAGCTGAACGGCATTAGTACAACACTGGCTTCTGGGTTTATTGCCATGTCAGCTGCGTGGAGGCAGGATGGTGCGGGGGAGGTTTGCTGCTTACAGTGCTCTGCACAAAGACGACCGCTATCAGTTATCAGGCATATCCTTACTTTCCTCGAAAATACACAGAAATTGAAAATACTTCTGCAAATATCTGTCGCAAGCATGTTATACAGGACAGGCTCACGATCCTGGNTCTGCACAAAGACGACTGCTATCAGTTATCAGGCATATCCTTACTTTCCTCGAAAATACACAGAAATTGAAAATACTTCTGCAAATATCTGTCGCAAGCATGTTATACAGGACAGGCTCACGATCCTGGTCTGAGTGGAGTTACATTAACACCTTATTAAATACTCCATTGATTTTAGAATTTCTGTAATGGCCTATCAGTATAGCAGGGTTCTGAGTGTCTGTATTGATCTCAGTGGCTGGTCTTGCACTGAGTCTAGATGTTACACAGCAAGGGTTCTTTCTATTCTGTAGGATATTTGAAAATACGAGCTCAGGATTGTGCCCCTTTTACTTGCTAAGCATGACTCTTTAGGCATTAATTTGCATCATGGGTCTAAGACATTGAGTCATACAAGATGTCATCTTCCTATTGCTTAAATAAGATTTTATTTTTCTGACAGTCCTTTAGAACAGTTTAGTTTAGTTTAGATGTTCACTTGAAAAATGATTTATTATATTAATTATATTTTATTCTCAGTCTAAAAGAGGACAGTCAACAGAAATAGTAAAACAAGATCTCCTTGTCTCTCCCCCTTCTTTGGCAGGACTCAATTTCACTCCGATGAAATAAAGTTGAACTCAGCGATCGCTTTGATGGCTGATGTTCTTTTTCGCGTAAGTAGTTACCACTCAGTTAAATGCAGGGAGGCCAAAAGCCAAATTGGTTCCTTAATGTGTGCACTCTGGGAAGTCACAGTAAATGATCTCAACTTTGCACCATGGATACTTGAGTGTGCCACTTATTGGTGACACACACATTTCAAAATGACCTTGAGTATCTAACAGGCACATCCCACGGCACTAATTCCCTGAATAACAAGTTGACCGCCTTCAAATGCAGAGAGCTGGAAAAAAGCTACTGCAAGGAATAAACTCCCTGTGCATTTTTCAGTCTTTTGGGCTATCGAGTGCTGTTGTTGATCCCTGAGAAAGAGGTTTCTTTGTGTCTGTGAGGAGCATGAGGCTCAGATCCTTAGACTTCTGAGGTGACTCAAAGTTTTTAGTCCTTGAGCACATGATCCCTCTTTCAGTGAATAACCGGAGTTAAACAGCAAGAATAGTTTATGGTTTCCAAGAGAGAGAATATGACTATCAGATATTCTTTTGAAGGTAGGGATGTGTTTCTATTTAGCTACAAATGACAGCGGAAACGAGGTTTCTGAAGTCCCTGCAGAACCCTGTTCCGTCCCATTCATTCTCGAGCGCATTCGTCTGACGTGCCAGCGGGGCTTGCTGGCACAAGCAGCACGCTTGGATTGCTGGTTATCACCGGATACCAGGTAGCAGATATGGACAACAAGGGAATGGCTGAAAAAGACATTCTTTGAATATTCCGGAACTTACTTACTGCCAAAGACAGAGGGAACACTGTAAAGTTCAAGCTGGGGGGAAAAATAAGTGGCCCAGAGGCACAGCTGTTAGTGTTTAACAGCTCCTGAAAAAACCCCAGAGACTTCTGAGGCAGCCATAAGAAAAGTCATTGTCATGGGGGAAAGATGATGAATAAAATGTGTGTGTGTGTGTGTGTGTGTTTCTAGTCACTCCTGTTCAAGAAAGGGGATTTCTGTGTGGACTGTGTGCAGGAAAAGGCTCGTAGGATGGAGGAGTGGAAAGTCTGCGTTAGAAGACAGGAGCTCAGCTTCCTTAACATAGCAGAAGGGAAGCTGAGAAGGGGTTTTCTCTCTCTAAGTTCGTCAAATACATAAGAATAGCCCTAGGGCAAACACTGAACAAACAACAAACACTGAAAAATTGAAAAGAACTTCAAATATTATTAGGGGCTGGAGAACAGCCCTAATAATATCACGTTTAAAGATATTGCTATGGCTAGCTTTATCAAAAAGGACAGAGAGATGACTTGCTCACAGTGTGTAAGTACCTCCCAGGAAAAATGTGTTTGGTACCTAAGAGCTCTCTCAAGCAGGACGGAAAGACAGTGAGCAACCACTGCCTTGAACTAAAGCTGGAGAAGTTCAGACAAGTAACAGAGCTCAGGTCTTCAACAGTGGGATTATCTCTTACAGCAAAACTATCAAGGGGAGTGGTGAATGCTTCAGCTCCTAATACTTGACTAGAAGACACAGTTTTAGCCCAAATCAGTTCTTGCTCCGTGCAAATGGATGTTAGGTGAAGTTTCACAGACTGAGAGAGGTAAGGTCTGTGGTGACTTTGAGGTCTAAGAACATATCTTATGACAAAGCACAGAACATATGGCTCTGCAAGAAGAAAAACACAGGGGGAAAAATCAAAGGCTTACAGGCAAACACATGGGCTTTCTCCTCATCTTCTGAATACATTTGATTCATTGATTATGGCTGTTTGCTTCACCTACAGAGACTGTCCTGTTCCTGAAAGTACTCATTGCCAGTCTCTCGCTCCCCTGCTGCTTACAAGATTGCTAGTGCCCAGCCTCTCTCCCTGGCAGCCCTGCGGTTCAGCTCACCTGGTGGCACTAACGACATTTTACAGCTTTAAGTCACCTTCTTTGGTCCCTTCACTACTTTGCGCGACTGGACTTTATAATCCCTTTTCCTCCTCACCTGCATAAACCTAGCTTGTGAACACCCTGGCTGTGTCCACAATGGACAGACCTGCAAGCAGGCAAACTTGAGGTTGGAGATCAGGCACGACAAAGGTTACAGTAAGCTCACTGCATGTGAAGTCGTTCCAGACAGCAGTGGATATTCCAGTGTTAGCATTTAACATCTCCTCCCACTTTCTAGCTCCAAAGTCAATTACTAACAGTACTTCCCGATAACCTTTTAAAATTAGAAATATTTTAACCAAATATATAGAAATGCATACAAAATATTTTACAGTAAAAAGAAAAAAGATTCCAGGTTATTATTACAGAACTTTAATGCAACTGATTTGGTTTTCTTTGCAAACTGATCAATTTGCCGTGTGACATGGACCAAGGCATATTTGCCAAACAGGTTTTCATGTGGAAAAAAACATAATTTGGAGACAGTTTTGCTCAGAGCTCATGCTCAGCTATTCCCCTGTGCTACATGGAAAAGAAAAACCAATGCTGATCCGTTATTCCCACTAAGCTCAGGATCTGAGCCGTCTTTGTGGGGTGACTTTTGGTTTGCATGGAGCTCTGCTCATAAGCCTCACAGGTAGAGGACACAACCAGCTTTAAGTCACATAAGGCAGCTGAGTGGGCTGTGACACTGCTCCTGCCTGGGGTCCACTAGCTGGCACCTAAGAAGGGTCTAAAAAGCTCATAGCAGTATGTGAACCATCAGTGGTTCCTATACATCATATGTCTTCCCACTCTTTCCAATTTTCCTGTTTCATGTAAACATTTACCTGTCCACTGAAGATCTCTAGCGAGAGCCCAGTAAATTCTCTCTGCATGTCCATGAAAGATGGCTGCATAAATGGGCACTTTAGTCATTCATTATGAACCAACCTCCATGAGATCACCACAGGCTCTGATTCACAATTTAATATATTTTCTGCTAATAATGAGATGAACTGAAGTAACTGCAAAGAAACTCAATTAGTATTGTAGCTAATAAAAATGATAGTTGTGATAGAAAAATGATTCATGACTGCAGAATGTGCTGCTGCATGTTTTTCATTACTGAGCCTGCACTACCTCTTGTAATCTAATATATCCCTGCACTTCTGAACCACACATGGCTTCCCACTGAGTAGCGTCTAAAGTTTGTGTCTACAGAACGGTGTTTTTTACCGCCACTTCCACTACCATTTTCTTCTGCCAAAGGCAGTAGTGTAAGACACAACTCCAAGAACACAGTATTGTAAGTACAGTTACCTGCTTCTGCACACAGCAAAGTCTATAGAAGAGGTCACGTACCAGTCAATTAAAACTTGTCTGCAGACATGCTTCCTTCACTGCTCACCTGGCAACAGCAGTGGTGGGTTTTTTTAGTCATTAGACTTTCACAAACCTGTGGATGTCAACTGTTGCATATGCAGGATTGTCAGTGTTCTAGTTTTGCAAAATAGGTTATAACCTATCTTAGTGCTAACGAGAGATCCTGAAATACCTTAATGAGGGGATTTTTTTTTCCCACAAGCTTCGATAGTGTTCAGTGGCCATGGAGATTCCTGGAGAGGTTAGTATGTAATTGCCACTTGTGTCTCTGAAAAGCTCTTTCTCTCCTGGTGTCTTTTGCAAATAATACTTAACTTTGGTAGTAATTATATTCCACCTCTGTTGGCAGAAAGAATCATTCTGTGCTTCAAATTGCTTTTCATATTTCTATCTATCTCAGTGATTAAAACCCCCAATTTATTATATAAGCTTAATAAAAAATAATTGGAAACAAACTTATTATTTTCAACTATATAGTTGAGAAGGCGAAGGAGGTGTGTAATACTGAAGGGACAGATCCCTTTTCCTGCGACTTTGCTAGAAATTTTGTTGCTGGCTTTGCTGGAGCTACGTTAACTCTCATTGACTTCAGTAGGTATTTTTGTATTTCAGAGTAGGTTTTTACCTCCAAAAAATGTTTCCCCAATAACCATGGTAATGCTTTTACTGATACGGTTTAAAGGTATGATTATCCAAGAACAATACCGTATGCCAGCATGAACAGATAACATTTGATGATACGAAATCTCTATTGTGAATACATTAAAATTATTTTTTTCCTCTATGTTGTAGAAGTATATATACTTTCAGACTGGCAAGAAAGACAAGAGCCTGAAAGTTGATTCTGGCCTTGCAGTAATGAGCTAGAACAACCACTGAACACTAGGATGCAACTTCTGAAATAATTTGGTTAATATTTTGCTTATGCTTTTGATTAGTACAAAGTAGACTGTAAAAAAACCTGCTTGTCGTACAGTTCATCTCTGGTCTGACTCCACTGATCAGAGCCCAGTGGGGATGATTTTTTAAAAAAGACGACCTATTGTCTGCCATTAATAATTTATGTTCTTTTCTTTGTAAGCGTCCTACTAAATGGAAATAGAAGAATCAGCTGGAAATGTCTCGAATGCACAGTGTCTTTATATATCTCACTCCCAAGACTTTCAATTGTTCTAAAAGAGAAGCTCTTTCTAATTTGGGGGATACATGGCCAGCCATTGGAGAAAACAGAGAAATAAAGCAACAGCTGTAGAAACAGCATGATCTTTTCTTTAATCCTTTCTGATAAATCTCAGCCCATCTGAAGGAAGTTATGCCTACAGTGTGGAAACATGAAGACATTCCTAAAAGGTACATGTTTTTACTGATTACATGAATACCAGTAAAATTTAAATACCCACCAATATTATAGTTTTCATAGTCAAAATTCTCATTTCAGCACAAAGTGCGGATACTAACTCAAGTTTTTAGATTATAGGAATAGAAACCCATCTCCACACAAGCATGAAAGACTATGGGGGCATAAGGGAAGGCAGAAGGGGGAGCCCTACTGACCCAGTCAGGGAAATAGCCCCCCCAGTCTGTGATGGGCACTGGAGGGTCCAGACGGTCTGAGAGCTGGTTACTGGAAAGACCAGCAGATCTTGTGTAAATGGCCCCTGAAGCCCCATGGGTCCCCAGTAGGCACCGTGGACCTCCTGGTCCCTTTGGGATAGCCCTGGGAACAGGGAGCAGTGGCAGCCTCACCCTTGCAGCTCCTAATGAACTGCCTTCCTTCCTGGCAGTTTCACAAAGGAAACCATCCAAGGAGAGGAAACACAACATCAATGCAATCACAGTCTCATGAAAGAGTGGTAAGCATGTGCTAAATCTGTTCCCCCCGGTGGACAGTACTCAGGAGAAGAAAGAGCAGCTTTGCGATGGCAGGGGTGAACCGCCACGGGCTGCCAAGCCTGAGTCTCCGTCCTTTGTACGGGACCAGAGGGGGTGATGGAGCCCCACAGCTTCCAGCCCCACAGCAACCCATGGTTGCATCATCTGCATGCTGGGGAAGGATCATTGCCTCCTCCGCTCCTAGCTTTCCAGAGGAGATAGCAGAGAGAGGCTGGAGATAACATGGGGTTCAAAGATGCTGAAAACCCCAAAGCTCCCTCCAGAGGACCCCTGGCTGTTTTCAAGTCTTGCTGAGGAATGAGGGCGGCTGTAAGGGAGGAGGGAGTCTGTCATACAGGCTGGCTGGTCTACATTTACAGCATCATTTCAGCTAAGATTTGTTTTCAAAGAAACTTGGCAAAATATTCCCTAAACTGCTCTGCATTCTGAACAACCGAGTTCCCATTTTTGTTGCTGAAATTGGGTGCTGAGGAAGGTAACTGTGGCCGGGGAGGGAAGTCAGGCAGGGGCTCCTGTGCCCGCACCCCGTGCCCTGCTGTGGCTGTGACGGCGGCTGCCCCGTGAGGCTGGTAGGCCTCACGCAAGCCCTGGCAGCACCCCGGGGATGAGGGCAAGGGAAAGCCCCCGGGAACAAACTGAGCACCCTTCTCTCCAAAACTAGCGCCAGTGAGGCTGAGCTGTCGCCTGAAGCTGCAGAAGGAGGCTTTTGTGAGGACAGTGCCGGGTAAATGGAGCAGGGAAGCAGTTTCCTCACAGGCTGTGCTGTGCTTCTCCGGAGTGGGACTCCAAAGGTGTCTCTGCCCCTGCTTTACAGGTTGAAGTATGCACTGCACTTTTCAGCATCTGGCTNCGCAGGGGAAATGGAGCAGGGAAGCAGTTTCCTCGCAGGCTGTGCTGTGCTTCTCCGGAGTGGGACTCCAAAGGTGTCTCTGCCCCTGCTTTACAGGTTGAAGTATGCACTGCACTTTTCAGCATCTGGCTTTATGCAAACAGGTATTTTTACTGACATTGAAGGCAGCACTTACTTGCAGAATGATCATTTCAGGCTGCATTTGAAATGTTCCCCTTTTCTCCTTACAATGATTTTTTTCTGTGAGTTTTGTTTTTATTTTTTCCTTGAAGCATTTCTTAACAAGATTCTTCAGCTTGCCTTGCAAGCTCTGCATCCGGGTGTGTGGGCTGCTGATGTTTGATTGAACATCCACAATTCTTTCCGAAAGATTGTTGCAGGCCCTGGGCCCATGGATTTCTCAGCATCTGTTTAGCTTTAAACCTGTGAGCCTTGCTGAAGCCACATGCATTTGGAGCATGTCCAAAAAGTCCCCAAAGAGACTTTCAGGCTGTTATCACTCCTAACTCAGCTCTGAGCTCTGTGCCCAAGCTCTCAATATAATTTTAAGAAACCTTTAAAGAAGTTCACAGCCACTCTTTCTGCAGCTTGGGACTGGACCCTGCAGGGAGCCAATGCAGATTCTCGCAATACTGAAGTCACTCCTTGTTTTCCTGGAGTCAGATGCTTAAGCCGGACGTCTAAATTCCTGATGTACAAAACCAGCAGGTGCTTGGGACATTTTACTAGTGGAAACGTCAGTAACTTCAGTAACTCCAGGGTCAGGGGCAGCTCTGTGAGGCTGTAGGTGCTACTTTAACTTGGATAGTGGTTAGTAATCCAGTCCCTTAGTATATCTGTATCTTAATTCTTTAAAGCTGCAATATGTGCTTCACTTTCAATACCCTTCAGAAATTTATAAAGGTTTAAAAATTATGCTAGCCAAAACTTGCTCTTAAGAAATCAGTTTCGAGAATATTATCTTTATTTAAATGTATTATTCAATCTTCAGTTGCTTTGATGTTTTGGAAGTGCTGTAAAACTGGGCACATATTTCTGAAGATTAGATTTGGCTTTTGGTACTTAGACTTTGCAAGACAGTGGATTATTTAAAAGTTAGAGAGAATAAATGGTTTTAGAATTTGTGTGGTTCTCTTTTTTATTTCACATTTTCAGTAATGGAATGTACTTTAGAAAGCTTAACTTAATATCTTGACCCAGGGCAAAAATATAAAGTCCTCATGAAATTTGCAGAAATAGTCTAGATAGCAAATACAATTAGATAAGATGAATGTGAAGAAAGCCTGGTTTTAGGGATAACTTTGAAACTCAATCACTCCTTGTCAAGTTTGCATGTCAAAAAGTTGATATTCAAGGGACACTAACAATGTACTTCTGTAAACAGAAAATGAGACAGCTTTGTAGGAGATATACACAATTATTTTTATTTCCTCATAAAATTCTCTTAACCATTTGCTATGTGTAGTAATATCACTCTTGAGTTTGTTCAGATATTCACATTAGCAAATTTGATCCCTGCACTGTACTTTTCTAAGTCCTTGTAATATCCTCTCTCCTTCCAGTTTTCAATTTATTCCAATTTCTCTGGTATGCTTTTCATAACTGTAATATATTCCAATATCAAGTTTTATAATTGCTTGGACTCTATTAATTTCCGAAGTTATATTTCAGACTGTATTTCCTCCTGTGTTACAAGGAACAGACCATTGTACTGAAAAGCAGTCTAGGATGTATGTGAAAATTATTGCGAAGGTAGCGTAGGAAATCTGGTTTAATTTGGGGAGTATCGGGGTTGGTGGTTGAAAAGCATGGGGGAATTATTCAACAGAAGACTGATAAGGCAGCTTGATACATTTACTTTTTAATGTGCTGATTGGTGCGTGGGTGTTTCTGCCAGTGTTATCTTTGGTTTTACTGCAATTAAATGTCAGCACTTTAGGGCACGGAGTCCCAACACACTTGCGTTACAAAAAATGTTGTCTTCAGATCTGGCTCGGGAAAGCTTGATGCTGCAGGGATGCGGATCTGTACTGAGCCGAGCAGCATCTCTGGACACCAGAGAAAAACATAAGGCTCAGCTCTGTGACTGAGCCCATGAACCCTGGGCTCCTGATAACTCAATTTCATACTTTAATAGTTTAAATATGTGAGCAGGTGCTTACAGCTGGAGTAGACTCCACATGTGCTGAACAGTAAGTCGATGTTTAAGTGCTCCCATGCAGCATTATATTTAGTATCCTGCAAAGCTAAGCTCTAAATGGCTCACGACAATGGTACAAAAATAAGTTATGGGTAAGAAAGATGCTGAATCTTCAGCCTGGAGAAAAAATAGCTTGCAAATATAAGGAAAATCACATCATGGGCATTTTTTAAAAGGGAAAACTGTAAACTGTGTCCAAAGATTAGTGGAGAATGAATGTAGCTACTTGCAGGATCACTCGTTGCTGCAGAGTGAAAAATCATGACATTTATGAATCAGAACAGCAGACATGAAACAAATTTCAGTGTACTAATGTTCAGAAGGCAAAATGTGTAGTTTGTCCAAAAATATGAAGGATTACAGCAACTGTCCTGTTTGTAACATGGGAACTGGGTTGAAATAAGCAGTGAGAAAGAGAGGTAAGAAAAATAAGACATGCCTCTTCAGGGATCATACTGAGGGAAAGGGAAATTGAAAATGTGATGGGAGTTGACTAAAGATACCAGCACTGATAAAAGAGTTCTTAAGAAAAGGCACTGAAGTAGTGATTTTTGAACCAAAAAAAGGCATATACTTTGGAAAAAAGGGGCTTAACAATGATCTTTGTAGAAGCAATGAAATAAGAGGTAGTACAATGAGCACTGGAAGTGGATCAAAAGAAAAAGTGATCTTTTTTTCCTAAACAGAGCAGTTATATTCATTGAGATCATAAACCAAATAGCATAAAGAGGAGGGAACGCGGGAAGGTGAGGAGGGAACGCGGGAAGGTGGGGAGGGGTGGCATGAACTGAGCCAGAGGGAGGAAGGGAGTGCTGCGAGCAGAGTCCCGAGTTCAGTGTGTCACCACAATGGCATCAAAAGGGAAAGGAAAAAAAAGGTAATGAAGGAAAATCGAAATTTTTCTTAGTTACCATTCTGAAAAGAACAAAGTTTTGGTGGGAAATAGGTCAGAAAAGATGTGAAGAGGCAAGGAAAGAAGGCAGGACCTTTGTTTGCAAGTGCAGCATAAAAGTGAGGTTGTTCAGACAGAAACACTGTGATCAGAGAGGAGATTTCCGAGGCTGGAAAGGACAGTCTCCTGCTTTTCAAAGTCCCATTGTGTCTAAGATCAAAGGATGGCCAGAGTATTGTAGTATCGTAGCTTACAGATAAAAGTCAGACAAGTTTTGAGACAGGCATTTTCATTATTAAATGGAGGATTATCAGCAGTATTAACATTTACAGTGATTAACATGCTCAGGAGCGGTTGAAGATGATGCATAATTGTTTGTTTTATTGTTTTATACTGTTTTCCATCCCTGGGGAATCTGAGTGCCTTCCATGTAAAACTCATAGCTGAAAACTGAAATCTGGTGGGCACTACAAGGTAGCTGGCATTTCTGCCACAAAGTCCTGCTAGATGAGAGCACATGGACAAATTTTATTCAGTGCCATCTGTATGACTCCTGCATCCATCTGACTGTAGGGTCCAGAGGCTGATTTATTTCTCTCCGTTGATGCTTGAGCTGCTCGCTGAAACTGCACGCTCTCCCTGTACAGCCGCAGGGCAGAGCCTGCCCGTTCCTTGCCCTTCTGCTGGCCCAGAGGGGACACACACAGGGAAGCGGGATCAGAAGTGTCACCTCTCTGACACCCGGCTGGGCTGGCAGCCATTGCTCATGCTTCCCAAGCTGCAGAAATAGAAGGGGACTACGCAGAAGACAACCATGGACCAAGCACTATGAGTGCTGAGTGTACCGTGCAGCCAGATACTCCTCAGGTACTGCTGTGCCCATTGTCTGATATTGTCAGGTGCCAGGTGGCATCCTATTTATTGTACCTAGATCCTTCTCCAACCTTAGGCTGCTGTTGGCCTGAGCTGTCTGGGAGGGGTGTTGGGCTCCCCAGGGCTCCCCACTGACTATGGGACACTGAAGCATCCACCTCAGGATGGATCCTGGGGGTACTGGATCAGGCTGCAGAACTTAGACCAGATGCTTAGAAAGTCTGCCTGACTGTGGCTCTTCTACAGGGAGCAAGATCTGTCCAAACTGCAATAAAATAGAATGGAAAAATCTTTTCTAGAATTTTTTTTTTACTTTTGTTCATCCCTTCAGTTCTATGACAAACACCCTCCCTGCAACCCTGAGACGCTGTGCACAGAAAAAATTTTCATGAAGTAGCTTGGTCAGTAAGCTTGTTTGTGAATTTATAATTAGGGTAGCACTGATTAAAAATAGGAGAAAATTTAATTTAAAGTCCTGAGGGTGCATGAAGTCACCATTTCCTACCTCTTAATCTGGTAGCTGACTAATGATCGTCACCTGACTCTAAATACTTCCTCTTGTTCACAGCAGAGTGAATGTACAAAAGATTCTCTCAGCTGAATTTTAGGCATTTTGGATATGCGTATGTAGCATTAATTTGTAATTCTGTCCTGTACAATATTTCACCTAAACATTAGCAATTCTATCCAGTAGGTTTTTCTTTCTGACTCAAAAGGATTATTACTGAATCATCTTCTCTAGAAAGAAAACAATCATTAATCTGCTGAAAGTGAATCTATGAGAGTAAACAAAATCATTAAGAAGTTATATGGAATCAGAGTATCTTTGTCATCTGAGTAGTGCCACACGTAGGCCAGGAATACAGATTATGGCCCTCCATTGTACAGGAAAACAGAGAATAATTTCATAAAACTTACTTAGTAAAGGCTTTGATTTTCCTCAGATGATTTCATTACCTTTACATACCACTATACACTGAGCTTACTTTTCATCTGAGAAAATCACAGTCAGTGGCAGAAACATTTCTATTTGGCTGCAACTTCAAAGAGGGAGTGAAAAATTTAGAAAGTAAGATCAATAGTTGGAAAATTAAATTCATCTTAACAAGGAAACTTAAGGCTTAGAGCCATTCAAAACAGCCGGAGAAGCTGTGAGTCTCAAAATCATGCAGGATGAGAAATGATAAATCTCAACTGAATGAAGCAGCTGTTCAAGATAAAACAAAGAAATGCAACATGAACTCACTCTTCTTTCCCCTTTTCTGAATGATTGGAAGATAAATATCGGGCACAGTAGCTCAATTAACCTTCCATCCCCAGCTGTGTGGGCCACTGCAGATCAAACCTCACACATCCTACTGCACCCGTTACCTAGAAGCCCTTTTAGGAGCACTGTGATGTGGCTTGGGACCTGGAAGCACGAAGGGAAGAGAGCACAGAAGAAGAATTTTCCATTTCCCAGGTATTTGTATCTTCCAGTATGGGTATTGTAGGAAAGAGAGGTGGCAGTTTTGGGTCTCCAGACTCAGGCAGAGACTGATAAACAGGAGTCAGTTGAGCTGAGCGCCACTGCTATGATGGGGAACTGAAGTACTTGCTCTTAGAGGAAAGGCAGAGGGAGCTGGGGATGTCCAGCCTGGAGCAGGAACAGCTTCTGATGGGCTGAATAGCTGCCCCAGGTGCCTACCGGGAGGCATCGAGGAGGTGGGGCCAGGCTCTGCATAGTGGGGTGTGGAAGAAGGATGAGAGACAACAGACATAAACTGGAAAAAAGGAGCTTCAGATGGGATGTGAGGAGAACCTTTTTGCCCATGAGGACAGTGAAGCAGTGGGGTAGGTTGCCCAGAAATTTTGTGCAGTCTTCATCCTTCTAGGCTTTGAAGACCCAACTGGATAAAGCCCTGAGTAACCTGGTCTGACCTAATTGCTGACCATGATTTGAACAGGAGGTTAGTCTAGAGACCTCCTGAGGTCCCTTCCCACCTGAATTTATTCTGTTAAATAGAAACAAAACACATTAAAAAAAACCCCACAGGTGAAACAATTCTCTGTACATCACAAGTGATGTAAGTACCTAATCTTCAGACAAGTTTTCAGACACTGAAGGCCACTTTGGCCATTGTATGTCCATGCACAAAAGACTGCAGATACAGGTTTCACTTCAGCATCTCCTTTTTGCTCACTAGCTGACCTGTGCCCCCCACTTTCAGTGCTGCTGCAACAGTTCCAGTCCAAGATACCCATTTCCTCCTGTGTGAGAAGAGTGAGTCCATGTCTGGGACATAAAATGTGGCAGTACTGAGTGAGAGAATATCCAAATCCATTCAGGATTCCAGTCTGGAGTGCATAATAAGCCAGATAATAAGCTAATAGGTACTAATTAATTTCCCTATATTGCAACTAGCTTGTAGGCTTTTCTGTTTCTTTGGAAGCTGCACTACACCTACCNGCAGTGCTGCTGCAACAGTTCCAGTCCAGATACCCATTTCCTCCTGTGTGAGAAGAGTAAGTCCATGTCTGGGACATAAAATGTGGCAGTACTGAGTGAGAGAATACCCAAATCCATTCAGGATTCCAGTCTGGAGTGCATAATAAGCCAGATAATAAGCTAATAGGTACTAATTAATTTCCCTATATTGCAACTAGCTTGTAGGCTTTTCTGTTTCTTTGGAAGCTGCACTACACCTACCCATTCCCCACAAACNAGTGAGAGAATATCCAAATCCATTCAGGATTCCAGTCTGGAGTGCATAATAAGCCAGATAATAAGCTAATAGGTACTAATTAATTTCCCTATATTGCAACTAGCTTGTAGGCTTTTCTGTTTCTTTGGAAGCTGCACTACACCTACCCATTCCCCACAAACCGCTGTCCTGTGTGACAGATTTCTAATCCTGCAAATTAAATGAGCTTAGTTCTTTTATAGCAGCAGATTCCACATGTTAAAATCAGGAGTTCCGGAGGGAGCCGTAATGGCAGGCTCCAGATGGGTCAGTGACAAAGTATCAAACAATAATCCTGCTTATGGGTTTGAAGATCAAATACTATATCCCTCTGAAGGACATAAGTACAATTTGATGCCTAAATCCCAAAGTATTTTGCTCAGCTGCTGCATAACCCTATATACTGTAGGAACACGAAACTTCTTCTCTGTGCTCACAGATGCCTTATATTTGACAATATCGAGCATTTTGGCATCTGTGTTACACCTGATTGCTTTCAGATTTCACAAAGTGGCTGCTGTACCATCTGTCTCAGCATGGATGTTTGGTGCGTTAGACACGCTCTTAGCCTAGCGTCTGGATCAGAAATTGGGATCCTCGCTTGAAAGACGGGGAAGGAAAGTCCTGAGTGTCAGTCCTTTTCTGAGGACTGTTGATATATTACGCAGTATCTGAGTAAAATGCCAATTGGGTTGTAAAATGCTTACAGTGGGGTGTGAAATGCAGGACATTCCCTCCTCGACACGTTCCCTTGCGGTGAAGGTAGCAATCCAGGTTCACTGCTGTGAGCTTTCTTTGTGCCTTGATTAGTTTTGCAACCATGGCTGCATCGTGACCCATCTTCAACGTGTGGGACAGACTGTCCTCAGCCTGGCCAGCAGTTAGGTCTTCTCTGGAGAGGTAGCTCTGAAACTGCAGTGTTTCGAAATATGCAGAGATTAAGGCAATGAAACAAGCCACATTCGATGTGCGTTACACACCAAGCAACTGCATGAAAGGACTGGATGAAGCCTGCTGCTTTCAGGGAAGAGTATCTCGGGCAGGCTTCTCCAGACGGGAGGAAGTGGAAAGGAAGGAGAACAGGGAGAGGAAAGGAAAAACCTTTTCTGTCTCTTTTTGGCTAGATAAGTGGTTTCCCCTTCAGCAGGTTTATTTTGTGATCCTTTCCTCAGGCACCTTTTCAGATAGGAAGCCAAGTTCCTAAAAACAGGGCTGTGAGATGGAGCACCGTCTCTCTTTGTGATCTGGGCTGAGGTGTTTGTAATTCAGAAGCAGCACATAACTCATTTCTCAGGAGTACTTCCCTTCACTTCAGGGTAGGCATAGATTNACCTTCAGCAGGTTTTTTTTGTGATCCTTTCCTCAGGCACCTCTTCAGATAGGAAGCCAAGTTCCTAAAAACAGGGCTGTGAGATGGAGCACCGTGTCTCTTTGTGATCTGGGCTGAGGTGTTTGTAATTCAGAAGCAGCACATAACTCATTTCTCAGGAGTACTTCCCTTCACTNGTGAGATGGAGCACCGTCTCTCTTTGTGATCTGGGCTGAGGTGTTTGTAATTCAGAAGCAGCACATAACTCATTTCTCAGGAGTACTTCCCTTCACTTCAGGGTAGGCATAGATTACATATAGTGTTTGATCAGGTTTTATTTTAAATTGAGCCTCGGAGTCTCTGATGTTCTATAAAGGGCCAAGCGTGCTGACGATGCTGTCTGAAGGACAGCCCTTACGCAAACACAAGTGTGCTGCCTGCAGCCAGATCCCTTAATAGCTTTCCATCGCTATTTTATTTTCCTCATTTTTACCTCTTGGGCACTTTAAAGTGATCTTTACCTTATCCTACATCTTCATGCTACTCAGTCAACCAAGGTGGGACAAAACAATACTTACTCCTTTACGTCTCTGCTGAGTTGGCTGCACTCTTTCAAGTACCCATTCTTACCGTTGTTTACTTTTACTACGGGAAGCATTAAGGGATTTAATGAGTTTACTACCTATTTATGGCTAATTTACAAGATGTAGAATGGTTGCCTTAAAGATGCAAAAAATGAAAATGAGAATACTTGGAATTTGGAACAAAGACAGCTATTTAATAGACTATTTATAGTGCTTAAACCATCGGTATGTGTTTCCAGGCAACAAGTTGCCTAGCTGTATGTGACCAGCAAAGACATCTGCCCTCTTTAACTGTGCTTAAAAGGATCCACGATGCCTGCAGTCGTTTTTAAAAGGCCTGGAAGGGTGAGTAACCTCTTCCTTTACACATTTAGCCAGAAGATTTGCTGGCACCAACTGTCCTAGTCCATCTAACTGGATTGCTGACCTGACATAATGAAATCATCATGCAGGTTTTCTATTTCACTGAATGTTTTTTCCCCTTCTCTCCTAGAGAAACAGAGGTCTTTCTCCTTAGGTAATGCACACTCCAAAACAGGCATGTCATCACCTATCAGCTTCTGATGAGTATTTCCTCCCACTCCCATTTAATCTCATAGAGGAATGAGACACTATTTTCTAAACTCTTCTCCATTAAAAAAAAATGTAAAATAGAATATTTATTAAAACTGTACTCAGAAATCCTGCATTGCTTCCTTAGATAGACAACTCCTTAGCAGAGCTGTTGCTCTGACGTGCTGGGGTGGGAGACAAAGTGATGAATATTGCCCACAGAGTATTCACACGGTACCTTTTCTGAACAGATTGTAATTCAAAATGTAAAATTGCTTTAGCTATGGAAGCATAGGATGCAACATAGGCCATGCCCATACTGCACACAGCTCTTAAACTAGACCAAAGCTGTGTTATAATTTCCCAATTACTCTTGCAGGAGAGGAGAAAAGAAGTTCCTAGGACGGAGTTAACATGAATCTAACACCAAACTACTGATATTTTGCTTGGACAGCTCTAAAGTAAATAGACTCGTTTTCAGTGTGCAAAAGAAACTCTGGAGGATGTATGTTACAGTTTCTCTGTAGTTTTGCTAGTATCCATAAATCATTTATGAAATGCTTGAGGCATGCATCTACATGTTTAGGGCTATGTCCAGCCTGCTCCTCTCAGTGTTTGAAGATTTCTCAGGGGTGAAGGGAAGGAGGAGGGTGATGAGTGTCTTTTGGCAAGAACAGTGTAATTCCATGCCATAATGCCGTGAGCGGGCACCGGTGTGCAAAGCAGCAGCCTTGCAGTACACCCTTTTCAGGCAGCTTCTACCTGACCTTGCTAGTTCATTGCCTTCACCCTTGTGCTTAAATTTCTCATGCAACGGTGCAGCGAGCCTTTTGTCCCCTGTTCCGGTTCAGATTTTGCTTGTATGAGCTCTCTGTACCAGTCTGCCCTTCAGCTGTGTGTAGCTTTCTGCTGGGGTGGAGAAGCACAACAGCAGGAAGGAGAACTTGAGGAAACCGGCAGAACATTTTTCTTGGTGGCAATGCTGGCAAATGCCAGCTTAAAGTACTGGCGAACATGTGGCCTGAAATGGGTCATTAAGAATAACGTATCTTGGAATTCCAGCAATACTACAGATTTTTATGGCATAAGGACAAGTCATTAACAGTTTTTCTTTATGTTTAAAGATGGTGTCTTACATAATTAAAAAGTAAGGCATTTGCTGCAGCTTCTTGATAGATTCTTAGTTCTTAGTAGAGTAACACAATTTATTATAGGCTCTTTGTTCCATTCTTCAGCTGCACAGGTCTTGGGTTCAAAGTACAGGTTTCCCTGGAAATTCAGACTGCAGTAAAAGATTTAGACTAGCCTTCAGCCAGCCAGCTCTGGCTGCGTTGAGCCAAGCTCCATTTTAAGAAACACATTTCTTTAATTTTACCTTGAAATCATGTCACAGGCTGGATACAGCTTTTAAGAGAGAAAGATTATTATTATTATAAATAGATATCCATGGCTTCAGGCTGCACCATTCGTTACTTCAATCTCAGTTAGGTCTATAATAATGTTTGTGCTCAGAAAATCCTCAAGAGCATGAGAGTGCATTTGTATGGCCTGTTAGGCACAAAATTGCCTGTTTTATTGGTGCAATACAGGTGCACCTTTTAAAAATTTTACTCCCAGTGTTTATAACTGCTCAACTAAAAAAAATCACAAAGCTGACAGGGCACTACCTAGTAATATGAATGCAGTGGCTGCTAATGCAATGCACATGTAATTTAATATGCCACTTTTCTTAACATACTAATATGCTGCATTTTTTCAGCCTATTTATCAGAATTCTTTCCTAAACAACATCCACACCAAAACAGAGCTGGAGACATCCAAGCAATGGCATTACATGAGGATCTCATGAAGTAGAGAGCAGTTTTCCTTCCTTAAACGTTTTTGTTACTGAACAAGTTGAACTCTTACTACAAGGATATAGATTAAGAAGTGTCCACACTGTGTTTCAACATGCAAAACAACCTCTAGTTGTTTCATCTCCACGGCTGGCTAAATCGACATGATGTGTCAGCATCCTTTGTTTTTACTTGCCTCGGTACCAGTTCTCAGCTTAACTGCAGGTGTCACTGTTGTAATCAGTAGCTCATGAGTATATATGTTGACTTCTGAGAAAGTGCAACACTTTGCAGTGCTCCTGCAAATGAATTTTGGGTTTCATAATTCAGTCTGGAATAATTCATCCACATCGTGATTCAGTCATGTACACTTTGTGTTTGACTGGAGGGGCATTCTCATAGGCAAACCTCCAGCCTCGGGGTTAGGTGTCTTACAGTCAACAGGTCTGTAAGTCAGGATGTGCACGCTGGCGGCAGCTCTTGTTTAGAGGGATTAGGAATTAACCTTATTTTGCTCTCTTTCTGCTAAAGGGAATGGAATCTCCAGACAACTTACAGCCCAGAGCAAAGCTCAGTGGTCTTCTTATACAGGAGCTTGAAGAAAGCAGCAGTTCTTCATTTAAATTTTCAAAATGGGAAGGACATGAGGCCTCAGTAAGCTCATGGCAGATACTATTTCCCTCCCTGCTTTCACCGCTGCCAGGGTTGTGTATCTGCAGGAATCATCACTTCCAACTGGCAGAAACAACATAGCTACAGCCACTCCATCTCCACTGAATAAACTGTGGAAAGTTAGGCTATTAGTCTTTAAAGAAAACACAGATAAAGGCAATGCTGCAAAGCAGCTCTGCAGTAGCTGAGTTAAGACTGCATTAGTGTAGACTACCTAGCTAAGGGTTAGGTCCCAGTTCCGTTTAAGGATGAAGTCTTGTGATTGATCTAAAAAGCTCCCTAGAGGTTTCCAGGTTTCTGGTGGTGGTGTGTTACAAACGCTTATTGCCATGTTTTGGAGTCAATTCAGAATTGTGACTATAACCAAAGAGCCGCAGCCACTCGCTATTTCTCACATTGTTGCTGTGGGGTGCAAACATACATGGTTGATAACTACAGCTGCCTAAAGTATTAGGTTTTCTAAACTGCTGATATCCTCCTTTCAACTTTTTTATTTGTTTAATCTTTTCTATTTTGCATACTTACACTAATACTAATATTGTACTATGCTACACCTAAAAGCTAGGCCATCTTCGTACTTTGTTAATGGAAAAGCTTTTGTAGCTCTGTCAAATGAGACAAACTGGACAAATTCCTAAGGGACGCGCAAGGGTAACATCTTACTACTTATCTGGATATGTACAACTTTCAGAAATAATCAAGGGTTTATTGTCATACACTGACTACATATGATATGTAGTCGATGTATATACCAGAAACTTGGGACTGAAGCAGAAATGGAAAGGCCATTCCACAGGATCACCTAGAAAGTCTGTGCTGGGACTAGAAATTGAACTGAAAATGTCCTCACCCTGTGACAGTAGTGGCCAGCATCTGCCAGAAGAAGAGAAGCTCCTGCCTGCCTCTCTTCCTCAAAGCAGCTATTGCAAAAAATACCAAATTACATTAAACTTCTAACACTATTTTTTTATTAGAAGAGATTAGAACAGCAAGTATTTTTTTAAAGTGAGAAACTCAAAAAGAGCTGAAAATAGAAGACTGCAAACCTTCTACCTCCTGTACTGGGCTGGACAGAGTTTTCTCTCCAGCCCTGTTCTTAGTCTAGCAAATTTCAGGAGCTTTCTGGCTTGGATCAACTTCCACCATCCCACCAGGTACCTCAGAAAGTTCTCTTTTATTTAGCTCTGGGCTGACTACATGTTTGTTTTCTGCTCCCCTCCACCAGTTTTTGCACCTTAGTAGCTCCATGCTTGCCAAGTCTGTCCCTTCCCAGCTGCCCAGCTCTGCTCTCCTTTACCTTTTTCCCACAGAGCAAGTTCAGTTGCTGTCAGAAAAGGAGCAACTGGCCCGTCTGTAAAATATGCCTCATTTGCCAAAGCCCAGCGGTCAAGGCAAGGCAGACAAGCTGTCTTCCTACCTGCTGCTCAGCCATTGATTTTTCAAAGGAACATGCAAAATACTAACTGCAAACCAGAAAATTAAACAGATGCTGTTCATCACAGTCCCACCCCAGAACCTGGACTGCAATACCATCTTTTTCCACCTCAGCTCTTCTCTTCTACATCTTGTTCCTGTATGCCCACCTTTCTCTGTCAGCCCAAATCCTTTTGTATTTTTTGTAATCTATATCAAAAGCATTTAATTTTTATTGAACTTCCCCCCTCTTGCTCCAGAGACATGATGTTCCTCAGATCATACTTGCAAGTTGCTTTTCATTCACAAATTCTTTGCTTACCTGATACCTGATGTGCTGTTTCTGATTATTCTTCTTCATTCTGAATCTACTCATCCCAGTCTTTCTTTTCCCGACAGACCCTGTGTCCTTGGCTTGAACACAGTTTTGAACACCGATTGAGGTGTATCCAGACCAGATCCTTGCAGGGAGCACACCTTGTAGGTGGGCTGACATCAATGTTGATTTATTTTCATTTACGCCAGCTCAGAATTTGGTTCCTCTTTTTTTCTTTCATCTAAATGTGGCTTTTTAAAAAAAAAATAAATCCTTATTTTTATCCTAAAAAATAAGCCTTACCTTTCATGGCTTAGATTGCTGCCAGGTAATGATGACTACTTCCCCCCTCTTCTTTTCTGTTGTTGACAAATGACTAACTGCTGTGTCTTTCCAGGACTGGAGCTGTCTAGTTCTTCTTGCATTCCTACTATCCACACTGATGTCCTTTCTCAAACTGTTTATTTACCTTTATTTCCCTTTATACCCCAGAAGTTTTATCTGATCTGTCAAGCTTCTCTTATAATTGTGTTCATATTCTTGACCTTGTCATATGTTATTTTCTTTATAAGAACATGGGAATTGCCAAATCAGAAAATAAACAATGATTCATCAAGCCTACTAGCTTGTCAAAGAGTGCAGAAAAAGTTCACAAAATACCTAGACAGGAATACAGTATTATATAAGGGGATATAAATCCTCCTTGGCTTCCAGCACTGATCAGTTTGAGCACTCAAACTCTAGATTATATAGTTTATTGTTCTTATTTCAGCTAGTATAAGCTACCTATGGTCTTGTGCAGGTGTTTTTAGTTGGTTGCATTTTATGAAAATGTTGGCTAAAAAATATTGTGTAGGTTATTTGCATATTATATGACAAGTCTTTTTCGATGATGAGAAAACATCTCTGGTTTACACCATAGTTTACCTAAATATAAACAAAACAGCTGAAAAAAACCCCATTTCATTTTATGCACCTTCTCTGAAACAGGATCCTTCCTCTCTCTAATTTTATGCTTGTATGTGACACTCTCACATTTTTCTTAAGAAGGTTAAACAGTTAGTAGCTATCACCCACTCTGTCTGGATTTGTGGTCCAAGATACGAGAAGAGCAAGAACAACTTCCCAAATGGATAGGAAAGTTATTTCTGTAGATTTATGGATGGAAAACACACAGGACAGGGTTGCAGTGTCGGTTCTGTTACAGCTCGATGGTAAGGCACGGACTGAGACTGTCACTTTAGAAAGATAGCCTTAAGAAGACAGCTTTAGACAGAAAGTTTTAGGTAGCTTTTAGTTAAACAGTAGTTTGTCTCCTTAAATTTCCTGCCTTCGGCATAAGAGAATCACCAAGATGCCACTTACCAAAGAACGTTTCATAAACAAATGCCATGAATACGTGTAGTACCACTTCCAAACATGTTTCTTTCAAGTTTTTAGGTACTCTGTAGTCTTTAGAGCTTTTTCTTTCCCTTGGTCGTTAAAAAAATACTTGAGAATAGGATATGTAGGTGCCTTTTTTTGGGTAAAACACATGAACTGTTGTTTTCAAAGAGAGGAGTGGAACTAAAGCAGGTCATCAGATGTATGGCCATGCTGTTCCAGTTACGAGGTGACTGTCCTGTTTGGAGCCAGTGCTCTGGTACCACCATCCCCGTCACTCTTGAGTTGAAACTAAGCAGCGTCTCGTTTGTGTCAGCCATCGAGAGAAGGCTCACCTGTGCCATAGTCTCCAGCTAGCAGACCCATCGGATTCCACCAGCCAAAGATGGCCCGCTTGGCATGGCTGGGTCGCAGAAAACCAGACATCACAGGATCCCACGGGCCAGCTGGGAAACTTCAGAGAGTTTGTCTCAGAGCCCCTTGAAATCTTCTTCCCAAAATGACCGAAGGCCCATGGTCAGTTTATGATTCTTACATGGTATGCTTTGAGCAGTTTATATCAGTTAAATCAGTTGAGTCATTAAACTCTCGTCAGTTGTAAGATCAAAGTGCAAAAGCTCTGAGTAATGTTGTACTGCATGCTGTATTTACACTTTGGGTAAATAAAAATAGTTGGGATGGAAATCATAGATCAGAAATTAGGTTTTTCCCTCTTTAGCTTGTAAGAGGAGGTGGATATCTCTTATTTTATCTCCATCTACTAGTACTAAGACTCAAAGGAAGGAACTAGCTTGTCATATAAATGAACTTTGTCAGAGCTAGTAAAATGTTTCAGTCATCTCAATTCCCTCTGGTATGATCAGCCCAAATAGGTGATGCATGTAGTGTTTGGTAGCACAGGCTGCTCTGTGGTCTTGCTTTAAACCTCCAGAATTGTTTTCCCTCTTTTCCACTGAAAAGAGTGCCCAGAGCTGCCTCTTTCTACAATTTATTTGTATGGACTTTGACAACTTTCATGTACAAAAGATGGTGCTTAAATTTTACCCATGTTTTTCCCTTGTTTCCTACCAATCACAGCCCTGGAGGAGGTTTGAGTAATTCAGTTTCACTGATTGCAAATGAGCAGAAACTTCAGATGCCATGTGTTGTTTTCTATCACAACCTTATTAATCAGAGAGGCACCCAGAGAGACCAGCTGCATGCAGCTGAACCTTGGCCATCTAGTTAGTGTGTTCCATCTTGCCCGGGATGCTTCTCCGGCCCTGCCCTCTCCCAGCAGAAATTCAGCATGGGCAATACTTGCTCTCCAGGGTTAGCGAGGAGGAGGGTGCCAATGTGCATGTATGCATTCTGACTTCCTAGATCAGAAAAGTAAGCTCTGTATTTGGTGTATGTTTTCTATATCTGTCTGAAAAAGCATTTGGTCATCATTTAGTATCATTACAGTCTTGATGCATAGGTATTTAAAAATGAAAGGAGCGCTGGATCTTTAGAGGAACAATAACACATTTGGTCTGAATGATAGCTCCTGTGGACTTTTAATGCTTATAGGCTGAAGAAGCCATTTGCTCTTGAATGCTTAGCAGCTGATTCAACACAGGCTGATTAGATAAAGAAAAGAGAGTGGAAGGACAATAAATAAAAGAGCACTGTGGTGAGGTTTCTAAGGAAATGAAAAACATTTATTGATAATCAATCTGTGGTAGATTTTGATAATGAACTCCTGTATAATAAGCAGCCTGTGTGCTCACCCTGCCTCTGGAATTCTAATGAGGAAGATAATGGATCCAAATTAGAAGTTTGCCAGTGAACTTGTTATTAAAACAATTAAACATTTTAATGCAAGTAAACAGAAGTTGCAGTCTGTATTTTTGCCATTAGGATATACCCCATCTTCATCTTGTTTTCTTACTACTAAAGGGGCTAAGTTATCCTTTGGATATATACTTTTAAGAGTTTTATGATTACTGTCTCTTAAACCAGCTGGGAGTATTGTGAATGGAATAACTGGGTTAGACATTGACATAAGATCATGTAACTGTGTTGTATAAGGCAGGTAAAAATAAGTTTTCATGTCAAGCCACAGAAATATGGGTATGGAAGTCCTTGCGCCCTTGAAGGTTTTAAGCTCTATTGACCTGTGTTCTACTGCAAGGCAATGGGTGTGTACATGACACGTTAGTTAAAAAATTTAAGTCTATCTGTCCAGGGGGTAATCAGATTTCGTCTTGCATCCAGAGAGCTATGTTCAACCCATTGGTGTGCTCTGCTGGAACGAGCACTGAGCAGAGCCATTCCCATACTCAAGTGGTGGTGTTTTCCCAGCTCAGACACACTTTCTGATGATGCCCCTGTGCTTAAACACTTGCTAAAATTCTACCTCAGTGGCTGTAATATCCTCTATCACTGATTCTCACCAGCCTGTTGAGACTGCCTCTCCACCTTATTTAGCTACTGTTTAGCTCATCCCTTGTTACTCTCATTTTCTCTTTCCAATGAACTCACTGCATGATTGATTCTTGCTAATTCTGCCAGCCAGTCACTAACTTTGTTTCTAAACAGGCCCGACACATTGCTTCAGCGATGTAACTCCATGCACCATTTTGGCTCTCACAGCACTTCTTGCAATTGCAGGTTAAGCAGTTGAGCAATTGACCTGGAGGAATAAGTGGTTTTAATTTTCCCTATTTCTTTGAAGAGTTCAAAGTGAATTTAATATTTCAGCTTCTACCAAGCTTGTCAGAATACTTCATGTCTGGGAGGTGTGTGTTGGGAGGAAAACAAGAGAAAAGAAGTGAGAATGGAAAAGAAAAGGACCAAAAGCATTAACAGAATGCCTTAGATAACTTCATGAATTTTAATTTTCCCAGGGAGTGACCAGGAAACGATGTGTTTTAGGGTGAAATACGGCTCAAGTACACAGAGCAAGTTTCACATGCATTCTTGTGCAGATAATATGCTACTCCTAAGGGGAAAAAAGCTTTTGAAATTATTAGTATCAGGGCCTCGAGTACCTCTGATCTCACCTAGGACCCCACCTGCACCCCCTGCCCAGGGCCCCAGGACCCTGTTTCTGCTCAGGACTGAGCGCCCGGCCCTTGCTGCTTCCTGACAATTACCCAGAAGGGTATATTGAATATTAAAAAAACCCAAATTACAGCTCAAAAGACTGCAGCATGACCACAGCATTTGGACAGTTTTGTTTCCTCTGAAATTATGAAAAATATCTGTGCAACTGATAAGTGAAATGTTCACAAATCATGATCAAGGGAAAAGATTTAACAGCTTTCAGTACAGAAGAGATTTAAGTATTGAACTAAAATATGAAACAGACTTCCATTTTACTGCTGCCTTTTTTTGACACGGACACTCAAATTCATCTTGCAAATCCTATTTGCTCTGATGAGACATCTTAGTTCACTTTTAAAGGACATGAAAAGTCTAAAGATCAATGGTTGAATTAGTAGTCGTTCAACCTCAGGCAGAGCTTGCTATGTGGTGATCAAATATGTTTAATAAAACAATTACTTACATGGGAAAACAGGAAAAAACAACAACAAAAAAAACCCCAAACAGAAAACAAATTGAGTAGCATGAGGCATTAGAGAGAATATTAATTTAATACCATACTAACACAACAGGTTGACACTTTGGAGAACATCTAATTTTTCCATTCAAGAGAATTTTGGAGCTGAGAGGGAAAAGAGATTGTTAGACTTCTTACTAAATGTGATGATTTACATCACATGTGGCAGCTCTACATATGAGACATATGTGAATAATACAGATCTGTGCTAGCTTCACCCAGAACACTGTATTTACTAAAGGTGGTGCTACCCAATGGGATTTCGAGAAAGTGTATGATACTTGTGATGGAGTTCAAATCTCTTTGAGATGTCTGCAAGAGCAAACAGATTCTATGGCATTAATTTCTTAGGAAAGATTTACATTTGTTTCCCTACCGACAAAACCTGGAATTTTGGAGCGGAAATTGTATGTTTGTTGTCTTTTAAAGAAGCTCGTAGTTTCAGTGTCCAGTTTGCATTTTGCTTCCATTGCACTGTAACTCATGGGGGCTTCTATCGGTCGATTTCTCCAGTATTGAACACAATGAGCTCTTAATGGGGTAAGATAGCGTTAAGGGAAAGGGAAAATTCTAGATGTTTTCATAATAATGTAATTGGCAATACAAATAAAAAAACTGTCTTTAAAGTCTATTTCTCTGTGCAAGAAGGGCTGAAACATGCTTTGTATTGTCTTCTCCACTGTGAATTACATTTTAATATCCCCAAGGTAAATCTCAGAGATGAGAGCGTTTGCCTTCTGGGGTCACTACATTAAGATACTCTGCGATCAGGAAAGATACTGTTCATGGTATTCATGTAGGGCCATTTTCCGTTTAATTGAAATATCATGACCAGTCTGCCTTTTTTTCCCAACTCATACAGTTGGCCTTCATCAAAACAATTTTCTTTCTACAGGAAGATGAGACCAACAAGTGACATTTGCATCATTAAATGAAATAGTAATAGTAAGTTATATATGACAAATGGAGTTATAGGGAAGTTTTGGGTGCTGTTTGCCACTATTTCCAAGTAGATCCAATTTATTCTTCCCTGAGGAACAGATACTGCTAGTGCAGTAAGGTATTGATTTTGCCAATTACTGAGGATAATTGTGTATATTTCTGAGTTGTTGCAGTATTCTTGAATGATGTTTCTTGGTTACTAAACAAAAATCTGGTTTTCATGCATACGTTGTTCAAACCTGTCAGATTCAAGAATAAGCTTGTTTTATATAATTCTCTAAAAATAGAATCATGATTGCTGTATAAAATTCTTTCTGCTTATTACTGGTAGAATTTAAGTTATATTGATATATGTGTTTTTAAGTACTTCTTTCAGAACGGCATTGCAACTAATTGGTCCTTAATAATTGCCGAAGTTGATAGTTTGACTACTAGGAACTGAACTAGTTATTTTTCTCATGTTGAAATATCAAGTTCAGAAGGAGTGCTTTACTCCTTAATTGAAGATACTTATAGCAACATTAAAGAAGAAAGAATCACTGCCTACTGGACAATCAGTGGAGGAAGATCATATTAAGAAGCAATTATTTATTCCTATATGATAAACTATTTTACGCCTATTCCCAGCCATTGGGTGGCCAATTTTCAGACACCCTCTGAGCTAGGCCGTTAAAGGGAACCTAAGCCATCAATGGTGTCACAGAAAAATTTTTAGGCATTTTGCCTAAATATTACATACTGAAGGAAACAGTTGTGACTTAAGAGTACATGTCTTCTGCAGACAGCCCAAGTGCTATATGGTAAACTTGCACTCAAACTTATGGTTAAGCAGTATGCACCTATGGGTCAAGTAATGATTTTGAACTGATTTTATCCCCATATCATCTTTTCCAGAAATTGGAGTGAAATGGTGGCTTACAGACTTGTGAATGTGGAGGACAGGAAATGATTTAAATTTGTAAGGAAGGAAAAAAAGAAGTGAAGTACAAAAACCAGCTAATAGAGGTAAATTTAAAGTCTTCACATCCTCCTATCATGCTGTCCTTAAGGAGCAGACCTTTAAAAGAGTTAATGAGCTAATTTTTAAAATTTCAGTGGACTTGATCACAATTGGAGTTGGACTTTCAGAAAATATTGAGCTCCTAGTAGACAACTTGTGGTCCGCCTTCCTTTTAAAACCTAGTAACTTCCTTCGGTGCCTTAGTGAGATGTGAAATTTTTTCAATGTTTTGTCCCAGCTATAGAAGTATAGTTGTTCGGAAAAGCGTAGCATGAATTGCTGTCTTGATACTCTCCCTGAATAACAAATAGGTATATTTTGTCACTTGAATGTTTTTATAGTCGCATATAACTTACAATGTCCTGTCATTACGGAGTTTGCCTCCTAAACTTCCAGAGGAAGCTGGACTTGCTTATACCAAATCTGTACATGAATTTCTAACGCATAGAGAAGTACAGCAGTAAAATAGATTTATACTCAGAGTTTATTACCGGTGAATAGAGTCATGCTGGAGTCAGGCTAGAGAAGACATGTCTACTGATAGTAAGTCTTCTGTTTAAAGTGACAAGTCCCAAGTTTGATGGGATATGTGATATGCAAGCAGAAGAAAAAATTTTACTGAGGCGATGAAGTGAGTATGGTTTTCAGAAGGATTTTCGAAGGAGTGCAGGAGAGTTAGTCATCCACCTCCAGCTGATGTTCACTGAAAGCTGGGTGCTAAAGTCCCTTAAGCGTTTTGTGCAGTAACTCTACTGGGACGTCCTTAGCCTTATTTATCACCACAGGGAAAGGCTCAGCCTTTTTTATTCCACTTTCCTTTACACTAGATGTGAAAATTTATCAGCTTTATTAGCTAAAGAGGGTGGATGTCTTTCATGTTTATGAGATGCAATTGTGTCCTTTGTTTTGTTCGCATTATGGAAATGAAAATGTCCCTGTTACACTGTCTGTGGGCTTCTTACTGAAAGTGTGCATTACAAGGGTCAGGCTTGTTTTAAGCATGGGATAAGATTATTTTCTTGGAGATCATCTCGCTGTCATCAACACAATTTATAGATAGTTTGGGAACAGCAATCCTTGCTCAATTTCAGATGTATTTAAAGTTTGATATTTGCAGATCAAATTAAATCTATCCCCCTTTGAGCTCTAATTGTATGCAGGCTTGTCTCTGCAGTCCTCCTACACCTGCAAGCACTTCTGGGCTCTTTCAGGATGCAGACTGGGATGGTCCAGCTGTGGGACAGGTGGGACAAGAGCTGTGAAATAGGGCTTTGTGTGTTTTACATGCTGCTGTGGGAAGATGTAGGGCCTTGACATTACTGTCTGATGAATGGCCCCTAAGGTAGTGCTCCAATAAAAATATCAAGAATATACAGTAAGTAAATCAGCTTCATTGGGGGCTCAACTTAAATGGCTCTATGCAAACATGTGTAGCATGCGGAATAAACAAAAGGAATTAGAGATGTGCGTGTGCCTGCAGGGCTATGATCTTATTGACATCACAGAGACGTGGTGGGATGGTTCCTATGACTGGAGTGTTGGAATGGAGGGTTACAGGCTTTTAAGGAAGGACAGGAAAGGGAGATGAGGAGAAGGTGTTGCCCTCAATGTCAATGACCATCTGGAGCGCGTGGAGCTCTGCCTGGAGATGGATGAGTAGCCCACTTAGAGCTTATGGGTCACGATTAAAGGGAGGGCAAAGACAGGTGATGTTATAGTGGGGGTCTGCTACAGGCCATCTGACCAGGAAGTCTGAGTGGATGAGGCCCTCTATAGTCAGGAGTAGCCTCATGTTCACAAGCCCTGGCCCTCATATGGAACTTCAACCAATATCTGTTGGAGAGACAACACAGCAGGGCATAAGCAATCCAGGAGGTTCCTGGAATGTGTTAATGATAGCTTACTTCTCCAAGAGATAGAGGAGCTGACAAGGAGGAGTATTACGTTGGACGTTGTTCTCGTTAACAAGGAGGCACTGATGAGGAATGTGAAGCTCAAGCCTCACAAGCCTTGGCTGCAGTGACCATAAAATGACGAAGTTCAAGATCCTTAGGGCAGGGAGGAGAGCACACAGCAATCTCGCTACCCTGGACTTCAGGAGAGCAGAGTTTGGCCTCTTCAGGGACTTGCTTGGTAGAATCCCATGGGATAACGCCCTGGATGGAAGAGGGACCCAAGAAATCTTGTTAATATTCAAGCATCATATGGGTCTGCTACTGTCCAGGTGGACCCTAGTTCTGAATTAACGGTAGGATGTTTGGCCCTGGCTCTCTAAGTAATCACTGTCTACTCCATCTGCTCCTACAATAAGATAAGGGGCTTACAGTTAGATAACAGGGNCTTCAACCAATATCTGTTGGAGAGACAACACAGCAGGGCAT